>CM053030.1:49341138-49377606 GCA_028564925.1 Lithobates sylvaticus
ACATTTTTAATAAATTTTGACTTGATATACAAGCGATGTCTTGATATACGAGTAGTGTTATGTAAAGGAGAAGAGGGCGCCTCTAAGTGTAGTAATCTGGTTACATTTAATGAAGGTACAACATTTAGCAACTCACATGGTTGATGATTAAAGGGGTGTTTCACCTAAAAAAAAAAATTTTTTTAAAAGTCAGCAGCTAAAAAAAAGTAGCTGCTGACTTTTAATAAGTACACTAATGCCGCGTACACACGATCGGAATTCTCGTCGGAAAAAACTCGGTTTTTCCGACGGAATTCCGACGGAATTCCGCTCAAGCTGTGTTGCCTACACACGATCACACCAAATTCCGACGGTCAATAACACAGCGGCATAAAACACGTTCGACAGCAATATAAAAGGGAAGTTTAATACTTCCGAGCATGCGTCGGAATTTTGCGTGTCGGAATTGCATACACACGATCGGAAAATCCGATAGAAAGGTTTTCCGTCTGAAAAAATTGAGAACAGGTTCTCAATCCAAAGTCCGTTGGAAATTCCGACAGAAAAAGACCGATGGGCATACACACGGTCGAAAAATCCGATGAAAAGCTCCCATCGGACTGTTTCCATCGGAAATTCCGACCGTGTGTACGCCGCATTACCCTCCCAGGGCGCCCGCGATGTCGGTTGTGGAGGCCAAGATGTCCCGGTTTCAGCGCCGCCATCCTCAGTAAGGGAAACGGGCAGCGGACGCTGCCCGTTTCCTACTGCGCATGCGCGAGTCGGCGCAGGGCCTACTGCGCATGCGTGAGTCGAATTTGTGAATGGGGAACGCGATGTGTTGTGGGACACAGTTCCCATAACACACCGCGCCCCATTCACTAGAAGGCGGTGCTAGGAGAACAGCTCAGAGGAACAGGAAGAGGCAGATTAGGACGATCTGCCTAGCAACAGCCATTTCTGGTAAGTAAAAAAAAAAAATGTATATATTTTTTTTCATTTTAAATTTGTATTAACATTTTTATTAAGTTTTGTTTTTCAGGGTGGCCCTCCACTTTAAGCCCTGGAAGATTTGGTTGCTGAATGACCAGGCCACTTTTTGCGATTCGCAACTGCGTCGTTTTAACTGACAATTTCGCGGTTGTGCTGGGTTGCACCCAAACAAAATTGACGTCCTTTTTTCCCCACCAATAGAGCTTTCTTTTGGTGGTATTTGATCACCTCTGCGGTTTTTATTTTTTGTGATATAAACAAAAAAAGAGCGACAATTTTGAAAAGAACACATTATTTTGGACTTTTTGCTGTAATAATTATCCCCATTTTTTTTTTTAAAAAGCAAATTTTTCCTCAGTTTAGGCCGATTTGTATTCTACATATTTTTGGTAATAAAAAATATATAGATTGGTTTGTGCAAAAGTTATAGCGTCTACAAAATAGGGGATAGATTTATAGAATTTTTATTATAATTTTTTTTTTTTACTAGTAATGGCAGCGATCTGCGATTTTTATCGGAACTTTATAATGTAAAGCGCTGCGTAAACTGTTGGCGCTATATAAATCCTGTAATAAATAAAATAAATAAAAATTATGGCGGACACATCGGACACTTTTGACACATTTTTGGGACCATTGGCATTTATACAGCGATCAGTGCTATAAAAATGCACTGGTTACTGTAAAAATGTCACTGGCAGTGAAGGGGTTAAACACTAGGGGGCGATCAAGGGGTCAAGTGTGTTCCCTCTCTGTGTTCTAACTGAAGGGGGAGGAGACTGTCTAGGGGAGATAACAGATCGCTGTTTATACTTTGTATGAAGAGATGATCAGTCTCTCCTCCCCTCAGAGAACTGGAAACTGTGTGTTTACACAGATCCTTGTACTCGGTGTGTCACCAGCGATCGCGGGAGCCCGGCGGTCACAAACTCACATCGGCTCCGGGGGAGAGCAGCGGCGCGCCCCTAGTGGCCACAGGGCGAAGCGACATTACATAACGTTGTTTCGTCCAGCCGTGCCGTTCTGCCACAGTAAAACTGTGGCGGCTGGTCGGCAAGTGGTTAAAAGAGGCGCATCTTATGCGACGTACACATGATTGGAAATTCGGCCAGCAAAAGACCGATGAGAGCTTTTGGTCGGAAATTTCGACAGTGTGTATGCTCCATCTGACTTTTGCTGGCCGAATTCCAGCCAGCAAAAGATTGAGAGCAGGTTCTCAATTTTTCGGTCGGAAAAAGTTCCAGCTACTGCTGTTCTACGTCCTTAAAGCGGGATTCCACCCTAAAGTGGAACATCCGCTCATCGGAACCCTCCGCCCTCCGGTGTCACATTTGGCACCTTTCAGGGGGGTGCAGATACCTGAGACACGGGAGTTTACGCCACTTCCTGTCCGCGCAGGTAAAGCGTTAAAAAATGATATTCAAATTCACAACACCGACTAACGCGTTTCGCCCTTCCCACTGGGTGTCTTTAGAAGCTTCTGAAGATGCAGAGTGGGAGGGGTGAAACACGTTAGACAGAGTCTATCGGTGACGTCACATCCGGCTGGTGGAACACACATGGTCTGGCCGTTCTGTCCTTTTTTACATTTGATTCTAGTGAGTGTAACTAATTGTGTGTGTGTGTTTTTTAATAAAATGGAATTAAAGTGTTACTAAACCCACAACAGTAAAATCAGTCTGTATATGTAGTAAAGCATGCTTGTTATACTCACTGTGAAACCTAAGGGGTTAATCCTCTGCATTGTGCAAAAAGGCTGTTTGCTCCTGTCTTCTCTGATCCTAACCTTCTTCGAATGTCCCCAATGCGTCTCCTGATAATGCAGAGCCTTAAAGGATATCTAGAGGTATTTTTTTTATTTATTTTTTAAACAAACTGTCATACTTGCCTCCTCTGTGCAGTTGGTTTTGCACAGAGTGGCCCCCGATCCTCCTCTTCTAGGGTCCCTCAGCGGCGCTCCTGGCTCCTCTTCTCCTCGAGTGCCCTGTCGGAGAAGCACTCTCCCTCGGGGCACCCGTGTGGGCGTGCTCCCGTGTCCTGCTGCTGCGTCTATTGACACAGACAGCAGGGCTTGGCCTGGCCCCCGCATCATTGGATTTGATTGACAGCAGCGGGAGCCAATGGCTGCGCTGCTACCAATCTATCCAATCAGGACATGAGACACCGGCTGGAGCTGGTGTGCTTGTTCCCGGCGTGGGAAAGACCGGGTTCAGGTAAGAAAAATGGGGGCACTGGGGGGGCTTCTACACTAAAGGAGGGTTTTCCCCTTAATGCAAAGAATGCATTAAGGTACAAAACCTTGAGGGTTTACAACCCCTTTAAGGGGCATTCTGCACATGCTCAGTTTGGTGTGTACTGCAAGAGAGTTTTTTTTTTCTTAGGAGGGTGCATGTGATCAGCACAGGGCCAATCAGCACTGTCCAGACAGAGGGTCAGGGGTCAGGCAGCCTCATAGAACAGTCAGAGGAGAATGAAAACTCCTCCTACAAGCTTTAACCAGACACTGATAGAAGTCACAAGACTGCTATATACTGCTGATGAGAAAAGGTATTTAGCGGTTTATATTTAGTAAAATAATTGAATTTCCATGTTCTGTGTTCTGTGGGAGACCAGATATAGTGAATGCAGAGTCTGGGGTTTAGTAACACTTTAAGCTATGTGGTCCCCTTTTTGCTATCCTTTCACATGTGAGAAATACACCAGCTACTGAACCTTGACAGTTGCACTCGAGGAGCAGTGGATAGAAGAGAAGCATAGTAGACATGTGCAATTCGTTTCGTTTTTTTTTTCGTTTTCAGTTTTTTTTCGTTATTTTCGTTCATTCGTTATCGTACGAATGAACGAACGATTCGCTAAAAATTTTAACGAATAACGAATCGTTCGTATCGAACGAATCCGAAAACAACGAAAATCAGAAAAAAAACAATTAGAAAGAAGAAAATCAGAAAAACGAAAACAGGAACAATGAAAATCAAAATGAACGAAAAAATTCGTACATTCGTAACTTTTTTTTTTTTTTTTGTTGAATTGGTAATTTTCCGTGTCTCTTACAATGGCGCTGCTTAACGTGCTTCGAATGGATTGAACGAAAAAATTCGTACATCCGTAACTTTTTTTTCGATTCGTTATTTTCCGTGTCCCTTGAAATGTAATAATAGCATACACATTACATAACATTATGAATTCTGCTCCGATTACGAATCTACGAATGTTACGAAAGTAAATACGAATGAGTCCGAATTTCGAATAAACGAAAATTAAACGGAAAAACGAATCAACGAAAAAATAACTCTTACGAAAATACGAATCGTTACGAATACGAACACCGACGACTTACGAATTTACGAATCAACAGAAACGAAAAAAACGAAACGAAAATAAACACATTTTTTTGTTGTGCACATGTCTAAAGCATAGACCCTATGAACTTTATACAGACCTGCATTTTCACACCGCTGCGATCTGACAGGTCCAAATTGCATGACAAGTCGCACCCCATTGTTGGCAATGGAACTGTTCAAAATGGTGCGACTCTGCGGTGTCGCACCAATTTAGAAAAAATGTTTCTGCAGTATTTTTTTTCTATTTCAGGGGCGACTCACATAGACATTTTTGCATAAAGTCGCACAGATGTCAGCCAAGTCGCACCTGAAGTCACACTGACCTGCGGCTTTAAAATCGCGCAACTTCATGTGAATTTTAACGATTTCTAAGTTGTGATTCAGTGTGAATGGGGGCTCAATGCTTTGCATAGGAGTCCACAGCTCTTGGTGAGTGCGGGCACACTGGAGGGGAGCACGGCACTGTGATTTTGCACCACTATTTAGAGAATTCACTGCACAGATTAACGCTAGATTTAAAGTCTTCACTATCTATTATATCAAGTGCAGGGTGAAGATTATTGTAATGGACACTGATCACATATAAACTTTTTATGTTTATGTGGAGGGGGTTCCTGTCTCTTTAATCACCATCTTAAAAACAATTCATGCAGTGATAAGCAATATTATTTGTTTCCAAAGTATTGATATAAAGGTGCCTAAACTTTTCTATGCATACCCTTTGGATGACGTCTATTTGACAAAACACTTTAGGGGCGGAGCTTAGTCACATGACTATTCGGGAGGGAGGATGCTGTTGGAGTGTCTGGAGATCTGTCGTCACTGTTTATGCTTGTTAAGATAGTGTTAAGTCAAACCTGACCCATAAATTTAGACAGCCACTGCAAAATGCTAGTGAGTAGGAAGCAGAACCTGCCTATGTAATGGATAATTATAAATGCCTATATATATATATATATATATATATATATATATATATATATATATATATATTGCTTTGAATTTTTGTGCTCATGCTGGTTTCATCATCTCTTGGCATGAGGTCAGGACAATGCAGCCAGAGCTGTAGCTTTATGTGATGGGGTCCTATGGCAAAACAAATACGTCACCCCAATGTCTTCAAGATAAATTCAGCAATGATAAAGGATATTTATTTGTTTTTCATACTAATGGTAAAAGGATGCCTAAACTATATACTGTATACATTCCCCTTGAATCAAGTCATTCATGACGAAACACTATGGGGCGGAGCTTGTTACATAATAATATTGCACTGATCTGATTAGACCGTCGGATTAATATTTGCACCCTAAGTTACTCTGTATATTTAATGTTTGATTTTTGATCTCTCCATGGTAGATAATATTTATATATAAATAAATTTCACCCAAATGTATTTGTTAAACCCCACTGCGACCCTCATAATTGGCTTTGTGCTTGTGGGCCCCATAGGGGTCACAGGAAGGGGCCACATGCCAGTGTATGGGCTTCACCTAAGGCAGCAGCGATCCAATAATCCAAAAATAACACAGTTTTTATATGGCAGGTGATGGGGACATGATGGGACCTGCGGAGAGGTGACAACCCGGTCTGACATGTTTGTGTTTCCTGATTCGGCCCCCATTGTGTCTCGGGAACTCCGTGTCCTCTGGAAATAAAAGGCTCGTCTCTCTTTCTTTCTGACAGATTTGTAACAATTATACAGATCAGGGCTAATTCCTGCAGGTGAATCACCCGATTGTGTACAGGGAAGAGATCACGCCCGGGAGACAAACAGCGCTAATCCCGATCAATAACAAGAGGCTTCGTCTCCCGGTACGCCGAGGATTCATTACATTAAAGGGGGACTCTGGGCTACATTAAAATGTGCCTAAACCATAGGGCAGAATGTAATTTTCCTGGTGATCCTGCCAGTAACACACTTCCTGTGGTTGGGTGACAACACCGTACATGCCAACTGTCCCAGGTTTACCAGGACAGTCCCGCATTTCAGACCTCTGTCCCGATGATAATGTGTACCAGGCCGTGTCCTGGGATCACAGCATCAAAACTCAAAGAAGGGTATTATTGATGGCATAATGGCCATGACGGGGCAGTTCCTGCATATTTAGGGGTGGGGCAGAAAGTGGGTGTAGTTTGACATCTGCTTTGCCCATATGAGGGGTCCCACCATCCCTGGGCTGAGTTCCGGGTCTGTACACCTTCAGTGCCCATTATGAGGGTTCCAAATACCCCTGTGCTGAGTTCCTGGGTCTTAACACCCGTTGTTCCCATTATGAGGGGTTCCCACCATCCCTGGGCTGAGTTCCTGGGTCTGTACACCTGCTGTTCCCATTATGAGGGGTTCCCACCATACCTATGCTGAGTCCCAGAGTCTGTACACCTGCTGTGTCCACTAAGAAGGGTTCTCACCATCCCTGTGCTGAGCTTCTGGGTCTGTACACCTGCTGTGCCCATTAAGGGGGTGCCCCACCATTGCTGTGCTACGTTCCTGGGTCTGTACACCTGCTGTGCCCATTACGAGGGGTTCTCACCATCCCCGTAGTGAGTTCCCGGGTCTGTACACCTGATGTGCCCATTATGAGGGGTTCCCACCATCCCTGTGCTGAGTTCCTCAGTCTGTACACCTGCTGTGCTCATTATGAGGGGTTCCCTCAATCCCTGTGCCGAGTTCCAGGGTCTGTACACCTGCTTTTCCCATTATGGGGGTTTCCCACCATCGCTATGCTAAGTTCCCAGGTCTGTACACCTGCTGTGCCCATTATGAGGGGTTCCCACCATCGCTGTGCCCAGTTCCCACCATCCCAGCTGGGTTTGTGTTTATTTTATATTAGAGAACATAGAGAAGGATCTGGGACACACAATGATAAATTGGGGCCAATGTCAGGGGGATCTTACTGTTGGAAGACATATTGGACTCCATAGGCTGACTCAACTGGACCTTTAGACCACTTTCACACTGAGGCGCTTTTCAGGCGCTTTCACGCTAAAAACAGCACCTAAAAAGCTCACGAAAACGTATTTCCATTCAAATCAATGAACGCTTTCACACTGGGGCAGTGTGCTGGCAGGGCTGTGAAAAACTCCCCTCCCCATTGAAATGAATGGAAAGCTCTTCAAAAGCGCCTGAAAAGCTCTTCAAAAGCGCTCAGTGTTTTTACTGGCAGTTTAGAAGCGCTTCAGTGTGAAAGTGGCCTTATGGGCACAGTATTTGGTTCATTTTGCTGTGGCGAAAGCTGAACCTCCCGAAGTTTCTGGGTTTGCATTATACAATTACCAGCAGGTCATACCACATACAGTATGTACATTGTGCACTGATCACAGCAGCCAGATATCTTCACTGATCCAAAATAAAAACGAACAACTTCCCGCAGGCAGAGACAAGCACTTTTGCTCCAGTATTCTGAGGTGGCCCTGGAGAGCTCCGGCTGAGTGAAAACAATCCGGTGCCAGCTTGGTGACAGCTCATCTTGGTATTTTGTGGTTGAAAGGTTTCACATTCTAGCAGTTTAACGGCCCAGATGAGGCATTATTGACTCTGTTGATATAACCTCAATCTTCCTGATATAAATACATTGTAATCTAATCCTCGGAGAGGAGGAAAAAGCAACGTCCCCAACAAAGGTGTGAAGACCTCCAAGTCTTGCAACGTTGTACCGGCTCCTCTCCTGGACTGAGACTGCTTAAACTGGGTACACTTTATGAGGGGGCAAAAGGGGCAGTTGCCCCAGCCCCCCCCCCCTGCCATAGGGGGCCCCAGACTTCCTTTATTAAAAAATCTAACTTTTCCCTGGAGACTTCAAAAGTGTTTGTTGAGGAAATGGTCCAGTTTGGAGCCTTTGCCAAGCTCTGGTCATGTCTCACGCCATCTCAACAGGCAGGTTTTATTACGTGATGAAGATCTTGCTAATACCTTTCCAGGTGTTAATGTAGCTCTTATGCCGCGTACACGCGATCGGAATTCTCATCGGAAAAAGCTCTGATGGTTTTCCCGACGGAATTCCGCTCAAGCTGTGTTGCCTACACACAGTCACACCAAATTCCGACCGTCAAGAACGCGTGACGTATAACACTACGACAAGCCGAGAAAAAAAAATCAAGTTTAATGCTTCCGATCATGCGTCAAATTGTTTCGGAGCATGCGTTGGAATTTTGCGCGTCGAAATTGCTACAGACGATCGGAAATTTCCGTCTGAAAAATTGAGAACATGCTCTCAAATTTTTGCTGGCGGGAATTTGGCCAGCAAAATTCCGATGGAGCCTACACGCGGTCTCATTTTCCGATGAAAAGCTCTCATTGGTATTTTGCTGGCCGAAATTCCGATCGTGTGTACGCGGCATTAGAGCGCGATGGTCACTAGTTGTTCAGGAGAAAGATCGTTTGCCAACGAATTGGCATTGATAAAGAATTATCTGAGAACCACAATGACCCATGAAAGACTAAAGCCAGTCATAGATGGTTCGAAAAGACAGCCCATGCCAGTGGCGGCTGGTGGGCTTTTCTTCTGAGGGGGGGGCGGCAAACAATCAGCACTACCCCCACCCTTCGGGCGACACTGATGCACCCCCCCTGCGGCCGCGGGACTCACAGCACTGTCAGACAGCTAAACCCCCCGCTGCATTATTTAAAGTAATTGTAAACTATCACCTTGTAAAACAACCTATTAAAGAGAAAAACAAAAGAAATGAGGGCAGAAGGGGGCAGTGGGACTTTATATGAAACAAGATACTTGGGGTAAATTACTCCAATCAATATACTATAGTAAATTCTTAATTTATTGGAAACACATCACAAGGTAGTACAGTGGATATATTGTAAAATGGTAATAGGCAGAATTATACAGTATGATACAGTATGATATCACATAGCACAGTAGAATTCATAGTACAATAGTATTACTACACATGGTAAGATAACCAATAAGGTATCGGGGATGGAGTCTTGTGTACTGGATGGTCACGGCTCATATAAAGTCCCAACCACATTCACCTTTCTAAATAAACCTATTAAAGAGGAAGTAAAGACTCCTCAAAAAAAAAAAAAAAAAAAAACGGAACCTGCAAGGCAAAGGCATAATGAGCTAGTATGCATAGCATACTAGCTCATTATGAATGACTTACCTGAGAACGAAGCCCCCGAAGCGACCCTCATCCACGATCTTCTGCGCCGCCATCAAGCCCGGAGTGACTTCCGGGTCTCGCTGCTCCAGCGCTGTCATTCGCTGGAGCGGCGATGACGTCACTCCCGCGCATGCGCATGAAAGCGGCATATCGCCGTGATCTCGGCATGCGCAGTGCGCCTGCGCGCCGCTGTCTACAGCGCATGCGCCATAGACAGCGGTGCCTGTTTTTTTCTAAATATCTGCTAAACCATGTAGGTTTAGGAGATATTTATTGGACCTACAGGGAAGCCTTAATCTAGGCTTACCTGTAGGTCAAAGTGGTTTGTAAGGGTTTACAACCACTTTAAGTTTAAAATAGAAATGAAAGGCAAAACAATTTTGTATGAATATAAAAAACATTATAAATACCTCTTTTTCCCTTTTTATAAGTGATCACATACCTTCTTGTTCTAATAAGAGCTGGGGGAGGAGAAGTAGCAGCACACTGGGCTTCCCAGTGAATGGCTGTGCAGCGGTGGCATGTCAGGACAAGTCTGATCATTGGAGAAGAGCATACTGAGTTCCCAGCATAGCTAGAGAACTGACCACGATGTGCTCTCCTTCTTATGCCCCGTACACACGGTCGGACATTCCGACCACGAAATCCGTCGTATTTTTTCCGACGTATTCTGTCCGAAACTTGTGTTGCACACACACGGTCGGACAAAGTTGTCGGAAAATCCGATCATTCTGAACGTGGTGACGTCTAAAACGCACGACGGGACTATGTAGAGGCCAGTAGCCAATAGCTTTCGTCTCCAAATTTCTTCTGAGCATGCGTGGCACTTTCGGAATTCTATACACATGAACGGAAAAAGTCAGATCGGATTTTGTTGTCGGAGAATTTTAGATCCTGCTCTCAAATTTTTTTTTCGAATTTCCGACGGAAAAAGCCTGCTAGAGCCCACACACGATCAGATTTTCCGACAACATAATCCGATCGGACTTTTTCCATCGGAATATCCGACCGTGTGTATGGGGCATTAGTGTGGTCAGTTTTTAATAAGAACGCAGAAGGACTAGCAGGAACGCCAGGGATTTCTCATAAAGGAAGCAATACAAAGAGAACAGGAGACTTTCTCATACAAATACAGTGCCTTGAAAAAGTATTCATACCCCTTGAAATTTCCCACATTTTGTCATGTTACAACCAAATACATAAATGTATTACATTGGGATTTTATGTGATAGACCAACACAAAGTGGCACATAATTGTGAAGTGGAAGGAAAATGATAAATGGTTTTCCAAATGTTTTACAAATAAATATGTGAAAAGTGTGGGGTACATTTGAATAGCGCCCCCCGGAGTCAATACTTTGTAGAACCGCCTTTCTCTGCAATTACAGCTGCAAGTCTTTTTGGGGATGTCTCTACCAGCTTTGCACATCTAGAGAGGGACATTTTTGCCCATTCTTCTTTGCAAAATAGCTGCTGAGCTGTGGATCTCTGCAGCTCCTCCAGAGTTCCCATGGGCCTCTTGGCTCTTCTCTGAATGTTCTCCTTCCCCGGCCGGTCAGTTTAGGGGGACGGCCATGTCTTGGTAGGTTTGCAGTTGTCCCATACTCTTTCCATTTTCAGATGATGGATTGAACAGAGCGCCGTGAGATGTTCAAAGCTTGGGATCTTTTTTTTATAACCTAACCCTGCTTTAAACTTCTCCAGAACTTTCTCCCTGACCTGTCTGGTGTGTTCCTTGGCCTTCATGATGCTGTTTGTTCACTAAGATTCTCTAACAAACCTCTGAGGGCTTCACAGAACAGCTGTAATTATACTGAGATTAAATTACACACAGGTGGACTCTATTTACTAATTAGGTGACTTCTGAAGGAAATTGGTTCCACTAGATTTTAGTTAGGGGTATCGGAGTAAAGGGGGCTGAATACAAATGTACCCCACACTTTTCACATATTTATTTGTAAAAAGATTGAAAACCATTTATCATTTTCCTTCCACTCCACCATTATGTGCCACTTTGTGTTGGTCTATCACATAAAATCCCAATAAAATAAATTTACGTTTTTTTTTTTTTTTTTTTTGGTTGTAACATGACAAAATGTGGAAAATTTCAAGGGGTATGAATACTTTTTCAAGGCATTGTACAGTGTGATCCAGAGCTTGGCTTCAATGCACAGTGGTGTAGTGGGTAGCGCTCTCACCTAGCAGTAACGAGGGTAGCTGGTTCAAATCCCAACCAAGACCCTGCCTGCCTGGAGTTTGCATGTTCTCCATGTGCCTGTGTGGGTTTCCTCCCACATCCCAAAGACATGCTGGTAGGTTAATTGGCTTCTGTCTAAATTGGCCCTAATAAGTATGTGTATGTGAGTTAGGGACCTTAGATTGTAAGCTCCTTGAGGGTAGGGCCAATGTGAATGTAGATGTAAAGCACTGCATAAATTGATGGTGCTATATACTCGAATATAAGCCGAGGAACCTAATTTTCCCACAAAAAAAATGGGAAAACGTATAGACTCGAGTATAAGCCTAGGGTGAGAAATGCGCAGCTACTGTAAGTGGAAAAGAGGGTCAACAATGCCCATTTGCAGCCTCACTGTGCCCATTTGCAGCCTCACTGTGCCCATTTGCAGCCATAGGCCCCCCAAACTTCAAACTCGGTAGTTAAGATGCCCCCTAGCTGCAGACAAAATTTGGGGTCTCTGGACCCAAAGGGTCCCGAAATGACATTGCTGCAGATGGACACAGTTGACCAACTTTGGGGCCCCGTATCTCGGGGGCCACTTGGTGCTAGGAACCCACAATTTGGTGTGCAAAACCCAGTGGAACTAGCACCAAGTGGCTCCAAGATATGTGGCCCCAAAGTCGGGTCAGAAAATGTCAAGCACTTTTCTGCAGCAGAGAATGACATTTTCCGAACCGACTTTGGGGCCCCATGTCTCGGGGCCACTTGGTGCTAGGAACCCCAGCTTTGGATATGTTGTAGTGCTGGTTCCACTGGGTTTGCACACCAAGCCCCAAGTGGCCCCGAGATATGGGGCCCCAAAGTTGGTTTGGAAAATGTCATTTTCTGCTGCAGAAAAGTGCTTGGCTTATACTCAAGTATATACGGTAAGTACCTTAACCACTTCAATACCCGGCCATAGTCAAATGACGCCCACAAGGTGGATCTCCCATCCTGGGTGGGCGTCATATGACGTCCTCGGCCTTCCGCCGCTACTGCGGGCCCGGGGGGGCCCGCAGAGCGGCGATCGGGGATCCGGTGTGTCCCTCGGGACACAGCCGTCCCCCGATGGGGGTATTGAAGTGGCCAGTTGTCTCCCAGGCGGTGTTCTGCGCCGTTGCAGCGGCGCCGTTCGCCGCTGTTTGTATGTATCCCGGAAGCGGCGTGCACTGCGCACGCGCGCGCTCCCGGGAACGTTCAGTGACAGATCGGGACTGAGGCTGGCTGAGGCTTTTGCCTTAGATACAGCTCAGCCCCGATCAAAGTAAAAACACAACATAATTGGCTATTTAGTGACTGGCTGTGTCCAATGACAGCCAGTCACTAAATGTAAACAAAAAAGAGAGGTAACTCCTGTTGCTGGGTTCTCCTCTTCACACACCGATCCTGTGTGAGGAGGAGATCAGCTAACAGTGAGTTACCTATATACTGTACCCACCTAGTATATATACCCATCTGTGCCCAGATCACCCCCCCCCTAAATAAAGAGAACCTGTCATCAGGTGTACCTGTCATCAGGTGTACCTGTCATCAGTACCTGTCATCAGTACCTGTCATCAGTACCTGTCACCACCAGAGTACCTGCCACCAGAGTACCCGCCATCTCACCACCTGCCAGAGTACCACCAGAGTACCCGCCACCTCACCACCTGCCAGAGTACCCGCCACCTCACCACCTGCCAGAGTACCTGCCACCTCACCACCTGCCAGAGTACCACCAGAGTACCCGCCACCTCACCACCTGCCAGAGTACCACCAGAGTACCCGCCACCTCACCACCTGCCAGAGTACCACCAGAGTACCCGCCACCTCACCACCTGCCAGAGTACCACCAGAGTACCCGCCACCTGCCAGAGTACCTGCCATCAGAGTACCTGCAACCAGAGTACCTGCAATCAGAGTACCACCAGAGTACCCGCCACCTCATCACCTGCCACCAGTGTACCTACCACCAGAGTACCCGCCACCTCACCAGCTGCCACCAGAGTACCCGCCACCTCACCAGCTGCCACCAGAGTACCCGCCACCTCACCAGCTGCCACCAGAGTACCTGCCACCTCACCACCTGCCACCAGAGTACCCGCCACCTCACCAGAATACCCGCCACCTCACCACCTGCCACCAGAGCACCTGCCACTATGTCCAAAAGGATGTACACCCCAGAGGAGGCATACCAAATTCTCAGTCTGAGCGATGAGAGCATCGGGGAGCTCTCACCGCTCAGTTCTGTTTCAGTTTCTGGCTCAGAATATGAGCCCCCTGAAGGCAGCACCTCAGGATCTGAATTGGAGGAGGAAGCAGCCCCTCCTAAAAGAAGACGGTCGGAACCCCAGGCATCTACCAGCAGTGCCAACGGCGGTAGACCCCAGGAGGAGAGGCCCAGTTCAAGCGCTGCTAGACCCCAGGAGGAGAGGCCCAGTGTGCGCCAAAGAATTAGGGCCCAAAATCAGCTGCCAGAAAGCTTGGAAAACCCATTGTGGCTGCCTTCTACCACAGGGTCAGCCACGATCCCCCCTTTTACAGCACAGCCAGGTGTGCAGGTCAACACTGCAGGTTTTTCCAAGATGGATTTTTTTTATTTATTTTTCCCAGAGGAATTACTTCAAATGGTCATGGACCAAACCAATCTTTGTGCCCAACAATTTATCACAGCCAACCCCAACTCCAGCTATGCCCGCCCTTTTGAATGGCGACCCCTAACAATTCCAGAGCTGAAAGTGTTTTTAGGCCTAACGCTAAACATGGGGCTTACAAAAAAAAATGAGATGCATAAGTATTGGTCGACCAAATCCATTCATCACATGCCAGTTTTTTCTGCAGCCATGCCCAGGTCCCGATATGAAATTATTATGCGCTTCCTGCATTTTAGTGACAACTCACAGTGCCCCCCCCGGAATCACCCACAATTTGACAAGCTGTATAAAATTCGCCCCCTAATTGATTTTTTTTCCAAAAAGTTTGCTGAACTTTATGTCCCTGACAGAAATATATCTGTGGACGAATCCCTGGTGCATTTCACAGGCCGGCTGGGTATGAAACAATACATCCCAAGTAAGAGAGCGAGGTATGGCTTGAAGCTCAACAAGCTCTGTGAAAGTGCCACTGGTTATGTGCACTCCTTCCGTGTGTACGAAGGAAAAGATTCCCAGCTCCAGCCCCCTGAGTGTCCATCGTACATGGGAATTAGTGGGAAAATTGTTTGGGAGTTGGCATTCCCACTCCTCCAAAAGGGGTATCATATATATATGGACAATTTTTATACGAGTTTGCCCCTTCTCCGCCACCTGTACCTAAAAAAAACATTGGCCTGTGGTACAATAAGAAAAAAACCGGAAGGGCTTCCCACAGCGCCTTGTCGCCACAAACATTCAAAGGGGGGAATCGGCCAGCTTGAGGAATGAGGAAGTGCTGGCTGTGAAGTGGAAGGATACTAAAGATGTTTATTTGATGTCCACCGTCCACAATGACACATCAGTGGAAGTTCCCAGAAGACGCGGTCCCATTCGCAAGCCTTCCTGCATCAATGCTTATAATAAATTTATGGGGGGGGTGGATTTAAATGACCAGATGTTGCAGCCCTATCTGTCAATAAGAAAATCCCTTTTTTGGTATAAAAAAGTTGCAATTTACTTTTTTCATTTGGCCCTTTTAAATTCTTTTATAATTCACCAAAAATCCTCAGCAACACCCACCACCTTCATAAAATATATTGAAGACATTGTCACTTCACTTATTTATCAAGAGGAATCCCCCCCAGAAAGCATTCGCTCAGATTCTGGCGTCAGGCTACATGAGCGTCATTTTCCGGAACATATTCCACCATCAGCATCCGGAAGACGACGCCAAAAAAAATGCCGGGTGTGCACTAAGAGAGGCGTTAGGAAAGACACCAGCTTCTATTGTCCCGATTGTCCCTCCCTACCTGGCCTTTGCATCGGACAATGCTTCAGGCGATATCACACTGTGGACCACTATTAGCCCATATTTCCAATAGACTGCCATTTCCCCCCAATTTCTGTCATGAATATTTCCCTGCCTCAACCAACCATATCATTGTCTTCCATGTGAACTGACCCTGGCCTGTTTCTCGACTATGCCTCTGCCTACCGTCTGCATTGTTTATCCGCCATGTTTCTGCCTTTCAAGTGAACTGACCCTGGACTGTATCGACTATGCCTCTGCCTACCGTCTATGTCTGCCTTTTACCTGCACTGACCTCGGCTTGTTGACCATGTTTTTGCCTGCCCCTTGGACTGATCTTTTACCCTGCTACACAGGGGTCTCACATATGTGAGGGGCTCCAGAAGAGTGTTCGGAGTTCAGAAAACCAGTTTTTCTGTGTTCCCATAACAGGGTCTGGTTGTCCGGAGGCTTCAAAGAGATTTGGGTGGGAGAAGCCTCTACCCCTGTCCCCATTCTTCCCTGACCGATACCCTAAGCTTGATGGTCCTGTCTGCTCCCTGGAAAAAATACTCTGGCTGTGCTGACCATACCTCTGCCTGCTGCCTTTACTAATTATGGACAGTATTCCTGCCTGCTGCATGGACGATCCTTTGATCCTTTTGCTGCTGCTGACCACATCCCTGCCTGCTATCTGGACTAATGCATTGGCTGTGTTGACAACATCTCTACCTGTGCTGACTATTCCTGCCTGCTGCCTGTTTTGCTGTCGCTGTCCACGTTCCTGCCTGCTGCCTGTTTTGCTGTCGCTGTCTACGTTCCTGCCTGCTGCCTGGACCGATGCTCTCCTCTGTGGACCACTGCACTACTAAAACCGCAGGTAATCTTTTCTTTACCCTTTGCTCAGCAGAATGTATTTTGGTTTGTAATTGGTATGTACAGTACATGCTATGTGTTAGAAATATGAAGGGCCTTCAACAATGTGATAGGTTGGCAGGAATTTATGTGTGTAATTTATGCTCCTAGAACACCTGACAGTGCTACTTGGGCCTCTGTATGTGGCCAGGCTGTGTAAAAGTCTCACATATTTGGTATCGCCATACTCAGAAGGAGTAGCAGAATGTATTTTGGGGTGTCAGTTTTGCTATGTACATGCTATGTGTTGGAAATATCTTATAAATGGACAACTTTGTATAAAAAAAATGCGTTTTCATTTTTTTCCCACATATTCCAAAAACTTTGGGAAAAAAATGAACCATTCAAAAGACTCATTATGCCTCATATATTATACGTTGGGGTGTTAGCTTTCCAAAATGGGGTCATTTTGTGGGCGTTTCCATTGTCCTGGTGCTCCAGGGCCTTCAAAACTGTAATAGGTGGTTGAGAAATGAGATGTGTAATTTATGCATGTAGAACGCCTGACGGTGCTACTTCAATGTTGGGCCTCTGTATGTGGCCAGGCTGTGTAAAAGTCTCACATATTTGGTATCGCCATACTCGGAAGGAGTAGCAGAATGTATTTTGGGGTGTCAGTTTTGCTATGTACATGCTATGTGTTGGAAATATCTTATAAATGGACAACTTTGTATAAAAAAAATGCGTTTTCATTTTTTTCCCACATATTCCAAAAACTTTGGGAAAAAAACGAACCATTCAAAAGACTCATTATGCCTCATATATTATACGTTGGGGTGTTAGCTTTCCAAAATGGGGTCATTTTGTGGGCGTTTCCATTGTCCTGGTGCTCCAGGGCCTTCGAAACTGTAATAGGTGGTTGAGAAATGAGATGTGTAATTTATGCATGTAGAACGCCTGACGGTGCTACTTCAATGTTGGGCCTCTGTATGTGGCCAGGCTGTGTAAAAGTCTCACACATTTGGTATCGCCATACTCAGGAGGAGTAGCAGAATGTATTTTGGGGTGTCATTTTTGCTATGAACATGCTATGTGTTGGAAATATCTTATAAATGGACAACTTTATGTAAAAAAAAAATGCGTTTTCATTTTTTTCCACAGTTTCCAAATACTACTGGAAAAAAACGAACCATTCAAAAGACTCATTATGCCTCATATATTATACGTTGGGGTGTTAGCTTTCCAAAATGGGGTCATTTTGTGGGCGTTTCCATTGTCCTGGTGCTCCAGGGCCTTCAAAACTGTAATAGGTGGTTGAGAAATGAGATGTGTAATTTATGCATGTAGAACGCCTGACGGTGCTACTTCAATGTTGGGCCTCTGTATGTGGCCAGGCTGTGTAAAAGTCTCACACATTTGGTATCGCCATACTCAGGAGGAGTAGCAGAATGTATTTTGGGGTGTCATTTTTGCTATGAACATGCTATGTGTTGGAAATATCTTATAAATGGACAACTTTTGTGTAAAAAAAAAATGCGTTTTCATTTTTTTCCACAGTTTCCAAATACTACTGGAAAAAAACGAACCATTCAAAAGACTCATTATGCCTCATATATTATACGTTGGGGTGTTAGCTTTCCAAAATGGGGTCATTTTGTGGGCGTTTCCATTGTCCTGGTGCTCCAGGGCCTTCAAAACTGTAATAGGTGGTTGAGAAATGAGATGTGTAATTTATGCATGTAGAACGCCTGACGGTGCTACTTCAATGTTGGGCCTCTGTATGTGGCCAGGCTGTGTAAAAGTCTCACACATTTGGTATCGCCATACTCAGGAGGAGTAGCAGAATGTATTTTGGGGTGTCATTTTTGCTATGAACATGCTATGTGTTGGAAATATCTTATAAATGGACAACTTTATGTAAAAAAAAAATGCGTTTTCATTTTTTTCCACAGTTTCCAAATACTACTGGAAAAAAACGAACCATTCAAAAGACTCATTATGCCTCATATATTATACGTTGGGGTGTTAGCTTTCCAAAATGGGGTCATTTTGTGGGCGTTTCCATTGTCCTGGTGCTCCAGGGCCTTCAAAACTGTAATAGGTGGTTGAGAAATGAGATGTGTAATTTATGCATGTAGAACGCCTGACGGTGCTACTTCAATGTTGGGCCTCTGTATGTGGCCAGGCTATGTAAAAGTCTCACACATGTGGTATCACTATACTCAGGAGGAGTAGCAGAATATATTTTGGGGTGTCATTGCAAGTATGCATGTGCTGTGTGAGAGAAATAACTTGTTTTTATGACAATTTTGTGCAAAAAAAAAAAAAAAAATTTTTTTTTATCATATTTCCAAGAATTTTGGGAAAAAATTACAACTTCAAAAAACTCGCCAAGCCTCTTACTAAATACCTTGGAATGTCTGCTTTCCAAAAAGGGGTAATTTGGGGGGTATTTGTACTTTCCTGGCTTGTTAGGGTCTCAAGAAATGAGATAGGCCTTCAGTGAATCAGGTGTGATCAGATGTGATCATTTTCAATGATTTGCACCATAGCTTTTAGACGCTATAACTTTCACAGCAACCAAATAATATACACTTATTTGGGTTATTTTTACTAAAGATAAGTAGCAGTATACATTTTGGCCAAAATTTTGGAAAAAAAAAAAAAAATGTTTTATTTGCAAAAATGTTCAATAGAAACTAAAAAAAAAGTGTTTTTTTTTCAAAAATTTCTCTCTTTTTTCGCTAATACTGCAAAAAATAAAAAAAACCCAGCAGTAATTAAATACCACCAAAAGAAAGCTCTGTTTGTGAGAAAAAAATGATAAAAATTTGGTTTGGGTAGCATGTAGCATGACTGAGTAATTGTCATTCAAAGTGTGAGAGCGCTGAAAGCTAAAAATTGGTCTGGTAAGGAAGGGTGTTTAAAAGCCCTGTATTGAAGTGGTTAAAGAGGAAGTGATGTCAGTGCCCGGGCACTGAAGGTGGCAGACTACGAGGGACCCCCTAGTAACAGGCATTTAGAGGTGAGTAAAACATTTTTTTTTTCCAATTATTTTTATTTATTTTTTTTATGATTTTTAAGAACATTTTTTTTTTTTGGTGGCAACACCACTTTAAATAATAATTTGTTAGTTGAAATGTGGGTGACCTTTGCGCTGTTAGTAAACTAGATCGTCTACACCAACTCAATGATAAACAATAAATAATAAGATACAATCAATAAAAAGTGTAAAAATTGATAAATAAATAGCTACTGTGTGCTAGCTACAGGTGCCAAGTGTAGAAAATAATCCTAAAAAAGCAGCAAAATCCAATGGTGAAACACAATCCCATAAAAGACATAAAATACTAAAATGATTTTGCGCGTATTTTAATAATTTGTTAGTGTTTCTAAATCTGCTAATCTACATCTAACACCCTACTTCCCCCAGACTCACAATGCTGTAATTGAAAACTTTTTTTTCATTTGGCAGTGCTAAAAAGATCACTGCTCCCGGCCACATAGAATTTTTTAAACTTTTACACTCCTCTTTACTTTTAGCTTAGAAAATTTACATTTTTATTTTGAAGATTCAGCTCCTATTGATTTCATTGGGGCTCAGCATCCAAACTTCTTTGAAATCCATCGATTAAACCGAACCCCGGGCAGTTCTGCTCATCACTAGTCCTAAAATTCCAATCTGCAGGAATTCCCCTCCCCCCCACACAGGGTCATGCTGGTCCGCAGACTCGCAGAGAACATATACCTGATCAGACGTCTTCCTGGTGCACTGACCTCCATATGTTATCTCTGGAAGAGTTTAAATATTTGGCCAGGCTGGGGCGTCATCTGTCTGCCCAAATATTATATCAACTGGATAAGAGGAAGCCAAGAATATTGGATGTTTATTGTACACGGAGGGCAGAAGTCAAACATTATTATTATTATAATACAGGATTTATATAGCGCCAACAGTTTGCGCAGCGCTTTACAACATAAAAGGGGGACAGTGCAATCACAATACAATAAAATACAAGATGGGTACGAGGACCCTGCTCATAACTAGACATGTGCACAACAGAAAATTTGTTTATTTTAGTTTCGTTTTTTTCGTTTCCGTTGATTCGTAACGATTCGTAAATTCGTAAGAGTTATTTTTTCGTTGATTCGTTTTTCCGTTAGTTTAATTTTCGTTTATTCGAAATTCAGACGCATTCGTATTTATTCGTACATTCGTAACATTCGTAGATTCGTAATCGGAGCATAATTCATAATGTTATGTAATGTGTATGCTATTATTACATTTTAAGAGACACGGAAAATTACGAATCGAAAAAAAAAAGTTACGAATGTACGAATTTTTTCGTTCAATCCATTCGAAGCACGTTAAGCAGCGCCATTGTAAGGGACACGAAAAATTACGAATCGAAAAAAAAAAAAAGTTACGAATGTACAAATTTTTTTCGTTCAATCTATTCGAAGCACGTTAAACAGCGCCATTGTAAGAGACACGGAAAAAATTACGAATCGATAAAAAAAAAAAAAAAAAGTTACGAATGTACGAATTTTTTCGTTCAATCTATTCGAAGCACGTTAGGCAGCGCCATTGTAAGGGACACGGAAAATGACGATTCGAAAAAAAAAAAAAAAAAAAGTTACGAATGTACGAATTTTTTAGTTCAATCCAATCGAAGCACGTTAAGCAGCGCCATTGTAAGAGACACGTAAAATTACGAATCGAAAAAAAAAAAAAAAAAAAAGTTACGAATGTACGAATTTTTTCGTTCAATCCAATCGAAGCACGTTAAGCAGCGCCATTGTAAGAGACACGGAAAATTACGAATCGAAAAAAAAAAAAAAACAAGTTACGAATGTACGAATTTTTTCGTTCAATCCATTTGAAGCACGTTAAACTGCGCCATTGTAAGCGACACGGAAAATTACGAATCGAAAAAAAAAAAAGTTACGAATGTACGAATTTTTTCGTTCAATCCATTCGAAGCACGTTAAGCAGCGCCATTGTAAGCGACACGGAAAATTACGAATCGATAAAAAAAAAAAAAGTTACGAATGTACGAATTTTTTCGTTCATTTTAATTTTCGTTGTTCCTGTTTTCGTTTTTCGGATTTTCTTCATTCGTACATTCGTTGTTTCTATTTTTTTTTTTTTTCGGATTTTCATTATTTTCGGATTCGTTCGGTTCGAACGATTCGTTATTCGTTAAAATTTTTAGCGAATCGTTCGTTCATTCGTACGATAACGAATGAACGAAAGTAACGAAAAAAAACGAAAATCGAAAAAAACTAAATGAATTGCACATGTCTACTCATAAGAGCTTACAATCTAAGAGAACATCAAGCTAAAGCTCCGTACCGGACAACCAGTCATTATGTATCTGTGGTCATGTATGGTGTGTCCATGGAGCACATGGAGAAGAACCCCTGTCAGGTTTTTACTGCTTGGGGAGGTGGATAAGAGGAACCCTGAGGTGCCATTTAATAGTACAGCAATGGTGGGAACATGCAGAGAATCAGAATGACACCCGGACATTTGGGGCTCCTATGCAGACCTGCCAGCTTTTTGAGATGGGAACGAGGGACACCTATTAGCAAAAGTATGTAGGCATAGGACACACCCCCCTGTCACGCCCCTTAAAGGAGAATTATAGAAAAAAAATGATTAGTTAAACCCAAAAGTGCTTTTTTATTACCCCTTTATACTGTTTTTTTTAATCTATAAATGCAGCAATTTAGAAATCGGATCAAAGGTTTAGCCCTGGGAAACACTTTTTGAGAGATAAAAATTAGCATTTTATATACAACTATATAGATCAGACCAAAATGAGGGACAAATGAGGAGGAAAGAGGGACAGAGGGACTTTGTTCCAAACTGGGGACAGTTGGGAGGTTTGCCCATTACAATAGCATACTGACACTTGGGGGCCCAGAACAATGACACACTGACACTAATGCCCCGTACACGCGGTCGGAAAATCCGACCACAAAATCCATCGGATTTTTTCCGACGGATTTAGTCCGACACTGGTGTTGCATACACACGGTCGGACAAAGTTGTCGGAAAATCCGATCATTCTGAACGTGGTGACGTTCATTGCGTACGACGGGACTACGTAGAGGCTAGTAGCCAATAGCTTTGGTCTTGTAATGTGATCTGAGCATGCGTGGCACTTTGTCCGTCGGAATTCGCTACACACGATCGGAAAAAGTCTGATAGGACTTTGTTGTCGGAAAATTTGAGAGCAGGAGATTTTTTCCGTCGGAAAAGTCCGATGGAGCCTACACACGGTCGGAATTTCCGACAACATTGTCCGATAGGACATTTTCCATCGGAAAATCCGACCGTGTGTACGGGGGCATTAGAATAGGGTGACCAGACGTCCCCGGTTTCCGGGGATAGTCCCTGGATTGAGGACGCTGTCCCTGGAGCCCATCTGTCCCCAGATCTGTCCCCGGGTCTGCCATCTCAGCAGGGGGGCCTGGGGGCTCCCAAATCCTGTCCACCAATTAGCTAATCCCCTGCAGTGTAGCTGTTTACAAAACAAGCGTCTACGGGCCCCCTGTGCTCAGTGGGGGAAAGTAGTGGGACTATTTCTTAATTTTCGGGTTTAGGCGGATTAATCACAGCGTACTACACGGTTGAAGCCGGGCCTCTTCAATAGGAATACACCGTGACCACCTAAACCCGAAAATGAAGTAATAGTGCGCTTACTGTGATCCGGCTCCCACTGAACACAGGGGACCAGGAGATGTTTGCATACAATAATTCCATAAACACATACCACATACACTGCATATATCATTTGAGGAAAATATGCTCATAAAATAATTTACCATTTGCCAATAAAAAAAAAAATATGTCCCCGGATTTCTTTTTAAAAATCTGGTCACCTTAACTTAGGAGTCCCAGAAGGTAGGACCCAAGGCCCCCAAGTGTCAGTGTGTAATTGTATTGGACCCCTAAGTGTCAGTGTGTCATTGTTCTGGACCCCTGTGTCAGTGTGTCATTGTACTGGACCCCTGTGTCAGTGTGTCATTGTACTGGACCCCTAAGTGTCAGTGTGTAATTGTACTGGACCCCTAAGTGTCAGTGTGTAATTGTACTGGAACCCCAAGTGTCAGTGTGTCATTGTACTGGACCCCAAGTGTCAGTGTGTAATTGTACTGGACCCCTAAGTGTCAGTGTGTAATTGTACTGGAACCCCAAGTGTCAGTGTGTCATTGTACTGGACCCCAAGTGTCAGTGTGTAATTGTACTGGACCCCTTAGTGTCAGTGTGTAATTGTACTGGACCCCAAGTGTCAGTGTGTAATTGTACTGGACCCCTTAGTGTCAGTGTGTAATTGTACTGGACCCCTAAGTGTCAGTGTGTAATTGTACTGGACCCCTAAGTGTCAGTGTGTAATTGTACTGGAACCCCAAGTGTCAGTGTGTCATTATACTGGACCCCAAATGTCAGTGTGTCATTGTTCTGGACCCCTAAGTGTCAGTATGTAATTGTACTGGACCCCAAGTGTCAGTGTGTTATTGTACTGGACCCTAAGTGTCAGTGTGTCATTGTACTGGACCCCTAAGTGTCAGTGTGTCATTGTACTGGACCCCTAAGTGTCAGTGTGTAATTGTTTTGGACCCCCAAGTGTCAGTGTGTCATTGTACTGGACCCCTAAGTGTCAGTGTGTAATTGTTTTGGACCCCCAAGTGTCAGTGTGTCATTGTACTGGACCCCTAAGTGTCAGTGTGTAATTGTTTTGGACCCCCAAGTGTCAGCGTGTCAATGTTCTGGACCCCTAAGTGTCCAGACATGTTCACAACCAAGAGCCTGGGGCTTTTGCTTGTGCTGGAACCAGGACTGCAGGGACCCGTTGCCATGAGTGCCTGCCCTGCACCAGAGCTGAGAGACTGAGACTTATGCAGATCCGATTGTGAGGACCTGATTGTGGGGACTGAGCCTTCTGGGACAATAGACCATCAAGCACACTGGACCAGAATCGTTGTCTACCAGGAGTGGTGAGAAGAACCGTGCACAACCCCTCACTGCCCATAGTTAATTTCGATATAGACTGCACCTTACTTTGCAGCCCATTAGCGATCCACTGTTAACATTCTTAAAGGGAGAGTTTCATGTGAACCACCTTACAGAAGGGCCCCAACGATAGCTGGCTAATACTGACAATTAGGCACCAAGTGCTTTATAGCCACCTCGAGGGGTACCCCTTTGTCAGGAACGTATACACCCACCCACTATTGGACACGCGTCTCCCCTGCAGGGACGCCCTTTACTGGCACTGGGACGCACAGCTGTTGCGTGCATACCTATGCCAGCGTCCCATTCATTTCTACTAGGCCATGCGGCTGCATGAGCACAGCCACTGTGTCCTTATATAACATGCAAATGTGTGGGTGCAGGTCCATGAATGCATTCAAGTTTTGTTTGAGGACCCCCACCCACCCACATGTTATAATAGGACACAGCATCTGTGCCTGTGCAGCCGTGTGTCCCCATAGAAATGAATTGGATGCCGCCACGAGGATGTATGCAACAGCTGTGCACCGCAATGCTGGTAAAAGACGGCCCTGTACAGGAGATACATTTCATGGCAGACCAGAGAACCCGTCAGATCCAGCGGCTCCTGTGGGGGTAGCGCTACATGAGCAGGACCCCAATTAGATGTGCTGGTAGTCAGGGGCCCCCTCCGCCTTATATCGATTTTCCTGTTGGGGATGGATTTCGATGACGGACAGACACACCATTTTGTCACCATTAGACAATATAAAAGCTGGAGGTGTCTCTTTAAAATTGGGCGAGTGACAGGAGAAGCAGTAAGATTTACAGAGCTGCCTGGGGCCGGAGATAAGGTGAGTCAGGAGAGGAATGCTGAGGTGGAGTGCTGCGATCTAGGAGTGGAGCTCCCTGTGAACGTCGCAGCCCCGAGATGCGGCTTCAGGTCGGCTCTTGTTTGCTGCTTTTAGTACATAAATAATGTTATTTAGATGCCTGTGGTTGGAGCGGCATACCACGCGTGGCCCAGACTCCACACAGTCTCCGGGGTTCACCCACCGCATAACTGCGCTCGTTCCCGGCTACTGCATTTTCTCACTGATTTATTTTTGTTGTTTTCTTTTTATTTAAAGGGTAACTCCACCCGAAAGTGATGGTCCATTAATGTCATAGAAAAGTCAAATATCAATTGAGGAAGAGGAGAAGGTGAAAAGTAACACTATGTGATGTGTTCACCTAGCAGCTAAGGACGCTCTCCAACATTTTGTGTCTGTGCCCCGCCCCCTTTCTATATCAGGCTTATTGACAGACTGAGATAATGGAGGAGTTGATGACTCACATAAAAGGGTGACTTGCTCAAGTATGGCATGTTAATGAGGAGGCGTGGCCTTACTTGTTGTAAGGAAGTCCGTTTGCTTTTGATCCGTTTCTGTAGTGCTTTTGCTGTGCATTTTGCACACAAGTTTTTGACACATTTTTTGCACATTTTTTGATGCGTTTTGCATTTTTCATGCTTTTTTTTGGACAATTTGTTATTGTATGGATTAACCGCTTCCCGACCGGCGCACGACGATGTACGTCGACAGAATGGCACAAGGGCGTATAGGTACGTCCCCCTTTAAGATGCCGCCGTGCCATCGAGCACGTGCCGCCGGTCGGGAACCCCGTGAGTCCGGTCGCGGGTCCCGCGGACTCGATCACCGCGGGATACCCGCGATCGTCTCGCGGGATGGCTGAACAGGGAGATGCGGAAGTAAACAGCATCTCCCCGTTCTGCCTAGCAACTAGTGACACCGATCTCTGCTCCCTGTGATTGGAGCAGAGATCAGTGTTCACTAGCTCACAGCCACGCCCCCCCCACAGTTAGTAACACGCCTCTAGGAACACTTAACCCCTACACTGCCACCTAGTGGTTACCCCCTTCACTGCCAGTGTCATTTACACAGGAATCAGTGCATTTAAATAGCACTGATCGCTGTATAAATGACAATGGTCCCAAAAATGTGTCAAAAATGGCCGATGTGTCCGCCATAATGTCGCAGTCACAATAAAAATCGCTGATCGCCGCCATTACTAGTAATAAAAAAAAAATTATTAATAAAAATGCTATAAAACTATCCCCTATTTTGTACTTCTGCGAAAAACCAATCAATAATCGCTTATTGCGATTTTTTTAACCAAAAATATGTAGAAGAATACATATCGGCCTAAACTGAGGAAAAAAAATATTTTTTTATATATTTTTTATGTAGAAGAATACGTATCGGCCTAAACTGAGGAAAAACAAAGTTTTTTTTATATATTTTTGGGTGATATTTATTATAGCAAAAAGTAAAAAAATATTGCATTTTTTTCAAAATTGTCGCTCTTTTTTTGTTTATAGTGCAAAAAATAAAAAACGCAGAGGCGATCAAATAGCACCTATTTGTGGGGAAAAAAAGGACGTCAATTTTGTTTGGGGAGCCACGTCGCACGACCGTGCAATAGTCAGTTAAAGCAACGCAGTGCCGAATCGCAAAAAGTGGTCTGGTCTTAAGCCAGAAAAATGGTCCGGTCTGAAAGTGGTTAACCACTGCAGTTCCGGAAGGTTTACCCCCCTTCATGACCATTTTTTTTTTGCGATACTGCACTGCATTAATTTAACTGGCAATTTGCGCGGTCGTACGACGCTGTACCCAAATAGTTACATTGTTAGGTAGAAAAAAAGACACAAGTCCATCCAGTTCAACCATAAAAAAGAAATAAATAAAATAATAAAATTGATGTCCTTTTTTTTCCCACAAATAGAGCTTTATTTTGATGGTATTTGATCACCTCTGCGGTTTTTATTTTTTGCGTTATAAACAAAAAAAAACAACAATTTTGGAAAAAAATAATATATATTTTTTACTTTCTGCTATAAAACATATCCAATAAAAAAAAAAAAAAATCTAATGGCTTCATAAATTTAGGCCAATATCTATTCTGCTAAATGTTTTTGGTAAAAAAAATCCCAATAAGCGCATATTTATTGGTTTGCGCAAAAGTTATCGCATCTACAAACTATGGAATATATTGATGGACTTTTTTTTTATTTTAATTTTTTTACTAGTAATGGGGGTGATCAGCGATTTTTAGTGGGGCTGTGACACTGCGGTGGACAAATCTGACAAATCTAAGTGACACTTTTCAGGGACCAGACACCAATACAGTGATGATCAGTGCTAAAAAAAAATGCACTGTCATTGTACTAATGACACTGGCTGGGAAGGGGTTAACATCAGGGGCGATCAAAGGGTTAAACGTGTTTCCTGCGAGTGCGTTCTTACTGTGTGAGCAAAATCAGGTACGTGATTTTGCACTTAAAGGCCGCCCTGCCGCAGTATATGTACGTTGGGCAGAAATTGATGCAAAATCACGGCAAAAAACGCACTACATGCTTTGCTGCTACTTCTCCATTAAAGTCTCTTGAACCAAAAACGCACCGTTTTGCTTTCAACCACTTGCCTATTGGGCACTTTTACCCCCTTTTTTTTCCGCGCTGTTACACTTTGAATGACAATTGCGCGGTCAATGCAGGTCAGCACTGTACCCATGTGAAATTTTTATAATTTTTTTCATACAAATATAGATTTCTTATGGTGGTATTGAATCACCACTGGGTTTTTTATTTTTAGCTGAACAAACAAAGACAAAAAAACATTTTATACAATTTTGCAAACAGGCATGTTTTTTCCTTCACTGATGTACGCTGATAAGGTGGCACTGATGGGCACTCATAGGCAGCACTGATGAGGCTGCACTGAATGGGCACTCATAGGCAGCACTGATGAGGCGGCACTAATGGGCACTCATAGGCAGCACTGATGAGGCGGCACTGATGGGCACTTATAGGCAGCACCGATTAGGCATCACTGATGGGCACTCATAGGCAGCACTGTTGAGGCGGCACTGATGGGCACTTATAGGCGGCACTGATGAGGCGGCACTGATGGGCACTCATAGGCAGCACTGATGAGGTGGCACTGATGGGCACTCATAGGCAGCATTGATGAGGCGGCACTGATGGGCACTTATAGGCAGCACTGATGGGCACTCATAGGCAGCACTGATGAGGCGGCATTGATGGTCATTTATAGGCAGCACTGATGAGGCCTCACTGATGGGCACTTATAGGCAGCACTGATGAGGCAGCACTGATGGGCACTCATAGGCAGCACTGATGAGGCGGCATTGATGGGCACTTATAGGCAGCACTGATGAGGCGGCACCAAAAAAATGACATGCCAAATGTGGCATGTCAGGGGGTCACCTGCACTTAAAGCGGAAGTTCCATTTTTGGGTGGAACTCCGCTTTAAGCAGTGATGTCAGACATTTGTGTGCTGAGCTCCCCTTTAATCCCAGTCTCTGATCTCGGGTGTCACCAGCTCGGGCGGACAAATAAAAGAATTAGGAGCTCCTTCGCGCTGGCTCTGGGAAATTCAGGTGGCCGCGTCCCCTGAAAGCGCTGATGTTCTCTCGCACAACAATGATTCATTATCTGGAGTGTGTTTATATAATATCATATAAATACCAGGCTCAGGTATTTGTGTAGGTTAGTATTTACCTGGGCAGGCAGCCACATGCACTTATGCAGTAAACAATGAACTATTCTTCCAGGGGTTAACATAGGTCTTAGACAAATCCGATTTCCCTGTGCTGGGCACTCCTTGTTTTTCTGCTGCCGGAGTGGCTCGTTCAGATGGATCCGATGATAAGGAGTACAATTGCTCGGCATCGCACGCTTGTCTCCCGGGTGACCGCGGAGTCAACACACCGGGACCTGATTAGACGCGGTCGCAAAAAAAAAAAAATCAAAAAAGAGAGAGCGCTTTGCGACTTGCAGGGTGAAGACATCACAGTGTGTGGGAAGAAAACTGCATATGACGTCATTCTTCATCCTGACAGGTCATAATATACAGTGACAGTGTCACGTTTCAGAAAAGCTCCACCTGTTATCATTAAAAAGCTGTCCTTGAGCTCCAGTCAATGATTTTGCCTAGGCTGAGATGATGTCATCAGTCTGCTGCAGGCAGGAAGGAGCATTTCCTCAGTCTCTGCTTCCCCAGTGATCAGACTACAACATTGTAACTTTGTGGGTGAGCTGTGTCAGAGCCAGCATCTCAGTCCAGGAAGTGGATAATGACAGGGTCGTCTTAATGCATGGGCGTCCCTGGGCACTGCCCAGGGGGCCCCATGATCAGGGTTGCCAACCTCCTGCAGCATTTTTTTCTTTAAAATATTTAATTGATAACAATGCAGTACATATTATTAGTACAAATTTTGAAGTTAAATAAGATAGACATATATATTAGGGGTGCAACGGATCAAAAAACTCACGGATCGGATCGTTCCTTGGATCAGAGTCACGGATCGGATCATTTTTCGGATCAGCAAATGATAATTGAATTTGCAAAAACCTGTGAAAATTCCGCCACCATATAGTCCCCACTGTAATATCCACGTCATTTTCCCCCACTGTAATATCCACGTCATCTCCCCCACTGTAATATCCACATCATCTCCCCCACTGTAATATCCATGTCATTCCCCCCACTGTAATATCCATGTCATCTCCCCCACTGTAATATCCACGTCATCTCCCCCACTGTAATATCCATGTCATCTCCCCCACTGTAATATCCACGTCATCTCCCCACTGTAATATCCACGTCATCTCCCCACTGTAATATCCATGTCATTCCCCCCACTGTAATATCCATGTCATCTCCCCCACTGTATTATCCACGCCATCTCCCCCACTGTAATATCCATGTCATCTCGCCCACTGTAATATTCACATCATCTCCCCCACTGTAATATTGGCAGGGTATCGCAGAGTATTGGCAGGGTATGGGTATCGGAGAGTATTGGCAGGGTATGGGTAATGCAGAGTATTGGCAGGGTATGGGTAATGCAGGGTATGGGTAATGCAGAGTATTGGCAGGGTATGGGTAATGCAGAGTATTGGCAATGCAGAGTATTGGCAGGGTATGGGTAATGCAGAGTATTGGCAGGGTATGGGTAATGCAGGGTATGGGTAATGCAGAGTATTGGCAGGGTATGGGTAATGCAGGGTATGGGTAATGCAGAGTATTGGCAGGGTATGGGTAATGCAGAGTATTGGCAGGGTATGGGTAATGTAGAGTATTGGCAGGGTATGGGTAATGCAGAGTATTGGCAGGGTATGGGTAATGTAGAGTATTGGCAGGGTATGGGTAATGCAGAGTATTGGCAGGGTATGGGTAATGCAGAGTATTGGCAGGGTATGGGTAATGGAGAGTATTGGCAGGGTATGGGTAATGCAGAGTATTGGCAGGGTATGGGTAATGTAGAGTATTGGCAGGGTATGGGTAATGCAGAGTATTGGCAGGGTATGGGTAATGCAGAGTTTACAACTGATCGCTTTACATTGTAAACAGCGGCCGGGTGTACCAAGATGGCCACCGCTCCGGAGCTAGGCCGAAGCCGCGGCCTTTCCTAAGGCCGAGGCCGCGGAGCGCTCCGCGGATCGCGGGGGGTGCCGAACTGGGTGACCCGTTCGGATCACGGATCGGCGACGATCCGTTGCACCCCTAATATATATATATATATATATATATATGTGTGTGAAAGGCTTCTCGAACATCATATATAGATGAGCATATATTATTTGCTATTTTCTTTATAATTCTTGATATAATAGATATTATTCATATATGATTTTAATCAATATCTTTCAAACAATCAACAAATTTAGTATAAAGTTGAATAAAGAAAGTAATTAATTGTTTATAGAATAACCTTAGTTTGAGTTGAATAACAACAATGTAATCTATTAGTCTATAAGTTAGTAAATAATGAGATAGTTGGATAATGGTTTAGTACAGGGGTCTCCAAACCCCGGCCCGCGGGCCAGATGCGGCCCGCGGGTATGTTTTATCCGGCCCCCAGCTTGCCCAGACTCTACCAACACAGCACTGCCGATCTGCTGGCTTTTAAAAGCAGCTGCTGTTATCGGCAGTCTATGTCTGACAGGTCCAAGACAAAAAGCCGCTTCCCGCACACCCTCCCATTAGGGGTGCAACGGATCGTCGCCGATCCGTGATCCGAACGGGTCACCCCGTTCGGATCGGCACACCCCGCGATCCGCGGAGCGCTCCGCGGCCTCGGCCTTAGGAAAGGCCGCGGCTTCGGCCTAGCTCCGGAGCGTCGGCGGCCATCTTGGTACACCCGGCAGCCTTAGGAAAGGCCGCGGCTTCGGCCTAGCTCCGGAGCGGCGGCCATTTTGGTACACCCGGCCACTGTTTACAATGTGATCGCTCCGTCAAATGACGGAGCGATCACTTGTAAACAAACTGCATTACCCAGCCAATGTACTCTGCATTACCCAGCCAATGTACTCTGCATTACCCAGCCAATGTACTCTGCGATACTCTGCATTACCCAGCCAATACTCTGCGATACTCTGCATTACCCAGCCAATACTCTGCGATACTCTGCATTACCCAGCCAATACTCTGTGATACTCTGCATTACCCAGCCAATACTTTGCGATACTCTGCATTACCCAGCCAATACTCTGCGATACTCTGCATTACCCAGCCGATACTCTGCATTACCCAGCTCTGCGATACTCTGCATTACCCAGCCGATACCCAGCCAATACTCTGCATTACCCAGCCGATACCCAGCCAATACTCTGCCAATACTCTGCGATACCCAGCCAATACTCTGCGATACCCAGCCAATACTCTGCGATACCCAGCCAATACTCTGTGATACCCAGCCAATACTCTGTGATACCCAGCCAATATTACAGTGGGGGAGATGACGTGAATATTACAGTGGGGGGAGAGGACGTGGATATTACAGTGGGAGGAGAGGACGTGGATATTACAGTGGGGGGAGAGGACGTGGATATTACAGTGGGGGAGATGACGTGGATATTACAGTGGGGGAGATTGTGCATATTACAGTGGGGACTATATGGTGGTGGAATTTTCACAGGTTTTTGCAAATTCAATTATTATTTGCTGATCCGAAAAATGATCCGATCCGTGACTCCTGATCCGAGGATCGATCCGATCCGTGAGTTTTTTGATCCGTTGCACCCCTACCTCCCATGCTTCCAGAGGATTGGCTGCTGCGCTGAGCTGAGGATTGGCTGCTAGGCGGTGACGTCATCAGCGTAGCGCCTCCCGGCTTCCTGCCCGCTGTTTGCATTAGGAATCCTTACAGCCTGCATGTGTAGCAGTGGGCGGGAGTGCAGGAGGTCTAAAGTCGGCTCCTACAGTGAAGAAGTCGGCTTGTACAGGCAAGCGTCAAATGGGCATAAGTCTGCACACATACATCTGCTGGGGACACTGATAATGAGGAATTCTATGCTGGGGACACTGATAATGGGGACATCTAAGCTGGGGACACTGATAATGGGGACATCTAAGCTGGGGACACTGATAATGGGGAAATCTATGCTGGGGACACTAATATGGACATCTGTGCTGGGGACACTGATAATGGGGACATCTATGCTGGGGACACTGATAATGGGGACACTGATAATGGGGACACTGATAACGGGGACAGTGATAATGGGGACATCTATGCTGGGGACAGTGATAACGGGGACATCTATGCTGGGGACACTGATAACGGGGACATCTATGCTGGGGACGCTGATAATGGGGACATCTATGCTGGGGACGCTGATAATGGGGAAATCTCTGCTGGGGACAACTCTACTGGGGACACTGATAATGGGGACAACTATGCTGGGGACGCTGATAATGGGGACATCTATGCTGGGGACGCTGATAATGGGGACATCTATGCTGGGGACATCTATGCTGGGGATGCTGATAATGGGGACATCTATGCTGGGGACACTGATAATGGGGAAATCTATGCTGGGTACAACTCTGCTGGGGACACTGATAATAGGGACATCTAAGCTGGGGACACTGATAATGGGGACATCTAAGCTGGGGACACTGATAATGGGGAAATCTCTGCTGGGGACACTGATAATGGGGACAACAATGCTGGGGACACTGATAATGGGAGACTGATGGGGACACAGATATGGGGGACATTGATATTGGGGGGACTCTGATGGGGACACAAACGCGCAGAAGTTTTCGGCCCCCGAATACTTGTAAAATCTAGAATGTGGCCCTCGTGTTGAAAAGTTTGGAGACCCCTGGTTTAGTATAACCAGGGCCACTCCCGCAGCATTTTTTACTGACAAAACATGGAAAATTTACTGGCGGAGCACATTTTTTTTACTGACAACCTGAGCAACCTATTGAAATCTAACACAGTGAATATACAGTATAAACATGATATAGAAACACTGACAATACCTACAACAAAGTAATTTGCTTGATTTACACTCAAAAAGTCAGCCCCTGATATTTACTGGCAGTTGTAAAACAATCAGTGATTTTTACAAACTGTCAGGAAATTTACTGGCGGTTGGCAACCCTGCCCATAATAATCTTGCACTACATCATACTTGCCAACTGTCCCCGGATTTGCTGGGACAATCACGGATTTTACTAAGCTGTCCCAGGATGACCGTGTGTCCCGGAAACCTGTGCTGTGAACTCCTAAATCCAGGACTGTGCCCTCCTGATCCCCCCTGTACTGTGCCCATTGTGTTGATTAGTTTTTGATTTATGACATGGTTTCTTATTGCTTAACCGCTTAAAGACCAGCCACCGCAGTTGTACTGCAGCAATGTGGCTGCTTCCCACAAATCGCCGTTATTGTACGTCGGCTCGTGTCAAAAATGTCAAAAAGTGTCAAAAATTTCAGTTAGGTGTCCGATCTGTCCCCCGGAATGTCGCAGTCCCGCTAAAAATCATCGATCGTCCTAATTACTAGTAAAAAAATAAATAAATAATAAAAATGCCATAAATCTATCCCCTATTTTGTAGACGCAATAACTTTTGCGCAAACCAATTAATATACGCTTATTGCGATTTTTTTTTTTTACCACAAATATGTAGAAGAATATATATTGGCCTAAACTGATGAAGAAATGTATTTATTTATTTTTTGGATATTTATTATAGCAAAAAGTAAAAAAAAAATATATTTTTTTTTTTTCAAAATTGTCGCTCTTTTTTTGTTTATAGCGCATAAAATAAAAAACGCAGAAGTGATCAAATACCACCAAAAAGAAAGCTCTATTTGTGGGAAAAAAAAAAGGACATAAATTTTTGTTTGGGTACAACGTCGCACGACCGCGCACTTGTCAGTTAAAGTAACGCAGTGCCGTATCGCAAAAAATGGCCTGGTCATTAAGGGGCAAATCTTCCGGTCCTTAAGTGGTTAAAATGTATTTTATTGAAAGTACTAATATATATATGTACAATTCTATTAACTGTTTTTATTTTAATTCTTAAGGGTAGGTATTACTTTGCCCAGGAGCCCATGATGCTATTAAGACAGCCCTGGATGATGAACCTGGATGATGGCTGAACAAAGATGGCGCCGTCCTTCTGGAGAGAAGAGCAGATGAAGTCATTGCCAGGGGCAGCTCTGTGCGAGAGACAACATTGTAAAAAGTATTCACTACCTGGTTGGGTGTGTTATGTGGGACCCCCATCATTGGGATTGCAACAACAGGTTGTCATCCAGAGGGTCTCCATGACCAGTATTGTGGGATGGACTCTGGGGGTCATGCAGCCATCAAGTTTTTTTTGATTGATATTTTATATGAATATTTTTTACTTTTCAAAGAAAATCTACTTATTCAAGTAATAATTTAATATGAAGTATATTTATGACATCATTATCTCAGAGAAGTATGAGTTTTCTAGATCACAGCAGAAGCTGTTTGATTTCAGACTATCTCTCTCTAACTGAAAGTCAGCATAGAACTATACAGAGCAGGGAGAGAAGTGTGTGTGGGGGGGGGGGGGGGGGGGGGGATTTTTCAGCAAAGCGGTTAAATCTGACCTCCAGACTTCCCTTCAGTCTTGCACAGTTGTACAGACTCCTTTCCTCCTCAGCCTGGCTGTGCCTGGCCCAATCCTTTAATTTCTTGGATTTCAGTTCTTTCAATCATGGAGGCTCGGCATCACATGTGGGTGTTACCTATGCAAATACAGCCTGCCTGGGAACACCCACTCCTCCAGACTGACACCCACCCATCAAGACATTTTAACATTTGCATAACTCCTCCCAAGAGTCAGCCCACTGTTTGCATCCAGGCTAAAGCCAGGTATACACCACAGTTTGTTTTTCGTGCAACCTGCAACTCCGGTCGGGAGCCACTGTACTAACCATGCAAGGTTAGTACAGCGATCTACTCCGCTAAGCTGTTTTGTTCTGACTAGACATGTGCAGTTTTTTAACGAATTTCGACAAATTTGTTAATTCAGAAATAAACGAAAAAAAGGTTTAGCAAATTTTTCCAAATATTCGTAAATTTGAATATTCGAAAATTCGTAAATTCATTATTTTGTAAATTCGTAAATTCGAAAATTCGTAATTCGAAAATTCGGAAATTGTAAATTCGGAAATTGTAAATTCGGAAATTGTAAATTCGGAAATTGTAAATTCGGAAATCTGAAACAATAACTAACTAATAATAACTTGACTATTATGCCACGTACACACGATCGGACTTTCCGGCGGACCAGAGTCCGTCAGACAATTCGATCGTGTGTGGGCTCCAGCGGACTTTTTCTTTCCAAAAGTCCGGCGGACCTAGAAATAAGACTGGCTTAAAATTTGTCCGCCGGACTCGAGTCCGGTTGAAAAATCCGGTCGTCTGCGTGCTGGTCCGACGGTCTAAAACTGACGCTAGGGCAGCTATTGGCTACTGGCTATGAACTTCCTTATTCTACGTCATCACGTTTGAATCCGGCGGACTTTTGGACTGATAGTGTGGATGGTGCACGGATTTTGTCCGACACTGGTGTTGCATACACACGGTCGGACAAAGTTGTCGGAAAATCCGATCATTCTGAACGTGGTGACGTTTGTTGCGTACGATGGAACTACGTAGAGGCTATTAGCCAATAGGTTTGGTCTCCTAATTTGATCTGAG
>CM053030.1:49378106-49734033 GCA_028564925.1 Lithobates sylvaticus
ACTCTCTTATGCCGCGTACACACGGTCGGAAATTCTGATGGAAACAGTCCGATGGGAGCTTTTCAACAGATTTTCCGACCGTGTGTATGCCCATCTGTCTTTTTCTGTCGGAATTTCCGACGGACTTTGGATTAAGAACCTGTTCTCAATTTTTCAGACGGAAAACCTTTCTATCGGATTTTCCGATCGTGTGTATGCAATTCCGACATGCAAAATTCCGACGCATGCTCGGAAACAATTCAACGCATTCTCGGAAGCATTAAACTTCCCTTTTATAGAGCTGTCGAACGTGTTTTATGCCGCTGTGTTACTGACCGTCGGAATTTGGTGTGACCATGTGTAGGCAAGACCGTTTGAGCAAAATTCCGTCGGAATTACGACGGGAAAACCATCAGGGTTTTTTCCGACGAGAACTCCGACCGTGTGTACGCGGCATTAGGCTTCAATTATACAAGCGGCAGCCCTTGCCGGGTATGACAGGTGGGCGAGGAGGTGATATGTTTCCTCATTGCCCGTTTTAACTCTAAAAATGCCCACACCGTGCCGCAGGTGCCTGCATTGCACACAGTTATGGAGCACCTATTCACTTCATTTTTTTTTTTACAGCAAAGCATCACAGCCACGGCAATGTGTATAGCCCACGGACAAACCGCCTGCTTTTTCCTCCATACAGGGGGCACACAAAAGTCATCACAGAAACAGAAAGTAATGGGAAATCTTCCAATTGGGACACCAGTGTTGGTGATATGCCCTTGCTTGGGATATTCTACAGTATATAAACCACATTGCCAAAAGTATTGGGACGCCAGCCTTTACATGAACTTTAATGGTATTCCAGTCTTTTTTCATTTAAAAAAGTTTTTATTGTGCACAACAGACAGGCCAAAAAAGTCCAACAACATACATTTGTACATGGGGTAATGAGTACAGCAATAAAAATATAGCAACCCCTAATAAGAGCCTAACGAATCGGGTGTTGTTAGTATGGCTCCATCATCCCTCTGTGGGATTGAGTACAGAAACAACAAATTAAGGCCCATTTCACACCTAAGCGTTTTTCATGCGGTGCAGCGCTAAAAATAGCGCCTGTTCACCGCATGAAAAAATCCTGCCCCTTTAACTCCAGTGTGAAAGCCGGCGGGCTTTCACACTGGAGCGGTGCGCTAGCAGGATGACAAAAAAAGTCCTACTAGCAGCATCTTTGGAGCGGGATAGGAGCGGTGTGTTCACCGCTCCTATACCGCTCCTTCCCATTGATTAGAATGGGACACCGCAGTGAAACCGCGGCAATACCGCCGCAAAGCGCTGCTACGGCGGCGCTCTGCGGGGGGTGTTTAACCCTTTTTCGGCCGCTCGCGGGGTTAAAACCGCACCGCGAGCGGCCGAAAACCGCGGTGAAAACGACGGTAAAGCAGCGCTAAATATAGCGCTGCTTTACCGTCACCGCGGCTCACCGCCCCAGTGTGAAAGGGGCCTAAGACATTGCCACAAGTCAGGTGTACCCCAAAAAAAAATTCAAGCATGACAAAGAAGCTCTTCGTCACGGAGAATAGAAGGCAGAAAGGTAAGGATAGGTGGAGAGAACAGGATCAATATAAATAAGAAGAGGAGGGAGTAGAATTAGGGGAAGGAGAAGAAAAAAAAAGGGGGGGGGGGAGTTGGATGTAAAAGCAGGTGGTTATGGAATCATGAATCATGCACGGTTACAATTACTCTACCGAGGGGGTCACAAAGGTGTTATAAATAGTCTTGAGTGAACCCGAACTTGTGCACCCATACGTTCCTTTGACCTTGCCGCCTAGCGGGCGCGTGCACGCTGCCGGTGGCCCGCGTGTGCCGCAGGAGCGTGCCCGCGGGTCCCGCTAATTCGATGTTCACCGGCGGCCCGCGATTGTGGCAAGGAGAGGCAGAACGGGGGAGATGCCTATGTAAACATGGCATTTCCCTGTTCTGTCATCGGGAGCAGTGATCTCTGTCATGTTGTAGTGAGCCCATCCCCCCTACAGTTAGAACACATCCAGGGAACACACTTAACCCCTTGATCGCCTCCTAGTGTTTAACTCCTTCCCTGCCAGTGTCATTTATACAGTAATTAGTGGCTTTTGAGAAAACCAATCAAGATACACTTATTGCGATTTTTTTTTTTTTTACCAAAAATATGTAGAAAAATATATATCGGCCTAAGCTGTTGAAGAAATGTGTTTTTTTTACATATTTTTTAGGGATGTTTATTATAGCAAAAAGTAAAAAATAATGCTTTTTTAAAAAAAAAATTGGTATTTTTTTGTTTATAGCGCAAAAAAAAAAAAAACTGCAGAGATGATCAAATACCACCAAAAGAAAGCTCTATTTGTGGGAGAAAAAAAAAGACGTACATTTTGTTTGGGTACAACGTTGAACGACCGCGCAATTGTCAGCTAAAGCGATGCAGTGCCGAATCGCGAAAAATGCTCTGGTCAGGAAGGGGGCAAATCCTTCCGGGACTAAAGTGGTTAAGCACGGTGGAATTTAATGAAGATATCTATTAAAAGGAACTGAAATTATCTTTTTATGCACGGAAACACTTTTTGCACATATATCTTTTATTTTTTTATAGAGCCATTTATCAAATCTGATTGTGGATGTTTTTGTCTGTTTATATATATTATGGTACCGATTTGCACTTTAACAATAGCGCTGCACTATAAGTATATTATTTGTGTTATCTCACTATAAGGAAGCGGAGGGAGTGCTGGCAGCTGCTTATCATTTTTATTTATTAATTGGTTCGAAGTGTTGCAGCTCACAAGAATCATACATTTTGTTTTAATAAAGTAGTATGTCAAAAACCTGTGTACTGTTTTTTTTTTTTTTTTTACACCTTTTTGGGTGAATGAATATGGGTACCCCTTGCTCATTCACCTAGGGTGGGGGCCGCCTCCTTAAAAGGGGCTTCCAGATTCCGATAAGCTGCCCGTCTGCAGACCCCGACACCCGCATAGTTGTGGGGAGGAGGCCCTTGTCCCCATCAACATGGGTGGGGGGGGGGGGCGTAGAGTTCCCCCTGCCCTAAAGCACACATCCCCCATGTTAAGGGCGTGTGGCCTGGTATAGTGCAGAAGGGGGCGGGGGCAGGGCCGGATTTCCCACAAGGCCACCAAGGCCAGGCCTCGGGGCTGCAGTGGTGCAGGGGCGGCGCCGCATGCAGGGCTGATCTGCTCAGGGTGCAGTGCACCCGGGCGCCAGAGAGGTGGGGGCACTGAAGCGCCAGAGTGCTCCCTTCCATCCTCCTTCTCTTGTTCATTTCCAGCCGCTCACCGCCACTGTGTTTCCTGTGCAAGCCCCTCCCCGCCCCCTCCTCCTGCCAGAGAAGGAGAGCAGCTGGGGATAATATTGAAGGCGGAGCAGCTGGTCTCTGTGTGGAGGGAGACCAGCGGCAGCAGCGCAGTGACATCGCGGGGGGTGGGGCAGTCCGGTCCGGTCCGTGCCTGACATGTTCTCCTCCTCCTATCTGTGTCTCACTGTGCCTGCTTTGAACAACTACTCTCCACCCGAGCATTTTTATGTACCCTAAGGGAGGGGGGGGGGGGTCTGTCCTGGGGGGTCTGTACTAATGGAGGGGGGTCTGTACTAATGGAGGGGGGGGTCTATACTAATGGAGGGGGGGGTCTATACTAATGAAGGGGGGGTCATCGATAAAGGACGAGAGTGGTGGTGTGTGTGTGTGTGGGGGGGCGGCATTGAAGGACCCGGCCTTGGGGCGGCAAAGGGAGTAAATCCGGGTCTGGGCGGGGGGCGCTTGCTTGTCCCCTCTTACCTGACCTGCTGGGCTGCATGCTCAGATAAGGGTCTGGTATGTATTTTTGGGGGGGGGAACCCCGCACCATTTTTTCTTTTTTCATTTTCATGAGGGTTCCCCTTCAAGATCCTCACCGCACAAGCCACACCGCAAGTCGGATCATCATGATCCGACATGTGATACGACTTCTATTCAAATCAATGGGCTCTCATTGGGAACTGTTGATTTTGAATAGAGGCAGAGAAATTCTGCTAAAAGCTAGCACGGCTAAACATGCATTAACGCCAATGCAAAAAGCTACTAAAAGCATGTTTTTACAGCCGCTTTTTCCTGGCACTGACAGTGGCTTTGCAGCTCGTTTTTTTCTAACGCCCTGAGTGCATGAGGCTAACACAATTACTTTGTGCTGATTTGCTAATGTTGCCATTTGATGACAACTGAACTCAAACATGTCTCTTTAGTAAACACAATTTAATAATTTGCAAGATTTATTTTTTACAGGACTTCCACATTTGTTACTCTCTGCCCGCTCCACCCTTATGCTGACCTTACACTTTGCCATTTTAATTGCATAATTTGGAAGTTTTTCCATTAGCATTGGATTCCCACGGCTTCATTGTCTCCAAAGTTCAAAGGACCAAATGAGTAATAACGCCTCAGATATTGATTAAACCATTTCAGTAATTTTCAATCCATTTTTATTTCTGCCTGCTCTATAATTAAATATGGTATCACCGAGCTCTCAAATAAGCCCTGGAACTAAGGAGCTTACGATCTAATGTCTTGATGGTGCACACATATATTCCAGGGCCACTTTCGTCTGGCATTCATAAGCTAAGATACCTTTGGTTTCAGGCAGATTTTTCCAGCGAAACTCCAAATTGTTTAGAAGTTAACAGGGCCTAAAAAGAACTCAGATGATACAGCAGTGTAAAACTGCCCAGCAGCAGGGCATTTTTAATGAGGTAGAACTGGCCAAAATGTACTAGAGAAAAGTATAGGCAGGTGTTTTACCACAATAATTGAGATACTACACATTACACAGCAGTGTAAAATTGTTAGGTTGGCCAGCAAAACAATTTAAGGCCCCGAACACCTGCGTGATACTTATGTGCATGGTTTTGAAAGCATTTTTGCATGTAGCTTCTGCCCTTTTTCTGGCAGTGAGCCTTGTGTGTTTCAGTAAATGTTTTTGGTGAGTTTTTCACGTGTTTTGTAGCACAACAAAACACATATCTGCTAGCTGCGTTTGGGGTGTCATTAACAAATAATGGCAGGCACGTCCACAGAATGCGAGGGTGTGAATGGAGCCATAAATAGCAAGGCTATGCCTAAATTTACTAGAGATTAAGAGCACAGGCTGGAGCTTTATTACAGGAATTAAAATTCTACAGATGACACTGCAGTGTAAAATTGGCAATCAGAGGGCCAATTTTGAAAAGCAAGGCTAGGCCTAAATTTACTTGAGACAGTAGCATAGGTTTGGGGCTTTACTACAAGAATTAAAATTCTACAGATGACACAGCAGTGTAAAATTGGCAATCAGAGGGACAATTTTGAAAAGCAAAGGCTAGGCCTAAATTTACTAGACACAATAGAACAGGTTGAGGCTTCACTACACGTCCACAGAATGCAGGGGTGTAAATGGAGCCATAAATAGCAAGGCTATGCCTAAATTTACTAGAGACAAAGAGCACAGGTTGGAGCTTTACTACAAGAATTAGGATTCTACAGATGACACAGCAGTGCAAAATTGGCAATCAGAGAGACAATTTTGAAAAGGAAGGCTAGGCCTAAATTTACTAGAGACAATAGCACAGGTTGGGGCTTTACTAAATGTCTACGGAATGCAAGGGTGTAAATGGAGCCCTAAATAGCAAGGCTATGCCTAAATTTACTAGAGACAAAGACCACAGGTTGGAGCTTTACTACAAGAATTAGGATTCTACAGATGACGCAACAGTGTAAAATTGGCAGAGGGACAAGCAAGGCTAGGCCTAAATTTACTAGAGACAAATAGCACAGGTTGGGGCTTTACTACAAGAGTTAAAAATACTACAGATGACTCAGCAGTGTAAAATTGACTAGTAACAGGAACATTTAACCACTTCAGCCCCGGACCAATTGGCAGCCAAAGGACCAGGCCCCTTTTTGCGATTCGGCACTGCGTCGCTTTAACAGACAATTGCGCGGTCGTGCGACGTGGCTCCCAAACAAAATTGGCGTCCTTTTTTTCCCACAAATAGAGCTTTCTTTTGGTGGTATTTGATCGCCCTGCGGTTTTTATTTTTTGAGCTATAAACAAAAATAGAGGGACAATTTTGAAAAAAATGCAATATTTTTTACTTTTTGCTATAATAAATATCCCCAAAAAATATATAAAAAAACATTTTTTTCCTCAGTTTCGGCCGATACGTATTCTTCTACATATTTTTGGTAAAAAAAATCGCAATTAGCGATTATTGATTGGTTTGCGCAAAAGTTATAGCGTTTACAAAATAGGGGATAGTTTTATAGCATTTTTATTAATATTTTTTTTTTTACTAGTAATGGCGGCGATCAGCGATTTTTATTGTGACTGCGACATTATGGCGGACACATCGGACATTTTTGACACATTTTTGGGACATTTGTCATTTATATAGAAATCAGTGATATTTAAATAGCACTGATTCCTATGTAAATGACAGTTGTAGTGAAGGGGTTAACCACTAGGGGGCGGGGAGGAATCAGTGTGACGTGTTGTGTTTATTTTACTGTAGGGGGGCGTGGCTGTACGTGTGACGTCATTGATCGGCGTTCCCGATGACAGGGAACCGCCGATCACTGACAGTCAGTGTAGGAAGCGCGGGGAGAGGTTTGTTTACACAAACCTCTCCCCGTTCTTCAGCTCCGTAACCCGATCGCGGGACACCAGCGGCGATCGGGTCCGCTGGTCCCGCGGCCGGGGTCACGGAGCTCCCGACCGAGTCGCGAGCGCGCCGCTGGCGGCACGCGCGCGACCCACAGGCAGGCACATGCACGATCACGTACAGGTACGTGATTTTGCCTGCCCGTGCCATTCTGACGTATATATGCAGTGGCCGGTCGGGAAGTGGTTAAAAAGCAAGCCTGGGCCTAAATTTCCTAGCGACAAAGAGTACAGGCTGAGGCTTTACTACAAGAATTAGGATGCTGCAGAGGAAACACCAGTGTAAAATTCTCCAACAGAAGGACAATTTTAAATAGCAAGGCTAGGCTTAAATTTACTAGAGACAAATAGCACAGGCTGAGGCTTTACTACAAGAATTAGGATGCTGCAAAGGATACAGCAGGATAAAATTGTCAGGATCATTTTACTCTGGCAGAATAGGCCTAACAGATGTATGCCAAACTTTTTTTTTGAATGTTGCTATTCATTTACAAGTCAATTTAGGTGAACTTAAAAAATGTTTTATCAACATAAAAAAACTCACACACGCAAAATAAAAAAAAACAGAAATAACCTCCCTGAAACATAAAACCACCTTTTTTGTATCTTTAAAAGGAAAGCCCTGTGGGAAAAAGCTATTTAACCTAAATTAAAGGTGATATCAACATTAGAAATAAATGAATATGCCCTTAAATTAAATGAAACCCCTCAAAGTACCACCCCTGATATAAAATATTTTTTTTTAAAGGTAAGCCTTGCATAAAAAAAAGTTTTCTATGGACAGGACAGCAACTAAAAAAAGACTGCTGACCTTAAATCAACCACAAAATAAAATGAAAGACAAAACGCCCCCTAATATTAAAAACCAAAAAATGGGGGGGGGGGGGGGTTGAGTGTTAAAGAGCTAGCAATCAGAATTGAAGAAAAGTTTCCTAAATGACCCTAATCTCTTCCTATGCAATTTGTCAGCTTCCTCCATGGTGTCCCCACATAAACTTTCCATTTGCCAATGCTATGGCTTCTCTGTACTCCCCTTTTAAAAATGAGGAGCTAGCTTAACCAAAAGCCCCTATATTGACCCATCTAAGCTTGCTGGTCATAACGCAAAGCCCATGCAGGGCAATATGGAACCACGGTAGCACCAAACCTGAACATCATCCCTACTTTTGTTGTTGCATGATCCTGACCCTTCCACACGCAGGAAGCCATGGAGAAGGGGGGTGTCTTATCTGCCTGGTGTTCTAAGAAAAGACTTACCAGAAATCCTCTCGTCACCCAGATCATGTACAGTAACTGCCGGGAAGTTGCACACTCATTTGCCGGTCCCAAAAACCACAATATGTACTATCTGTCCTGAGATGATCATGAGATAATCCCTGGTGTCTGATGCAAGACTTCCGAAACAGGACAAAGGGACAAATCTATTACGGTAACCAAAACCTCGACTGTCACCTTATCGTGGCACGTGTATGGGTGGCACTTGTATGGGAAACATCTACTCCTAGTGTACTTTTTGGTGGAGTGTGGAATGGTTAGACCCCCTGTTAAGTTTTTATCACTTTCTCTGTCCCCACTGAGAAGAGTCACGCTCACCATGTCAATGCTGCTGTTCTCCTGTAGCCTCTTTACACACTTCCTGTCTACATGCACTTCCAATTAGCTGAACATCATTGCTCTGGGTCAGCTTCCTAATAGTGACACTGGAGGACCATTAAGAACAGCTGGAAGGATCCAAGGTCCAAAGACAAGTTGCCACCCCACTGGAACTGCAGTACTCTGGTAGCAGTCAGGAAGGGGCTTCCCACAGTTGATGAGTCCTTCAGAGAAGCTCCATGCTAATTAAGTCACTGGCCTGTTCTGACAGCAGAGGGCCTCTCACCTGGCTGCAGACCACTTGCCCAGCTGTCTCGACCTCTCTATGCAGCTGTCCAGGAGTTGGGGTTGTCCGGGTGTTGTGGAAATAGAAGTTTAAAATGGTTTTAAAGGCTCAAGATTTTTAACCTTCATGCATTCTATGCATGAAGGTAAAAAAACCTTCTTTGTGCAGCAGCACCCCAATCTCTCCCTAAAACTTACCTGAGGCCCATCTCAATCCAGCGATGTGCACGATAGCCTAGGCTCTCCCGGGTCTCTCCTTCCTCATTGGTTACCTAATAGTGACAATAGAGGACCAAGTATAAGCTGGAAGGATCCAAGGTCCGATGACAAAGTGCCACCCCACTGGAACTGCAGTAATCTGGTAGCAGTCAGGAAGGGGCTTCCTATAGTTGATAAGTCCTTCAGAGAAGCTGCATGTTAATTAAGTCACTGGCCTGTTCTGAAAGTGGAGGGCCTCTCATCTGGCTGCAGACCACTTGCCCAGCTGCCTTGGCCTCTCTAAGCAGCTGTCTGGGAGTTGTGGAAATAAAAGTTTAAAATGATTGTGAAGGCTGAAGATTTTTTACCTTAATGCATTCTATACATGAAGGTAAAAAAAACATTCTTTGTGCAGCAGCGCCCCCTAATACTTACCTGAGCCCCATCTCAATCCAGCTATGTGCACAAGAGCCTCTCCAGGGTCTCTCCCTCCTCATTGGCTACTGCCAATCACAGCCAGTGAAATGAGGGCAGGGGTGGGGCCAAGCCACGCTCCGTGTGTTAATGGACATGAAAGTTGTTTGCTATGGGGGCACTAGACAAGAGGGAGGGGCCAATAGCGCTGGTGGGGGACCCGAGAAGACGAGGACCAGAGCTGCTTTGTGCAAAAAGCATTGCACACTGTTTAACCGCTTGCCGACCGTATACTGTATACCGTGGCAAAATTTCTCTCCTGTGAAAAATCTGGTACAGGTGGTTTTGCACTTCTGGGTCTGGGCCGTGCAAGCATACCGCCGGCGACCCGTTCCCGTTGTGATTGGACAGCCAATCAGCGGGTCCTTCAGGACCCCGTTGATCGTTCCACAGAAAGGGAGAATGGCGGTTTGCCTATGTAAACAAGGTAGATCGCCGTTCTGTCAGTAGGAAAGGTACAGATCCTGTGTTTCTGCTAAGCAGGAACACGGATCTCTGCCTTCTCACAGTAAAAGCACTTCCCCCACACAGTTAGCAAGCACTCCCTAGGGACACATTTAACCCTTCGATTGCCCCTGATGTTAACCCCTTCCCAGCCAGTGTCATTAGTACAGTGACAGTGCATATTTTTTGCACTGATCACTATATTAGTGTCACTGGTCCCCAAAAAAGTGTTACTTAGTGTCCAATTAGTCCACTGCAATGTCGCAGTCCTACTATAAGTCGCTGAACGCCGCCATTACTAGTAAAAAATAAAAAAAATTCCATAAAGATATCCCATAGTCGGTAGACGCTATAACTTTTGTGCAAAAAACAAACACTATACACTTACTGGGATTTTTTTTTACCAAAGATATGTAGCAGAATACATATTGGCCTAAATTGATGAAGAAATTCGATTTAGATTCGAACTAACTGCAGAAGTGATCAAATACCACCAAAAGAAAGCTCTATTTGTGGGGGGAAAAAAAAGGGACATACATTTTATTTGGGTACACCGTGCAGCTGTCAGTTAAAGTAATGCAGTGCGGTATTGCAAAAAATGGCCTGTTCATGGAGGGGGTAAAGGGTAAACCTTCCAGAGCTAAAGTGGTTAAAAAAAGAAAGAAAATCAAGTTAGAGCCCTTTCACATTGAGCCACCCCGGGCGTCGGTGGTAAAATGCTGCCATTTTTAGCGACGCTTTACTGTAGTTTTTGTGGCGCTATTCGGCCGCTAGCAGGGCGCTTTTAACCTCTGCTTGTGGCTGAACAAGGGTTAAAACCGCCCGCAACACGCTGCTACAGTGGCGCATTGCCGGCGGTTCGGCGGCGCTGCCCATTGATTTCATGCGCTCCAAAGAAGCTGCTGGCAGGACTTTTTCTGATGCCCTGCCAGCGCACCAACTTCCACCAACTTTAAAAGGAGGCTTCTCCCCACAGTTCATCATAATAACAATATGGTTAGTCACAGCATAAAACAACATGGGCGGGTCACTGCTGTCCTGTAGACATGTGCAATTCGTTTAGTTTTTTTTAGTTTTTCTTTTTTTTTTCTTTTTTTTCGTTCGTTCGTTTTCGTCCGAATGAACGAATCGTTCAAATCGAACGAATCCGAATAACGAATCGTATGAATCCGATTAACGAATCGTTCGAATAGAACGAATCCGAAAAACAACGAAAATCCGAAAAAAAAAAAAATAGAAACAACGAATGTACGAATGAAGAAAATCCGAAAAACGAAAAAAGGAACAACGAAAATGAACGAAAAAAATTCGTACATTCGTAACTTTTTTTTTTGTTGAATTGGTAATTTTCCGTGTCCCTTACAATGGTGCTGCTTAACGTGCTTCAAATAGAGTGAACAAAAAAAATCGTACATTCGTAACTTTTTTTTTCGATTCGTAACTATTTTTTTTCGATTCGTAACTTTTTTTTTTCGATTCGTAAATTATTAAAATGTAATAATAGCATACACATTACATAAAATTATGAATTATGCTCCGATTACGAATCTACGAATGTTACGAATGTACGAATAAATACGAATGCGTCCGAATTTCGAATAAACGAAAATTAAACTAACGAAAAAACGAATCAACGAAAAATAACTCTTACGAATGTACGAATCGTTACGAATACGAACACCGACGACTTACGAATGTGCAAATCGTTACGAATCAACGGAAACGAAAAAAACGAAACGAAAATAAACTATTTTTTTTCGGAAGCGAAAAAAAACGAAACGAAAATAAACAAATTTTTTTGTTGTGCACATGTCTACTGTCCGGAAAGACTCCTGCAAAACAAGTTACCGGTAAATCTAACTCGAATTTTCCCTAAACGTCTTTCAGGACAGCACCTGAGAGGATAAACAAGACTTACCAACTAGGGAGGGCCAACAGCCTGCAGGACCTTTCTGCCAAATGCCTGATCACCCGCTGACAGAAGATCCCAGTCTGTAATGACGGACAAACTTTAGGTAACTTGACCACGTAGCCACTTAACAAATTTAATCTGGGGTGGCACCAGCCTTTTCTGCCCATGCAGTGGCCAGAGCTCTAGTAGAGTGGTTGAATTCACAGCAAGGAGACAATCCCATCTGGGAAATAAGCTTACAAAATAGCTGATTTTAGCCATCTTGCAATTGACCATTTCGATGCCTGGTGGCCCTTCTTGTTGCCAGAAAAAAATAAAAAAAATAAAGTCCGAAGCCCTAAAGTTTCTTGTTACCTCCAGGTAACGCAACAGAATTCCTTTCACATCCAAGTTGTGAAAAAGACTCTCCTTTTCCCCCAAAGGGTTTGAACAAAAGTTTGAACAAAAGTTTAAACAATAATCTCCTGGTTATGAATTGACGCTACTTTTGGCAAAAACCCTGGATCGGTTTTTAGTACAATCCTATCTGGGTAAACAAAAAAAAAAGGTTCTTTTACTGATAGAGCGTGCAGTTCACTGATTATTCTTGCGGATGTAATCGCAACTAAAAGCACCGCCTTGAGAGTTAGATCTCTTAACGAAATTGATTGCAATGGTTCAAAAGGTTCCCTTTGAAGGCTTGTAAAACTACTGACAGATCTCACCTAGGAAAAAGATTTAGCAGGAGCTGGTCAGGATCTAGCAAGTGCCTTAAAAAATCTTGCTACCAAAGATACTGAAGAAATTGGTCTCTCTAGGTATACTTCCAGGGTGGCCACTTGCACGTCGGATTTTCCAACGGAAAATGTTCGATGGGAGCTTGTTGTCGGAAATTCCGACCGTGTGTTGGCTCCATCGGATATTTTCCATCGGAATTTGGATCTCAAATTTTCCGACAACAAAATTATGATCGTGTGTACACAATTCCGACGCACAAAGTGCCACGCATGCTCGGAATCAAGCAGGAGAGCCGCACTGGCTATTGAACTTCATTTTTCTCGGCTCGTCGTACGTGTTGTACGTCACAGCGTTCTTGGCGATCGTAATTTCCAACAAGATTTGTGTGACCGTGTGTATGCAAGACAAGTTTGAGCCAACATCCGTCTGAAAAAATCCATGGATTTTGTTGTCGGAATGTCCGATCGTGTGTACGCGGCATAAGAGTGCTAATTGCAAGACTTTTGCACCACTTTGTAGGAATTCCAAAACTGACAAGATATCTTCCAAGGTTCAATATGTTGAACGACACCAAGTATTGTAGACTCTCCAAACTTTAGCGTAAATCGATCTAGTTACTTTCTTCCTACTAGAAAGCAAAGTGGTTACTAGAGGTTCTGACAATCCTTTGTTCCTTAATAGCTTCTCCTCTGATACCAGGCAGTGAGGCTTAGCTTGATCTTGCAGATCTTGCTGTCATCCTTATTGATTCTGCAGACGCATCTGCAATGTAGGCTACCACCGCTGACAGGGTTGAGAAAGAATCAAGGATTTCTTGACTGGGTGAATCCACTATAATGTGGGCTTTTAGTTTGTTTACCCGATACTCCATATTTCTAGATATGCAAGTAGTAGCCATAGCCGGCTTAAGATTGCCCATGATGGATTGCCAAGCCCTCTTAAGTTGTTGATCTATCCTTTTGTCCATGGGATATTTTAGTATTCCCATGTCCTCAAATGCCAGGTCAGTTGATCTGGATACTTGGGAAAAGGCTGCATCCTGTGGCATCACTAGGATTGGTGTCACCTAATGCGGTAAAACATGGTGTCACCCCCCCGACTAAGCAGGCTAGTGCGTCGGTGTGGCTCTCCCCCCTCAACCTGGCACAATGGATGGAGCCACGATGGGATTGGGCGGGATGGATGGAGCTGGGATGGGATGAGGGTGGTGGATAGAGCCAGAATGGGATCGGGGGAATTGGAACGGTGCTGGAATGGGATCGAGGGGGATAAATGGAGCCAGGATGGCATCAGGGGAATGGATGGAGCCGGGATGGGATCAGGGAAATGGATGAAGCCGGGATGTGATAGGGGAATGGATGGAGCCAGGATGGGATCAGGGAAATGGATGAAGCCGGGATGTGATAGGGGAATGGATGGAGACTGGATGGGATCAGGGTGGTGGATGGAGCCTGGATGGGATTGGGGTGGTGGATGGGGGATGGAGCTGGGATGGGATCGGGCGGGGGGGTGGATGGACCCGGGATGGGATTGGGGTGGTGGATGGAGCCCAGATTGGATCAGGGTGGTGGATGGAGCCCAGATGAGATCGGGGAGATGGATGGAGCTGAGATGGGATCATTGATTTGGGGGGGTGGGTTAGAGGATATGTGCTAGGGAGCGGAGAGGAATTGTGCTGGGGGGGGGGGGGTTAAACTTTAAATCTGCCCCCTCCTACTTCTAGCACTCAAGTCATTTCTAACCCAAAACAAAGCACCCCCTAGTGCATATCCTCAACCCCCCTCCCTAAAATTACTGCTTGCAGCATAGATGTTACCTGCCAATGCCCCCCCCCCCCAATGACCCTGTCCCCTCCTCTGCAATACCCGTGTTATTTCATACCTTGGCCCCGGGCAGGTGTTGTAGTGCGGTATCCCTCTTCTCCCTCCTCAGCTCCTCCTCCAGGCCTGTGTACTTGAAACTTCAGAGCCGAGGAGGAGGCGGGTACAGCCAGTGGGGAGAGAGATATGATTGCAGCATGTGTGACGGTCGGACCCCGGACACCTCTGTCTCTGCCTCGCTCCCTCCTCCCCCACTCTCCCTGCACATTGCGTGCAGCTGAGGAGATCCCGGAAGGGAAGGAGGGAACCGCGGCGACTGTGCCAGTCAGAGCCTGGTGTCACCCTCTGGCGGGCATCACCCAGGTGCAGGCCGCACCCCCCTCACCCCCTAGCAACGCCACTGACTGCATCGAGTTTATAAACCTTGTTCCAAAGTGCCGCTGGGTCTTCATCGAAAGGAAAACGCCTTTTATGTGCTCTTGGGAAAAAAAGATTTTCTCTCTGGTTCTGCCCATTCTTTTTTGATGGCTTCAGAGATTACTGAATGTACTGAAAAAGTGTGACCTTTTTGGCTCACTAAGTTCTGCGTACATCCAGTCATGAGAGATGATTATTTTTTCTCTTCGCCTAAACCTTTGCGTAAACTGCTTTTAACAGACCATCTACTTGTTCTAAAGACAGTTTGTACTTTGAAGGCACATCTTCTACCCCTTCCTCCTCCTCTTCCTCCAAACCCTCTTTGGAACGAGAGGGGGAATGTCCCTGTTGGGTAGGAGGACCCACCTCAGCATCCACCGCCATTGTGAGCTCTGAGAGGATCCTGAGGCTAGAACGCAGACCTGCTCCTCCCTCTGCGCGTCTTCCAGCCTAGCAATTCCATGGGCCTGCTCTACGAGCGCCACCCCCTTGCCGGATACCTCACTTCCGGCCAGGCGAAACTCTCTGCCCACCACAAGATGGCGGTGGGCCTGCACTCTACGTGGGTGGATGAGTTAATACAAAAAACAAAATAAAACCCTGTGCCGGCCTCGGTAATGGTGGAACAGGAAGCCTGGTATCTCAGGGCAGCACCCAAGAGCTCCTGACTCCCCCACTAGGTGTTCCGCTGCCAGAGGAAACACAAAAACTGACGAGCTGTGGGGAGAAGCCTCCTTTTAAAGTTGGTGGAAGTTGGTGTTTCCTGTGGTGAAGTGGGAAGAGCCACTCTCTCAGGTGCTGTCCTGAAAGACGTTTAGGGGAAACAAACCTTTAATGTCACCTTAAGGGGTCCACGCATGCATCTGAGCATGGTGAGTAAATGATCACCCTGCTACATAACAATAGGACATGCATTGATGTTGTTGAACTTTTATTACCAGAAATGAAAAAAAAAGTCAAAAATGAATGGAAGACATTGGGGTAACCTCCTAGATGGGTCACCTGGTGTAGGATGATTGCCTCAGATGCTGATCTCCTCCTGAAAATGCCAATTGCTCAGCTGAATACATGTCCTGTGGACATGATTTCACTTCATTTCCTGTCCCAGAGACACAACAGGAAGTGAGAGGAATTCCCCTCTTAGATAGTTGTTACAATAACAGGTGTCCCCATTTTACTAACAGTTGAGACAAGCAGAAAAAAAAGTTGCAGTTTCGGAAGCCTGGGTATTGTTCTCATGACAGGTACTCTTAACAGCTTGACCTGAGACCTGGACGGTATGAAGAATGGAGTAAACTGTGATACTCCGGACTACAGAAACTCCACCCCCCCCCCTGTGCTACAGAGTTGTACTAATACATGACTAGTCAAATAATAGTATTACATTACATTCTAAAAGAAGGTAAAAATAAATAAATAAATGAAATAAAATATTTTCTGTATTTTTACATTATTTTTGGGGTTCCGGAGAAATGAATTTTAGGACAATGAATGACTAATGGTGAATAAACTGGATGTAGGCGCACAGCGATACCACTTCTGCTAGGGTTGATTCACAGATGGACATGAAAGTTTATCTCCCATCAGCATGACATCCTGCAGGTCGGGGCGATGGATATTTTACACCAGCAGGTGCACTCGCCCCCCCCCCTCTTTGGTTTGTTAAGTAATAGTGGTAAGGAGGTCTGCTGGTTCAAAGCAAACTAAGGATTTCCCCGCTGAATAAAAAGTATGAGCTCTATGGAACATTACAACCATAAATGTTCTAACCAATCAGAGCACAGATCTGGACGGTTTTGTGCAGCATGGCTGCCTAGTGGATTTTGTGTTGGCGTTGTGAACTAATTTTGTAGATATTAGACACTAGGCACCATGGAATTGGTACTGAATGAACACCACTAGGCACCATGGAACGGGTACTGTATATAAACCATTAGGCACCATGGAATGGGTACTGTATATATGCCACTAGGCACCATGGAATTTGTACTTTATATACACCTCTAAACACCAGAGAATGGGTATTGCATATACACCACTAGGCACCATGGGATGGGTACTGTATGAACACCACTAGGCATCATGGAATGAGTAAGGATTGAGTACTGTATATAAACTACTAGGCACCATGGAATGGGTACTGTATATAAACCACTAGGCACCATGGAATGGGTACCGTATATAAACCATTAGGCACCATGGAATCGGTACTGTATATACGCCACTAGGCACCATGGAATGGGTACTGTATATAAACCATTAGGCACCATGGAATGAGTACTGTATATAAACCATTAGGCACCATGGAATGGGTACTGTATATAAACCATTAGGCACCATGGAATGAGTACTGTATATAAACCATTAGGCACAATGGAATGGGTACTGTATATAAACCATTAGGCACCATGGAATGGGTACAGCAGGGTTTTAAAATTTCAAGTCCTGAGCTACTAGCCAGGCCTCAAGGGTTACTCGCCACCAGTTGCCCTTCCCATCCCCTACCCTGCCCCGCCCCTAATTCCATCCCTAAACCCTCATAAATTATCTCATGAAATGACACATCTTTTATGCAGAATTAAGTTATAAAAATAAATATTAACAACAACTTTATCAGTGCCCATCAGTGCAGCCTCACCTGTGCCCAACAATGCAGCCTACCTGTATCCATCAATGCAGCTTCACCTGTGCCCAACAATGCAGCCTACCTGTGTCCATCAATACTGCGTCACCTGTGCCCAACAATGCAGTCTACCTGTGTCCATCAATGCTGCATAAGAATGGTAGAAAAAAATTGCGCATAAATCTAGTAGGCTGCCAACATTCCACTAGACATATAGTGTAAATACAGATTAAAACAAAAACAATGTGGCGCTCCAAATAATGACAAAATATAAAACTGTGAAAGAACATTGAAAATAAATAAACTGGAACCAACAATACCATATAAATGAATATAACCATATATGTTGTGTGTAAACAAATAAATGTTCCAAAGATGAATAAATCAAAGAGGTCAAAAAAAACTAAAGTTCATGGATGAACAAAAAATGTGCAACTTGAAAATAAATCCTGTGTATGGAAAAAGTCTCTCACACTTCTCCTGGTGCTATCAAAACTTGACCTTTTGTGTAAACAAAGATAAGGTTGGCACGCTTACCAGACTTGGTGGTCTCGTATACTGTACAGCATAAGAGTCAGATAGGCATACATTAGGGGAAAACCTCAATGGGATTCAGCATGTGAAGTCGATGATCTGGGAATGAGCCGCTTCCCGTATCAACAGAGAATACAGAGGTCCACATCAAAAGTGAAATTGGTGATCCATGGAAGTGGGTATAAAAAACAAAAAAAACACACATAGTGTAACACTGTATAGTGGGTTTATTGTAAAGACATGGAGTAGACAAAAAAGTTCCATAAAATGTTGGTATCCTTCGATTATAAAAACAACAATATACAGTAATTTCATTAGCGTCACTGGATGTGTTTCGTCGGATTGGACATCATCTGGGGTATGGACTTTGTTGGGCACAGTGCAGCCTCACCTATGCCCAACAATGCAGCCTACCTGTACCCATCAATGCTGCTTCACCTGTGCCAAACAATGCAGCCTACCTGTGTCCATCAATGCTGCTTCACCCGTGTCCAACAATGCAGCCTCACCTGTGTCCAACAATGCAGCCTACATGTGCACATTAATTCTGCTTCACCTGTGTCCATCAATGCAGCCTCACCTGTGTCCAACAATGTAGCCTCACCTGTATCCAACAATGCAGCCTACCTGTGTACATTAATGCTGCTTCACCTGTGTCCAGCAATGCAGCCTCACCTGTGTCCATTAATGCTGCTTCACCTGTGTCCATCTATGCAGCCTTACCTGTGCCAACAATGCAGCCTCACCTGTGTCCATTAATGCTGCTTCACCTGTGTCCATCAATGCCACTTCACCTGTGTCTAACAATGCAGCCTACCTGTGTCCATCAATGCTGCTTCACCTGTGTCCAACAATGCAGCCTACCTGTGTCCATCAATGCACTATGGAATGGGTACTGTATATAAACCACTATAGGCACCATGGAATGGGCACTGTATATACGCCACTAGGTACCATGAAATAGGTACTGTATATAAATCAATATAGGCACCATGGAATGGGTACTGTAAATAAATCACAATAGGCACCATGGAATGGGTACTGTATATAAACCACAATAGGCATTATGGAATGGGTACGGTATATAAACCACTATAGGCACATTGGAATGGGTACTGTATATACACCACTAGGTACCATGGAATGGGTACTGTATATAAATCACTATAGGCACCATGGAATGGGTACTGTATTTAAATCACTATAGGCACCATGGAATGGGTACTGTATATAAACCACTATAGGCACATTGGAATGGGTACTGTATATAAACCACTATAGGCACCATGGAATGGGCACCTTATACACACTACAAGTATTTTGTCAACTGTCTGCCAATCCTCTCTACCAACATGGATGCAAGGTCACACGAGGTGAAGATGGACGACCATTAGCAGAACACGATGTAAAGGGAACGTCAGTGCGTTTTTATTCCCCTTCTTCATTACCAAATGTTTCGAGTGACAGGATCGCAGACATTTAAACTATTAGGCACCATGGAATGAGTACTGCATATACACCACTAGGCACCAGGGAATGGGTACTGCATATACACCACTAGGCACCAGGGAATGGGTACTGCATATACACCACTAGGCACCATGGATCCAAGGTCACACGAGGTGAAGATGGATCCAAGGTCACACGAGGTGAACATGGATCCAAGGTCACACGAGGTGAACATGGATCCAAGGTCACACGAGATGAACATGGATCCAAGCTCACACGAGGTGAAGATGGATTCAAGGTCACACGAGGTGAAGATGGATCCAAGGTCACACAAGGTGAAGATGGATCCAAGGTCACACGAGGTGAAGATGGATCCAAGGTCACATGAGGTGAACATGGATCCAAGGTCACACGAGGTGAACATGGATCCAAGGTCACACGAGGTGAAGATGGACGACCATTAGCAGAACACGATGTAAAGGGAATGGCAGTGCGTTTTTATTCCCCTTCTTCATTACCAAATGTTTCGAGTGACAGGATCGCAGAGATTTAAACTTTTAGGCACCATGGAATGGGTACTGCATATACACCACTAGGCACCAGGGAATGGGTACTGTATATACACCACTAGGCACCAGGGAATGGGCAATTATATACACTACAAGTCCTTTGTCAGTTATGGTATCTGCCAATCCTCTACCACCATGGATCCAAGGTCACACGAGGTGAAGATGGATCCAAGCTCACACGAGGTGAACATGGATCCAAGGTCACACGAGGTGAAGATGGATCCAAGCTCACACGAGGTGAACATGGATCCAAGGTCACACGAGGTGAAGATGGATCCAAGCTCACACGAGGTGAAGATGGATCCAAGCTCACACGAGGTGAAGATGGATCCAAGCTCACACGAGGTGAAGATGGATCCAAGGTCACACGAGGTGAACATGGATCCAAGGTCACACGAGGTGAACATGGATCCAAGGTCACACGAGGTGAAGATGGATCCAAGGTCACACGAGGTGAAGATGGATCCAAGCTCACACGAGGTGAAGATGGATCCAAGGTCACACGAGGTGAAGATGGACGACCCATAGCAGAACACAATGCAATGGGAATGATAGTAAGTTTTTATTCCCCTTCTTCACTACCAAATGTTTTGAGTGACAGGATCGCAGCCAACGCTAAGTGCCAGAAGTCTCATCAAAGGTACTCAACAGTCGTGTCTGTTATTAGCTGAAGACGCAAACAATTCTGAGAGAGGCAGACAGATCCTCCCTCCGGAGTGATTTTCTCTGCAATCACCTGGATGTCAGCCATGTACGAGGGATGTGCGGAGACTCTGCTGGAGGACTATCCGCGGACTTGTATTAACCGGTTCCCGTCCTCTGTGGCCCTCGCATGCGTGTTCTCATAGGAACGTCTCCAGTTTGATCGGCGTCCATGCGTTGTGCTGACATGTCATTGGAGGAACAAGGAGACACCGAAAGCTAAACATCACTTTGAAGAGTTTTATAGGCTGTTTAATAGTCTGCAAGCTAGGGTAATTAGTCGCTAATTGTTAGGTATTTACCCACTAATTACCATCTAATTTTTGTTTTCAGGATGATCTACAGCCACAGAATTTTGGAAACTGTCCTTCATGTATATAAATCTTATTGTGTTAAAGGGCAACACCACCCAAAAGTTAGATTTCAGTGGTGGGAAAGAATATGGTCCCTGAATGTACACACCAACATATTACGTGTCTTGGGTCTCCAGACCCAGAATTGATCGATCGAAGATCTCAACCACGCCTGTCTCTCTGAACGGTTTGTGTGCCAATAGAACATTGTAGACAGCTCCGCCTCCTGGACCCCGCCCATTCATCGAATAAATCACTTACAAGTCAAATTGTTCGAAGTGGTTCTCTGATTCTATTTTACTAAATCACACAAAGATAAATGGTACAGGGCCAGGGGTGAGCAGCAAATCGTGCTGAACTTGATTTCACAGGGAACTGCGCATTCGCTAAAATTTGTATTTCTTTTTTTTTTTGGAGCCGAAACCGGGGACCAAATAAAATTAGAATTTCTATGCAAAATGATCCAACAATAAATAGTCCTGTTTAAAGCTAGGAGCATGCAGGGCTGTCACTGTGACATCCCTGGTGTTGTGTCACATGGCTCTCCTTGTCACATGACCTTGTTTATAAACAAAGGGATAGGGTCACAGTTAGTGCTAGGGTTAGGGATACTGTTAGGGATACAATTAAGTTTAGGGTTACCATCAGGGTTAGTACTAGGGTTTAGATTACTGTTAGGGTTAGCACTAGGGTAAGGGATAGTGCCCCATCATTGATGGCATTAGGAGAAGGAATAGTGCCCCATTATTGTTTTCAGTGGAAATAATAATGCCCCATCATTGGTGTCAGTGGGAGGAATAGTGCCCCATCAATGATATCAGTGGGTGGAATAGTGGCCCATCACTGGTGTCAGTGGAGAAATAGTGCCCCATTATTGGTATCAGTGGGTCTAATAGTGCCCTATCATTGGTGTCAGTGGGAGGAATAGTGTCCCATCATTGGTGTCAGTGGGAAGAATAATGCCCCATCATTAGTGTCAGTGGGAGGAATTGTGCCCCATCATAGATATCAGTGGGTGGAATAGTGCCCCATCATTGGTGTCAGTGGGAAGAATAATGCCCCATCACTGGTGTCAGTTGGAGGAATAGTGCCCCATCATTGGTATCAGTGGGTGGAATAGTGCCCCATCATTGGTGTCAGTGGGTCTAATAGTGCCCCATCATTGGTGTCAGTGGGAGGAATAGTGCCCCATCATTGGTATCAGTGGGTCTAATAGTGCCCTATCATTGGTGTCAGTGGGAGGAATAGGGCCCCATCATTGGTGTCAGTGGGAGGAATAGTGCCCCATCATTGGTATCAGTGGGTCTAATAGTGCCCCATCATTGGTGTCAGTGGGAGGAATAGTGACCCGTCATAGATATCAGTGGGTGGAATAGTGCCCCATCATTAGTGTCAGTGGGAGGAATAGTGACCCGTCATAGATATCAGTGGGTGGAATAGTGCCCCATCATTGGTATCAGTGGAAGATATAGTGTCCCATCATTGATCTCAGTGGGAGGAATAGTGCCCCATCATTGGTATCAGTGGGTGGAATAGTGCCCCATCATTGGTGTCAGTGGAGGAATAGTGCCCCATCATTGGTATCAGTGGGTCCAATAGTTCCCCATCATTGGTGTCAGTGGGAAGAATAATGCCCCATAATTAGTGTCAGTGGGAGGAATAGTGCCCCATCATAGATATCAGTGGGAGGAATAGTGCCCCATCATTGGTGTCAGTGGGAGGAATAGTGCCCCATCATTGGTGTCAGTGGGAGGAATAGTGCCCCATCATTGGTATCAGTGGGCACAATAGTGCCTCATCATTTGTGTCAGTGGAAGGAATAGTGTCCCATCATTGGTGTCAGTGGGAAGAATAATGCCCCATCATGGGTATCAGTGGGTGCAATAGTGCCCCATCATTCATGTCAGTGGAAGGAATAGTGCCCCATCATAGATATCAGTGGGTGGAATAGTGCCCCATCTGTGGTGTCAGTGGGAGGAATAGTGCCCCATCATTGGTATCTGTGGAAAAGTGCTCCATTGTTGGTGTCAGTAGAAGGAATAGTACCCCAAGGGCCAGATAAAGGCAAGCAAAGGGCCACAGTTTGGAGAACACTGTCTTAGACCATAGAGATGATCGGGAAAGTCCCGGTCCTCAGTCATCTCTATGGTAAGTCGGATGCTTGGATCCCTTTTACTTTATTCAGCAGGCTGAAAACATGGATACTGGGGTGATGACTGCAGCCATTGCCCCGATATAACCCCTTCCACCCACGGGCGTACGGGTACGTCCTACGGGCGGGAAGTAGTTAAAGGGCCAGTTGCCTTTTTTAGTAGATATTGAATGTGAGCATCATCTAGTAATCAATGTACTTTACTGACATGAGAGCAGCTCAGGTTGGATTCTAATTGGCCTCCATATGAAGGATATTTTGCGTCCTGTGCGTCCGGCGCCCCGGGAATTTTTCTATTGGATGAAATGCGCGGAGTTTTAGCCGCACAGAAGTATAAAATATCAGAGCCGTGTCCCTTTAACAGAGGAGAATGTGTTCAGAAAAAATCAGAGCTGATTCACTCCTCGAAAGAAACTGACCCGTCACCTCGTAACTGCCAAAGCTTTCAGTTCTTCCATAATTTAGGAAGTGGCCAATGGAGCGCGAGGAGCGCTCTCTGCGGCTTTCTAAACTTGCAGATGGGACAGAATGTGAGGGTGGTGCTGGCAGGCCTATCGGGGGGTTTATATATAGACAGCGGGGAGATGACAAAGCAAGACTTACACCCCCCGCACCCATCACTCTTCTCATTGGCTCACAGAGCACCCCCCTGTTGTAAATCAAATTTTATGCTTCGTCTTAAAGTGGACATTTACAATGCACCATAGACACATTATCATTCAAAATCTCTAGCCTAGTGACTTTGCCTAGGCTGAGATGATGTCATCAGTCTGCTGCAGGCAGGAGAAAGCATTTCCTCAGTCTCCCCCCCCCCCCCCCAGTGATCAGACTGTACATTGTACCTTTGTAGCACGTCACAAGGTGAGGGTCTGCAGCAGGGGGCTGATCTGTGTTCCAAACACACAGAACTGCACAGGCACCAGGATTTAACCCCTTCGTGGCTGCGCTATAGCTAAATGACGCGCACATCGCGGCCGTACTTTGGCGGGAAGCCGTCATGTAACGTTCCTCCTGTGCCAGCGCTGCCTGCGGACCCCCCCCCCCCCCCCCTGCGCCACGCATCGGCAGTGATCTGTGATCGGGGTAAAGAGCCAATCGCAACAGCTCTTTACCATGTGATCAGTTGTGTCCAATCACAGCTGATCACGGATGTAGACGGGATTTGCCGTTATCGGCAATCCTCCCCTCACACTGACAGCCACACAGGGGACATCTACACTGATAATCAGGGCTCTGATATTAGTGCAACCGCAACAGTGCCCACCAGTGCTGCCAATCTATGCCCACCAGTGCTGCCTGTCAGTGCTGCCTATCATTGTCATCTATCAGTGCCCATGAGTGCCGCCTATCAGTGCAGCCTCATCAGTGCAGCCTCATCAGTGCCCATTAGTGCCTCCTCATCATTTCCCATCAGTGCTGCCTTATCAGTGCCACCTATCAGTGCAGCCTATCTGTGCCCACCAGTGCTGCCCATAAAAATCCAATGTGTCGGCTTCCTTATATAGAGGCCATATAATGACCCCTTATTAAAAGTGGACCTGTCATCAGACATTTTTTTCTATTCTATTCTATTATTTTCCATTCTATTTTATTCTTTTATTTCCTATTCTGTTCTGTTTTACGCTTTTCTATTCTGTTCTATTCCATTCTTTTCGAAAATTTGAATTATCGGAAGAAGGCTATATTCTTTATATTTTATTCTATTCTATTTTAAACTATTCTATTTTTTTTCTCTTCTATCCTAGTCCTTTATTTTCTATTATATTCAATTATTTTCTATTCTATTCTTTTATTTCCTATTCTGTTCCGTTTTACGCTTTTCTATTCTGTTCTATTCTATTCCATTCTTTTCAAAATTTTAATTATTGGAAGACAGCTATATTCATTCTATTTTATTCCATTCTATTCTAAACTATTCTATTTTTTTCTATTCTATTCTAGTCCTTTATTTTCTATTCTATTCAATTATTCTCTATTCTATTCCTTTATTTTCTATTCTATTCTGTTCTATTTTATTCTATTGTTTTAAAAAAAATTAAAATATCAGATGATGGCTATATTCTTTCTATTTATTATTATTATTTTTATTATTATTCAATTTTTTTTCTATTCAATTTTATTCTATTCTATTCCTTTATTTTCGTTTCTATTCTGTTCTATTTTATTCTATTCTTTTAGAAAAAAATCAAATATCAGATGATGGCTATATTCTTTCTATTTATTACTATTATTTTTATTATTATTCAAATTTTTTTCTATTCAATTTTTTTCTATTCTATTCCTTTATTTTCTATCCCTTTATTTTCTATTGCATTCTTTTATGCTATACTATTCTATTCCGTTTTATTCTATTATATTCTTTTTGAAATTCGAATTTGGTAACAGTAATACACATAGTCTTATGAATCAGCAATAGTCAGCAATATGTTTATATTTAAAAAAAAAAAAAATTTGAATTTGATTTTGGTTTCAAATTCGATTAAAATTCGAATCATTTCATTATTTTGCATTCATTTAAATTCGTTACTATGTAATTCAGAAATTCAGATACATCCAAATCTCAGTTTCGTCTGAATTTCGATTGTCAATCTTCCTTATTATTGGAAGACAGCTATATTCATTCTATTTTATTCCATTCTATTCTAAACTATTCAATTTTTTTCTCTTCTATTCTAGTCTTTTATTTTCTATTATATTCAATTATTTTATATTCTATTCTTTTATTTCCTATTCTGTTCTGTTTTGTTTTACTCTTTTCTATTCTGTTCTATTCTATTCCATTCTTTTTGAAATTTGAATTATCAGAAGAAAGCTATATACTTTATATTTTATTCCATTCTATTCTAAACTATTCTATTTTTTTTTCTATTCTATTCTAGTCCTTTATTTTCTATTATATTCAATTATTTTCTATTCTATTCCTTTATTTTCGTTTCTATTCTGTTCTATTTTATTCTATTCTTTTAAAAAAAATTCAAATATCAGATGATGGCTATATTCTTTCTATTTATTATTATTATTATTTTTATTATTATTCAAAATTTTTTCTATTCAATTTTATTCTATTCTATTCCTACATTTTCGTTTCTATTCTGTTTTATTTTATTCTATTCTTTAAAAAAAAAATATATCAGATGATGGCTATATTCTTTCTATTTATTATTATTATTATTTTTATTATTATTCAAATTTTTTTCTATTCAATTTTTTTCTATTCTATTCCTTTATTTTCTATCCCTTTATTTTCTATTCCATTCTTTTCTGCTATGCTATTCTATTCCGTTTTATTCTATTATATTCTTTTTGAAATTCGAATTTGGTAACAGTAATACACATAGTCTTACGAATCAGCAATAGTCAGCAATATGTTTATATTTAAAAACATATATAATTTGAAATTGATTTTGGTTTCAAATTCGATTAAAATTTGAATCATTTCATTATTTTGCATTCATTTAAATTCGTTACTAATGTAATTCAGAAATTCAGAGGCATCCAAATCTCAGTTTTGTCTGAATTTCGATTGTCAATCTGTGAATTTCGATTGTCAATGATTAAGCCACTTCGGTGAAACATGTCTGGGTATGGTTACATGGCAACTGTGAGGAGCATTTAACATTCAACGTTCCAGTTACTGGGTGTGCTGTGCCGTGTGAAGTGAAAGAGAAAGGAGACAGCGTGGAGGGTGAGACATATTGGTATTAACGCCGGGTCCGCCGAGACCATAATATATCGGGTCACCACTGCTGGGTCCTTGTTTCCTGTTGAAAAGATTATGCTGAAGTGCCTAACTTTTATATGAAGGATGTGAGTACAATGGTTGAGGAATTTTGTGTGCTGTTGAAATAAATGGTTTACTCTACTTCACTATTGGAAGCATCTCTTTTTTCCTTATATGTGGAGTGCAATTATCTAACATTCTGTCTGGATCCATCTGTGACCCATGTGGAGCTATTAAGCAAGTTGGCCGAGCATGAGAGTGCAAGGCATATACTGCTGGTGAGTGCGTTTCCTTAGGGTGCGGTAGCACTGAACACAGGTGGTGTGGTGGAAGATATATTTTTTTTTTTAAGTCACTTCAAGAACTTTGTTTAACCGCTTCCCGACCGCCTCCTGTAGATATACGTCAACAGAATGGCACGGGCAGGCAAAAGCACGTACCTGTACGTCCCCTTTAATTTGCCTGCCCGGGGGGCGCGCGCGCGCCGCCAGCGGCGCGCCCGCGACCCGGTCGGGAGCTCCGTGACCACGGCCGCGGGACCAGCGGACCCGATCGCCGCTGGTATCCCGCGCTCGGGTTACGGAGCTGAAGAACGGGAGAGGTCTATGTAAACAAACCTCTCCCCGCGCTTCCTACACTGACTGTCAGTGATCGGCGGTTCCCTGTCATCGGGAACGCCGATCAATGACGTCAGACGTACAGCCACGCCCCCCTACTGTAAAAAAAAAAACACAACACGTCACACTGACTCCTCCCCGCCCCCTAGTGGTTAACCCCCTAACTACAACTGTCATTTACATAGGAATCAGTGCTATTTAAATAGCATTGATTGCTGTATAAATGACAAATGTCCCAAAAATGTGTCAAAAATGTCCGATGTGTCCGCCAAAATGTCGCAGTCACAATAAAAATCGCTGATCGCCGCCATTACTAATAGAAAAAAAAATATTAATAAAAATGCTATAAAACTATCCCCTATTTTGTAAACGCTATAACTTTTGCGCAAACTAATCAATAATCGCTAATTGCGATTTTTTTTTACCAAAAATATGTAGAAGAATACGTATCGGCCTAAACTGAGGAAAAAAAATGTTTTTTATATATTTTTTGGGGATATTTATTATAGCAAAAAGTAAAAAATATTGCATTTTTTTCAAAATTGTCGCTCTATTTTTGTTTATAGCGCAAAAAATAAAAACCGCAGGGGCGATCAAATACCACCAAAAGAAAGCTCTATTTGTGGGAAAAAAAAAGGACGCCAATTTTGTTTTGGAGCCACGTCGCATGACCGCGCAATTGTTAGTTAAAGCGACGCAGTGCCGAATTGCAAAAAGGGGCCTGGTCCTTTGGCTGCCAATTGGTCCGGGGCTGAAGTGGTTAAAGACACTTCAAAACTTTATTTGCTTCAGGATTTTTCATTCACTTTTCTGTCACTTTTTGAAACATTATCACTACAAGTAACAGTTTATGGACTTTTGTTTGGATTTGTTTTCCTTTTTTGGACACCTGCAAAAAAAATATATAATCACGCTTCACTTTAATTTTTCACTTTATGTATATAGGTGATTAATTGTGTTGTTGTTTTATTAGCACTGTTTATACAGGGTGATTATTTTTCAGTATTGTTTACACAGGTTAAATATTTAGTTTTCACAGACACTGTGATTATTAGCACTACTGTTTTATTCATTTAAAATCACTTTACAATCTGTCTGTAATGTTTTTTTTTTTTTTAGTACAATGAAAAGTATTATGAGATGTAATTTAAGCACTCACGTGTTACATTTTCCAAACGAAATGCTGCCGGTTTTCGTCACATAAAAGAAGTTATAAAAATTGTTTCTGCTGGGGGCCATCTTGCCTGTGGGCATGTGAAACCACACAGGCACTTCAGATGGCCCAGCATGCACCGCCGTTACTGCGCCGATCTCGCACGTGCACAGTAACGGCAAAGTGTAGCTCACGTTCGCCGAAATCTCGCGAGATTTCGGCAGGAGCCCCATAAATCTCGCGAGATTTCGGCAGGAGCCCCCTAAATCTCGCAAGATTTCGGCAGGAGCCCCATAAATCTCGCGAGATTTCGGCAGATGTCCGCACTGACTCCTGGGATCGATGACACCAGATCCCAGGAAACAGTGCGGCATGACGAGGATCGACGCAGAGACCCCCCCCACCGCCGAAGAGAAAAAAACACGCCATTTAGTACTAGACATGTGCACAACAGAAAAATCTGTTTATTTTCGTTTCGTTTCTTTCGTTTCCGTTGATTCGTAACGATTCGTAAATTCGTAAGTCGTCGGTGTTCGTATTCGTAACGATTCGTATTTTCGTAAGAGTTATTTTTTCGTTGATTCGTTTTTCCGTTAGTTTCATTTTCGTTTATTCGAAATTCGGACGCATTCGTATTTATTCATACTTTCGTAACATTCGTAGATTCGTAATCGGAGCATAATTCATAATTTTATGTAATGTGTATGCTATTATTACATTGTAAGAGACACGGAAAATTACGAATGTAAAAAAAAGTTACGAATGTACGAATTTTTTCGTTCAATCCATTCGAAGCACGTTAAGCAGCGCCATTGTAAGAGACACGGAAAATTACGAATCGAAAAAAAAAAAAAAAGTTACGAATGTACGAATTTTTTCGTTCAATCCATTCGAAGGCACGTTAAGCAGCGCCATTGTTAAGCCCCATACACACGCGCGGATTATCCGAGGACCAGGTCCGTCGGATCATGTCCGTCATACTTTGTCCGATGTTGGTGTTGCATACACACGGTCGGACAAAGTTGTCGGAAAATCCGATCATTCTGAACGTGGTGACGTTTGTTGCCTACGACGGGACTACGTAGAGGCTAGTAGCCAATAGCTTTGGTCTTGTAATGTGATCTGAGCATGCGTAGCACTTTGTCCGTCGGACTACCATACACACGATCGGATTTGGTGTGATCGGACCGTGTTGTCCAAAAATCTATCCAGCAGGAGATAGGACTTTGTCCGTCGGACAATCCGACGTACACTGTCCGATGGTGCATACACACGGTCTGATTTTTCAACAACATTGTCCGATCGGACAGAATCCATGCAAAAATCCGACCGTGTGTATGGGGCTTAAGAGACACGGAAAATTACGAATCGAAAAAAAAAAAAAAAAAAAGTTACGAATGTACGAATTTTTTCGTTCAATCCATTCGAGGCACGTTAAGCAGCGCCATTGTAAGGGACACGGAAAATTACCAATCAAAAAAAAAAAAAAAAAAAGTTACGAATGTACAAATTTTTTCGTTCATTTTGATTTTCGTTGTTCCTGTTTTCGTTTTTTCGGATTTTCTTCTTTCGTAGATTCGTTGTTTCTAATTAGTTTTTTTCGGATTTTCGTCGTTTTCGGATTCGTTCGATTCGAACGATTCGTTATTCGTTAAAAATTTTTGCGAATCGTTCGTTCATTCCTACGATAACGAATGAACGAATATAACGAAAAAAAACGAAAAACGAAAAATAAAAATAAACGAATTGCACATGTCTATTTAGTACTCTTTGCCTGATTTGGAAGGCAAAGAGATTTACTAAATGAAGTGTGTGCAGAACCGCTTTAAATGTCCTGCACCGGCCACCGCCATAATACACCAGACCGAGTTCTAGTTTTTTGGAATTCAAAATAAATGAAAAAAAATTGGAAGGGTATATAAATTCAGCTTTATATACACAGACGCTGTTGTTACAAAATACAAGTTGCATTGGCAGATCTTTACAATTAGTCCTTTAATTGTTTGGCCCGGAGTCCCCCCCGTAAATCACAGGTCCGGCGTTAATGGAGGATTTTAGCAGCTATTGAAACTCTAAAGGGAAACCATTAAAACAATGAATGTCCCCCCAATGAATGCCCCCCCTACGTCAGATGTGCTTATGTTTGTTTCGGCCAGGGGGGGGGGGGGGGGTTCGGTTTACAGCTGCAGCACACATGAAAACACATAAATGCCGTCACCTGGCTCGCAGCCCCCCGATCGAACCCCGGGGTGCCGTAATCCTGTCATCCCCCAGCTTCCCCAGGAACGCCGAGTGACTCGGAGCCGTGTGAAACCTTGAACTGCAATTAGCGAACGGCTCCAGCAAAACCCCCCCATAGATGCGAGAGAGGGATAATGGAAGGCGGCGTGCCCAGCTTGGCTGCACGGAAAGGAACGAGGCGATCGCGCTGTGTGAAAGGGATCGCAGGGAAGAGGCTTTGCCATGGATGTTTAAAGCTGAACGACAACCAAAAATAAAAGATAAAACAGCACAACCAGTTTTTGCTGCAATATTCACCGTCAATCCAAAAATTTAGCCTGCAGTGCTTTATTTCTGCCACTAGATGTCCTCAGTTTTATGGTCATCGTCATTCAACTCACTTCCTCTAAGCCCCCGATAATCTTGGACCCATCCCCAGCAAGTCATTGGACAGTGAAAGGAGAAGCAGTACAGTGACGACATCTTCTCTCTCTCTCCTTTGCTGCAATATTCATCATCAAAAAAAATGTCACCTCCAATGTTTTTTTCTGCCATTAGATGTCCTCAGTCTGATAACCAGCATCATTTAATCCACTTCCTCTAAGCCCAGGTTATCTTGGACCTGCCCCCAGAATCTCACTGGACAGTGAAAGGAGAATCAGCACAGTGATGACATCTTCTCTCTGTCACATTTGCTGCAATATTCATCGACAATCCAGAAATTTCACCTGCAGTGCTTTTTTCTGCCACTAGTTGTCCTTAGTCTGATGTCTAGCATTGTTTAATCCACTTCCTTTAAGCCCAAGTCAGTTTGGATCTTTCCCCAGCATCTCACTGGACAGTGAAAGAAGAAGCAGCACAGTGAAGACATCGTCTCTCTGTCACCTTTGCTGCAATATTCATCGTTAAACCACAAATTTCACCTGCAGTGCCTTTTTCTGCCACTAGATGTCCTCAGTCTGGTGGCTAGCATCATTCAACCCACTTTTAGTAAACCCAGGTCATCTTGGATCTGCCCCCAGCATCTCACTGGACAGTGAAAGGAGAAGCAGCACAGTGATGACATCTTCTCTCTGTCTCCTTTGCTGCAATATTCATCATCAATTCACAAATTTCACCTGCAGTGCTTATTTCTGCCACGAGATGTCCTCAGTCTGATAACCAGTATCATTCAGCCCACTTCCTCTAAGCCCAGGTTATCTTGGACCTGCCCCCAGAATCTCACTGGACAGTGAAAAGAGAAGCAGCACAGTGATGACATCTTCTCTCTGTCTCCTTTGCTGCAATATTCATCATCAATTCACAAATTTCACCTGCAGTGCTTATTTCTGCCACGAGATGTCCTCAGTCTGATAACCAGTATCATTCAGCCCACTTCCTCTAAGCCCAGGTTATCTTGGACCTGCCCCCAGAATCTCACTGGGCAGTGAAAGGAGAATCAGCACAGTGATGACATCTTCTCTATGTCACATTTGCTGCAATATTCATCGTCAATCTAGAAATTTCACCTGCAGTGCTTTTTGCTGCCACTAGTTGTCCTTAGTCTGATGTCTAGCATTGTTTAATCCACTTCCTTTAAGCCCAAGTCAGTTTGGATCTTCCCCCAGCATCTCACTGGACAGTGAAAGAAGAAGCAGCACAGTGAAGACGTCGTCTCTCTGTCACCTTTGCTGCAATATTCATCGTTAAACCACAAATGTCACCTGCAGTGCCTTTTTCTGCCACTAGATGTCCTCAGTCTGGTGGCTAGCATCATTCAACCCACTTTTAGTAAACCCAGGTCCTCTTGGATCTGCCCCCAGCATCTCACTGGACAGTGAAAGGAGAAGCAGCACAGTGATGACATCTTCTCTCTGTCTCCTTTGCTGCAATATTCATCATCAATTCACAAATTTCACCTGCAGTGCTTTTTTCTGCCACTAGATGTCCTCAGTCTGATAACCAGTATCATTCAGCCCACTTCCTCTAAGCCCAGGTTATCTTGGACCTGCCCCCAGAATCTCACTGGACAGTGAAAGGAGAATCAGCACAGTGATGACATCTTCTCTCTGTCACATTTGCTGCAATATTCATCGACAATCCAGAAATTTCACCTGCAGTGCTTTTTGCTGCCACTAGTTGTCCTTAGTCTGATGTCTAGCATTGTTTAATCCACTTCCTTTAAGCCCAAGTCAGTTTGGATCTTCCCCCAGCATCTCACTGGACAGTGAAAGAAGAAGCAGCACAGTGAAGACGTCGTCTCTCTGTCACCTTTGCTGCAATATTCATCGTTAAACCACAAATTTCACCTGCAGTGCTTTTTTCTGCCACGAGATGTCCTCAGTCTGATAACCAGTATCATTCAGCCCACTTCCTCTAAGCCCAGGTTATCTTGGACCTGCCCCCAGAATCTCACTGGGCAGTGAAAGGAGAATCAGCACAGTGATGACATCTTCTCTATGTCACATTTGCTGCAATATTCATCGTCAATCTAGAAATTTCACCTGCAGTGCTTTTTTCTGCCACTAGTTGTCCTCAGTCTGATGGCTAGCATTGTTTAATCCACTTTCTCTAAGTCCAGGTCATTTTGGACCCGCCCCCCAGCATCTCACTGGACAGTGAAAGAAGAAACAGCACAGTGAAGACATTGGGGTTATTTCGAAAGGCAAATCCACTTTGCACTACAAGTGCAAAACTACAAGTGCAAAATGGCTGCAATATAACAAAGAGTGAAAAATTTAAGGGGGTCTGAATACTTTCCGTCCCCACTGTATGTATTTTATATATATATATATATAAAATGTAAACAACAAATGTCAGATAAAGGCCGGATCGGCAAGTGGATTCTGGGACCTGTCAGGAATGTCTTCATTCTGATGAGTAAATCTATAAGGTCCTCTTTAACCGCTTCCCGACCGCCCACTGCATATATACGTCAGCAGAATGGCACGGGCAGGCAAAACCACGTACCTGTACGTGGCCCTTTAAATGCCTGCCCGTGGGTCGGGAGCGCGCCGCCAGCGGCGCGCTCGCGACCTGGTCGGGAGCTCCATGACCCCGGCCGCGGGACTAGCTGACCCGATCGCCGCTGGTGTCCCACGATCGGGTCACGGAGCTGAAGAACGGGGAGAGGTCTGTGTAAACAAACCTCTCCCTGCGCTTCCTACACTGCCTGTCATTGATCGGCTGTTCCCTGTCATCGGGAAAGCCGATCAATGACGTCAGACGTCAGCCCCGCCCCCTAATGTAAAAAAACACACACACATCAGAGCCCATAACCCCTCCCCTCCCCCTAGTGGTTAACTCTTTCACTACAACTGTCATTTATACAGGAATCAATGCATTTAAATAGCACTGATTTCTGTATAAATGACAATGGTCCCAAAAATGTGTCAAAAATGTCCGATGTGTCCGCCATAATGTCGCAGTCACAATAAAAATCGCTGATCGCCGCCATTACTAGTAAAAAAAAAAATATAAAAAAAAATGCTATAAAACTATCCCCTATATTGTAAACGCTATAACTTTTGCGCAAACCAATCAATAATCGCTAATTACGTTTTTTTTTTTTTACCAAAAATATGTAGAAGAATATGTATCGGCCTAAACTGAGGGGAAAAAAATGTTTTTTTATATATTTTTTGGGGGATATTTATTATAGCAAAAAGCAAAAAATATTGCATTTTTTAAAAAATTGTCGCTCTATTTTTGTTTATAGCGCAAAAAATAAAAACCGCAGGGGCGATCAAATACCACCAAAAGAAAGCTCTATTTGTGGGAAAAAAAGGACGGCAATTTTGTTTTGGAGCCACGTCGCACGACCCGCGCAATTGTCAGTTAAAGCGACGCAGTGCCGAATCGCAAAAAGGGGCCTGGTCCTTTGGCTGCCAATTGGTCCGGTCTGAAAGTGGTTAAGGAACGGTACGATTTTCACCCCCCAACCCAAAAGGAAGAGCAAAGAAAATAAATAAAAAGATACATTTCTGAGCTGAAATGAATTTATGGCAGTTTTGAGAAATAAAGAATTTCATGTGTCATGTGGCTGGTGGTGGGGGGAGGGGGGGGGAGGGGAGGGGGGGGGGGGGGGGTGATTTGTAGTTTGTAGGGAACAATCTGAATAGTTTTCTGGTGTGAATCCCAGGAGTGTGAAATTCAGGGGATTCCCAGCCATGGATGCGGTAAAAAATAAAATTGCTGTGCTGTGTGGATTCTGTATCCCCCAGAAGCCCGCAGGGAGCGAACGTCCGCATGATCGTCCTCCTAGAGAGGAACACAATGCGATCCTCTGCAGGGCAGGTATTGAGGCTCTTATTGGAGTTTATCCTCCTACATGTGTGACATGACAGGATGATATGAAAAACAGCTGGAGGCTCTGCTGCAGGCCTTGAAACCATGTGTTGGGTGACTAACCAGAGCACTATGAACGCCATGAAGACAGTGATCACTGCTTAGCCTTGCAATGACCTCTCTCACCGCAGAGCGATAGCGTGTCCTCCATTCCTGCCCGCAGGAATTGGGCATCGCCACGCCTAGTTCAACCCGGCTGCCACACTGAAGCACCGCCCCAAGGAGGAGAGAGCAGAAGAAGCAGCGCAAAGGTCGTGTGCTGACATTGAGTATATTGACAGGAGGAGAGAACAGAGTGGTAGAGATGAGACCATCACTGTGCTGCTTCTCCTTTCACTGTCCTGTCACAGGCTGGGGGCGGGTCCAGGAAATGGGATGATGGCCATCAGACTAAGGACATCTAGTGGCAGAAAAAAGTACTGCAAGGAAATTTCTGTATTGGAGCTGAATATTGCAACAAAAGCTGCCCTGGGGGGGGGGGTTCCAAGATCTCTAAGGCTATATATAGATATGCATGTAAACCCACCACTCCGCTGAAGAGCAAACCAGGGTCGGATTGCATTTCAGAGGCGATCGACAGGCGTTGATGAGGTGATGGTGATGACTCCTCACCACCTGTATTACCCCATTTTTTCAGTCAAATATAGTCAGGGCCGGGACAAGGGGTGGGCAGGGGGAGCAGTTTCCCTGGGGGCAATGAAGCAAAGGGACAAAAAATGGACGCGGTTAATAAACAGTATGTATTAACAGTGGGGGTGGGGGCGTAATTATGCATCCTTGCCCTGGGGGCTGGAGGGCCCTGTCCAGTACTGAACTGAATGCAGTGCATGCGTTGCACGTGGTTGTGGGGCGTTTCTGGCACTTCCACATTCGCTTGAATATGTCACATTCAACAGGCTTGCTGCAGGCTGATTATGCCATGTTGGATAGGTTGGACCGCCTATTATGCCATGTTGGATAGGCAATGCCACTGATTATGCCATGTTGGATAGGTTGTGCTGCCTATTATGCCATGTTGGATAGGCTGTGCTCCTGATAATGCAATGTTGAATAGGTTTTGCCACCAATTATGCCATGTTGGATAGGTTGTGCTGCTGATTATGCCATGTTGGATAGGTTGTGCTGCTGATTATGCCATGTTGGATAGGTTGTGCTGCTGATTATGCCATGTTGGATAGGTTGTGCTGCTGATTATGTCATGTTGGATAGGTTGGACCGTCTATTATGCCATGTTGGATAGGTTGTGCATACAATTATGCCATGTTGGATAGGTTGGACCGCCTATTATGCCATGTTGGATAGGCTATGCCACTGATTATGCCATGTTGGATAGGTTGTGCTGCCTATTATGCCATGTTGGATAGGCTGTGCTCCTGATAATGCAATGTTGAATAGGTTTTGCCACCAATTATGCCATGTTGGATAGGTTGTGCTGCTGATTATGCCATGTTGGATAGGTTGTGCTGCTGATTATGCCATGTTGGATAGGTTGTGCTGCTGATTATGCCATGTTGGATAGGTTGTGCTGCTGATTATGCCATGTTGGATAGGTTGTGCTGCTGATTATGTCATGTTGGATAGGTTGGACCGTCTATTATGCCATGTTGGATAGGTTGTGCTGCTGATTATGCCATGTTGGATAGGTTGTGCTGCTGATTATGCCATGTTGGATAGGTTGGACCGTCTATTATGCTATGTTGGATAGGTTGGACCGTCTATTATGCCATGTTGGATAGGTTACGCTGCTGATTACGCAATGTTGAATAGGTTGTGCCGCCGATTATGCGATGTTGGATAAGTCGGACCGCCTATTATGCGATGTTGGATAGGTTATGCCATTGATTATGCCATGTTGGATAGGTTATGCCATTGATTATGCCATGTTGGATAGGTTGTGCCGCCTATTATGCCATGTTGGATAGGTTGCGCTGCTGATTATGCCATGTTGGATAGGTTGTGCCGCCTATTATGCCATGTTGGATAGGTTGTGCCGCCGATTATGCCATGTCGGATAGGTTGTGCCGCCGATTATGCCATGTTGGATAGGTTGTGTCGCCGATTATGCCATGTCGGATAGGTTGTGCCGCCGATTATGCCATGTCGGATAGGTTGTGCCGCCTATTATGCCATGTTGGATAGGTTGTGCCGCCGATTATGCCATGTCGGATAGGTTGTGCCGCCGATTATGCCATGTCGGATAGGTTGTGCCGCCTATTATGCCATGTTGGATAGGTTGTGCCGCCGATTATGCCATGTCGGATAGGTTGTGCCGCCGATTATGCCATGTCGGATAGGTTGTGCCGCCGATTATGCCATGTTGGATAGGTTGTGCCGCCGATTATGCCATGTTGGATAGGTTGCGCTGCTGATTATGCCATGTTGGATAATTTGGACCGCCTCTTTAGCTGCATTATTTAAATTTTCTTTGCTCCGAAATAAAATAATGGGCATAAAAAAAAAAAAAAAAAGGAAAATTCATTCAAAGAGGGCAGAACACAAATAACGGTCGGAAACACAAAAAAAGAGGAACAAAACATCATTACAAACAAAGCTAAATAAAAAAAAAAATACTAATTCTTCCCACCCTAGAAAAACCCTCTAAAGAAAAAAAATATATCACTTAAGCAGAATGGAAAGTTTCTGTTTCAGGAAAATGTTTCTGACAGCGAAACTAATTTCTTTGAAACCGAATTGCTCATCCCCAGCCGCCAACGGCCGCCTCCGTGTTTTCACATATTTTCATTTTAATGCTGATCTCTGGACAGATATGAATGACACAAATGAATGCGGCTCTCTAATCATTCAGGCTTTTTTTCACATCTAGGCGTTCTGCGAACGTGCGTTTTTTCATGCATTTTTTTTTTTTGCAGGTTTTCCCGCCACACACATAGGACTGCTCATTCATTTTAATAGGCTACCCTACGCAAGACAAACACCCCAATGAAGCCCCTGTACATTTTTGGGCATTGGGCTCCATGGGTTTTGATACCTACTCGTTTTGGCACATTTGGTGTGCGTATTGACACGTGCAAAATTGCATGTCTGTGTGCTGCATTTGGGGTGACATGAATAATGAATGGCTGGGGGCGGGGTCCAGGAAGCACTGGGCTCAGAGGAAATGGGATGAATGATGATGGTCATCAGACCGAAGACATCTAGTGGCAGAAAAAAGTACTGCAGGGGGACTTTCTGTAGTTGAGCTGAATATTAAAGCAAAAGCTGACCTGCTGGAGGAGGGACAAGACCTATTAAGGCTTTAGATTTAGATGAGTGTGTTTTTTTGTTTTTTGGGGGGGGGGGGGACAAACTGAAAAATTAAACTGTTAGTAATGCAGGACTGTAATAAGCCATTTATTAAGTGATTATGTATCATTACTGCTAGATAAAACTGTGCCAATCAAGTGCAGCTTCACTGTGCCCATCACAGTAGGCCAATTACATCCACATTTCAAGTAAAAGAAAAAAAAAAACACTTAACATAAGGTGTCCTCATCAGAGCCCCCTTTTACATGCAATGTCCCAATCAGAGTCCCCCTTTACAACAGGTGTCCCCATCAGCATCCCCCTATACATCAGGTGCCCTCATCAGAGTGCCCCTTTACATCAGGTGTCCCAATCAGAGTCCCCCTTTAAAGCAGGTGCCCCCCTTTACATCTGGTGTCCCAATCAGGGTCCCCTTTTACAAAAGGTTTACCCATCAGAGTCCCCCTATACATCAGGTGTCCTCATCAGTCCCCCTTCACATTAGATGTCCCCATCAAAGTCCTCTTTTACATTGGATGTCCCCATCAGAGTCCTCCTTTACAATGGATGTCCTCATCAGAGTCCCCCTTTACATTAGATGTCCCCAGCAGAGTCCCCTTTACATCAGAGACCCCCTTTTTAGAAGATGTCACCATCAGAGTCCCCCTTTACATTAGATGTCACCATCAGAGTCCTCCTTTACATTAGATGTCCCCAGCAGAGTCCTCCTTTACATTAGATGTCCCCATCAGAGTCCCCCTTTACATCAGATGTCACCATCAGAGTCCTCCTTTATAGCAGATGCCACCATCAGAGTCCCCCTTTACATTAGATGTCACCATCAGAGTCCTCCTTTACATTAGATGTTCCCAGCAGAGTCCCCCTTTACATCAGATGTTACCATCAGAGTCCTCCTTTAAAGCAGATGTCACCATCAGAGACCTCCTTTACATTAGATGTCCCCATCAGAGTCCTCCTATACATTAGATGTCCCCATCACAGTCCTCCTTTACATTGGATGTCCCCATCAGAGTCCCCCTTTACATCAGATGTCCCCCCCTCTCCCCCCCCCTTCATATTCACAGCTCTCACACAGGTCACCCATCATCCACCTTCAGACCAGCCACGATGAGTCAGAGAAACTGGAAGTGAAGGCACAGGACCAGCCAATCACACACCACAGCAGGGAACAATGCTATAGACTTATAGAGGGAGTGTTCAGGGTGAAGAGCTCAGCCCCCTTATTTTCAGTGATGGTTATTTTCAGTGATGGTTATTTTCAGTGATGGTTATTTTCAGTGACGTTTTTTTTTTTTCTAAAAGGGTTCAAAAATTATTTTCAATGATGGTCATTTTAAATTATGGTTATTTTCAGTGACGGTTATTTTTAGTGACAGTTATTTACATTGACGGTTATTTTCAGTGATGGTCATTTTCAGTGATGGACATTTTCAGTGATGGACATTTTCAGTGATGGTTATTTCCAGTGATGGTTATTTTCAGTGATGGTGATTTTCAGTGATGGTTATTTTCTGTAATGGTTATTTTCAGTGACTGTTATTTTCGGTGACGGTTATTTCCATTGGCGGATATTTTCAGTGACGGTCATTTTCAGTGACGGTCATTTTCAGTGATGGTTATTTTCAGTGATGGTTATTGTCAGTGATGGTTATTTTCAGTGATGGTTATTTTTAATGATGATTATTTTCAGTGACGTTTATTTCCATAGGCGGTTATTTTCAGTGACGGTCATTTTCAGTGACGGTCATTTTCAGTGATGGTCATTTTCAGTGACTGTTATTTTCAGTGACGGTTATCTTCAGTGATTTTTTTTTTCTGTAATGGTTATTTTTATTTTCTAATGGGGTTAAAAAAATGACAGCCACAAGCCTGAAAATAAAGACCCTTATCCTTTAGTTAAAGCTTTGTCCCCAATGTCTCCTGATCTTCGCGCTCTTCTGTTTGACCGCGGAGAGTAAATATCGCTTGTGATTATTTCAGTGATTACCGGCTTCTAAACAATCCGAAGAGAGAAACAAAACAAAACTCCCTTCTCCGCCGCTAACATATCATTAGTGTAACTCGGCCCGTGTCAGAGGGCTGGAGCTGTAATTAGTGTGATAATTTAAGTTCTGCAAATGAGGCTTTTGTCTGGGACAAGGTGGGGGTCCTGATAAATGATTGCCGCTCGCCCTGACAAGTCCTTGCTTGCTCCTGTATACCGCTCTGCCAGCCTCATTGTATTTAGGAGCGCCCGCTTGACTTGCCATTAAAGGGCCAGTAAAAGGGAAATGTTAGATGGTTAAAGTGTATGTTACACCTAAATATATATATATTTTTTTCTATGTGTGTGTGTTTACATCAGGGGAGTACATACAGGGGTCGCCATGTGCGGCCCGCCCTGTATTCCTTGATAGGAGGGTGGGGGGCAGCGGCATATAGAGGAACCGATCCCTCCATGCAGCTGCTGCATGCCTGCTTCCTCCCTTCTCCCTCCTGAAGCTGCAAAATGTCTGCAGGAGGGAGAAGAGAGGAAGCAGGCATGCAGCAGCTGCATGGAGGGCATAGATTCCTCCACATGCCGCTCCCACCGCCTCCCTATCCCTGTGCTGCTGGCCCAAGCCCCTGCGTGCTCTCCTGACCCCCCTCATCCCCTGCAGAGCTGCCGGGTTTCCCCCTCTCACCTCTCGCCGCCTGCTGTGGGGGATCTGTCAGGATGGAGCCATTCATTGGATCACTGGCCCTGTTTTTTTTTTGTTTTTTTTTAATTCATTCAAAGCTGGGGCATAGTAAACTGTGTTTACTATGCTTCAGTTTATGAATGAATGGGAAGCCTCTGTACAAAGCTATTCCCGTTCATTCATTCTGTGCATCTGAGGCTGCGAAGGGGACCGATGAATCTGACCTCAGTCCCTTTCTCCTCTCAAAAGTGAGACCCCTGATATTTCAGAAAAGACCCCCAGTGGGGGTCCTAAAAAAAAATATGTAAAAAAATAAATTAAATAAAATTGTAAAAAAAATAAGATAAAATAAAATAATAAAAAAAGCTACTGACACCAGTGGCAAAACTACCATGGTCGCAAAGGTCGCACTTGCGACTGGGCTCTGGTGTTCTGCCACCATGTGGGGGGGGGGGGGGGGGGGTGGGGCCCAAGATAGCAGGAAGGTGGCCCGCTGCAGGACTGTAATAAAGGGGGTTATTTACGAAAGGCAAATCCACTTTGCACTACAAGTGCAAACTACAAGTGCAAAGTGCACTTGGAAGTGCAGTCGCTGTAGATCCGAGGGGGACATGCATCAAAAATAATAAACAGCATTTTAGCTCGCACACGATTGGATGATAAAATCAGCAGAGCTTCCCCTCATTTCAGATCTACCCCTCAGATTTACAGCGACTGCACCTCCAAGTGCACTTTCAGTGCCATTTCAAGTGCACTTTGCACTTGTAGTTTGCACTTGTAGTGCAAAGTGGATTTGCCTTTCATAAATAACCTTCATAAGTGCCCCACAATGGGAGTAAAGGGCCCCCCTAATCAGTGGAAAGGGCTCCAGTCGGGGGTCCAGGAGGCCCTTCATGATTTCTTGCATTGGGGCCTTGAAGGTTCTCGTTACGCCTCTGGTTCACATATACCGTATATACTCGAGTATAAGCCGAGTTTTTCAGCACATTTTTTTGTTTATAGCGCAAAAAATAAAAACCGCAGGGGCGATCAAATACCACCAAAAGAAAGCTCTATTTGTGGGGAAAAAAGGACGTCAATTTTGTTTGGGACAATTTTGAAAAAAAAAACGCATTCTTTTTTATTTTTTGCTATAATAAATATCCCCCAAAAATATATAAAAAAACATTTTTTTCCTCAGTTTAGGCTGATACGTATTCTTCTACATATTTTTGGTAAAAAAAATCGCAATAAGCGATTATTGATTGGTTTGCGCAGAAGTTAGAGCGTTTACAAGATAGGGGATAGTTTTATAGCATTTTTATTAATAATTATTTTTTATTAGTAATGGCGGCGATCAGCGATTTTTATTGTGACTGCGACATTATGGCGGACACATCGGACATTTTTGACACATTTTTGGGACCATTGTCATTTATACAGCAATCAATGCTATTTAAATGCATTGATTCCTGTATAAATGACACTGGCAGTGAAGGGGTTAACCACAAGGGGCCAGTGAAGGGATTAAGTATGCCTAGGGGTGTGTTTCTTACTGTGGGGGGGCGTGGCTGTCAGCTAGTGAATGCTGATCTCTGCTCCAATCACAGGAAGCAGAGATCGGCGTCACTAGTTGCTAGGCAGAACGGGGAGATGCTGTGCATTTCAGCATCTCCCCGTGAAACCCCCTCACGGGGGTCCCGACCGGCGCGGGAGCGTGCTGCTCCCGATGGCACGGACGGCATTAAGGAGGGACTTATATATACGCCCTCCTGCCTGTCCGTGTCATTCTGCCGACGTATATCGTCGTGCGCCGGTCGGGAACTGGTTAAATTCTGTGCAGCAAAAAGGCCACAGTAAATGCAACATAATTCACAAGCCAAATAGTAACGTACCAATGGGATGAGGTTTTGCACTCTCATGCCGCGTACACACGATCAGAATTCTCGTCGGAAAAGCCTTGGATGTTTTTTTTCCCGACGGAATTCCGCTCAAGCTTGTGTTGCCTACACACGGTCACACCAAATTCCGACCGCCAAGAACGCGGTGACGTACAACACTACGACGAGCCGCGAAAATGAAGTTCAATGCTTCCGAGCATGCATCGAATTGTTTCCGAGCATGCGTCGGAATTTTGCGTGTCGGAAATTTTGCACAGACAATCGGAATTTCTGAAAAATTCTGTCTGAAAAATTGAGAACATGCTCTCAAACTTTTTCTGGTGGAAATTCGGCCAGCAAAATTCCGACGGAGCCTACACACGCTCTTTTGCTGGCCGAATTTCCGATCGTGTGTACGCAGCATTACACCGTTCAGCAGATCCCGGTGTGAGGGGAGAGGAAGGGATTAAATTTGCTGACTCAGGGTTGGAAGATTTTCCTGGCAATGGTAATTAGAGAGAACAGAGAGCAGCCAAAGGTGGGTGTGCTAATGAATTATATATATATATATACAGTGGTGTGAAAAAGTGTTTGCCCCCTTCCTCATTTCCTGTTCCTTTGCATGTTTGTCACACTTAAGTGTTTCGGAACATCAAACCAATTTAAACAATAGTCAAGGACAACACAAGTAAACACAAAATGCAATTTGTAAATGAAGGTGTTTATTATTAAAGGTGAAAAAAAATCCAAACCATCATGGCCCTGTGTGAAAAAGTGATTGCCCCCCTTGTTAAAACATACTATAACTGTGGTTGTCCACACCTGAGTTCAATTTCTCTAGCCACACCCAGGCCTGATTATTGCCACACCTGTTCACAATCAAGGCATCACTTAAATAGGAGCTGCTTGACACAGTAAGGTCCACCAGAAGATCCTTAAAAGCTACACATCATGCCGAGACCCAAAGAAATTCAGGAACAATTGAGAAAGAAAGTAATTGAGATCTATCAGTCTGGAAAGGGTTATAAAGCCATTTCCAAAGCTTTGGGAATCCAGCGAACCACAGTGAGAGCCATTATCCACAAATGGCGAAGACATGGAACAGTGGTGAACCTTCCCAGGAGTGGCCGGCCGCCCAAAATTACCCCAAGACTGCAGCGACGACTCATCCAAGAGGTCACAAAAGACCCCACAACAACGTCCAAGGAACCGCAGGCCTCACTTGCCTCAGTTAAGGTCAGCGTTCATGCCTCCACCATCAGGAAAAGACTGGGCAAAAATGGCCTGCATGGCAGAGTTCCAAGGAGAAAACCACTGCTGAGCAAAAAGAACATCAAAGCTCGTCTCAATTTCTCCACAACACATCTTGATGATCCCCAAGACTTTTGGGACAACATTCTGTGGACCGATGAGACAAAAGTGGAACTCTTTGGAAGGTGTGTGTCCAAGTATATCTGGCGTAGAAGGAACACTGCATTTCAGAAAAAGAACATTATACCAACAGTAAAATATGGTGGTGGTAGTGTGATGGTCTGGGGCTGTTTTGCTGCTTCAGGACCTGGAAGACTTGCCGTGATAAAAGGAACTATGAATTCTGCTGTCTACCAAGAGATCCTGAAGGAGAATGTCCGACCATCTGTTCGTGTACTCAAGCTGAAACGAACTTGGGTTCTGCAGCAGGACAATGATCCTAAACACACCAGCAAGTCCACCACCGAATGGCTGAAGAAAAACAAAATGAAGACTTTGGAGTGGCCTAGCCAAAGTCCAGACCTGAATCCTATTGAGATGTTGTGGTATGACCTTAAAAAGGCCGTTCATGCTCGAAAACCCTCTAATGTAACTGAATTAGGACAATTCTGCAAAGATGAGTGGGCCAAAATTCCTCCAGGACACTGTAAAAGCCTCATTGCACGTTATCGCAAACGCTTGGTTGCAGTTGTTGCTGCTAAGGGTGGCCCAACCAGTTATTAGGTTTAGGGGGCAATCACTTTTTCACACAGGGCCATGATGGTTTGGATTTTTTTTCACCTTTAATAATAAACACCTTCATTTACAAATTGCATTTTGTGTTTACTTGTGTTGTCCTTGACTATTGTTTAAATTGGTTTGATGTTCCGAAACACTTAAGTGTGACAAACATGCAAAGGAACAGGAAATGAGGAAGGGGGCAAACACTTTTTCACACCACTGTATATTCATATATACAGTGCCTTGAAAAAGTATTCATACCCCTTGAAATTTTCTACATTTTGTCATCTTACAACCAAAAATCATAAATGTATTTTATTACTATTTTATGCAACACAAAGTGGCACATAATTGTGAAGTGGAAGGAAAGTGATAAATGGTTTTCAATTTTTTTTACAAATAAATGTGTAAAAAGTGTTGTGTACATTTGTATTCAGCCCCCTTTACTCCGACCCCCCTAACTAAAATCTAGTGGAACCAATTGCCTTCAGAAGTCACCTAATTAGTAAATAGAGTCCACCTGTGTGTAATTTAATCTCAGTGTAACTACAGCTGTTCTGTGAGGCCCTCAGAGGTTTGTTAGAGAACCTTATTTATGGATAGTTTGAGCCCACATGTAAGTGTGTGTGGGGGGGGGGGGGGGTGAGGATAGCCCCTCTTGGCCTTTTTTGCTCCTTTTTTGTTTCTTACCCCCTTATTGGGGACAAACATTCGATCACATTGATCTTACATACAATTCTTTCTACACATACTTCATATGCATCGCTCCTGATGGTGGTATAATCCCCGAAACACGTAGATCTTTCCAAGATTCATACATATATGTTTTTAATACATGATGTATTTTATGCTATGTAATATTGCCTATTTATTATGATCCTATATGGAGAAAACTACACGTTATACAATGCTGTGTGTTTTATACTCGAGATATTTTGCAAAGAAGAATGGGCAAAAATGTCCCTCTCTAGATGTGCAAAGCTGGTAGAAACATCCCCAAAAAGACTTGGAGCTGTAATTGCAGTGAAAGGGGGTTCTACAAAGTATTGAGGGGGGCTGAATACAAATGTACCCCACACTTTTCACATACTTATTTGTAAGAAATGTTAAAAAACATTTATCGTTTTCCTTTCACTTTGTGTTGGTCTATCACATAAAATCCCAATAAAATACATTTACGTTTTTGGTTGTAACAAAATGTGGAAAATTTCAAAGGGTATGAATACTTTTTTAAGGCACTGTGTGTATGTATATATATAAATATACACATGCTGGCTCCGCTTTAATTGCTTTGATTTATTTCAGTGACAGTTTATGGGTGGAATATTCAGTAAACTGTCTTCTGTTACAGCTGCCAATGCCAGTAAAGACCAGTAATTATTGCAGAATAATTTGTAGTGTTTAAGATCTGATCACGTGGCAAATACATTAACCTATAACCAATCTGGTTTAACCACTTCCAAACCGTAACTTGCACATTAATGTTATCAGGCAATCAGGCATGGTGCCCCATGCCTTCAAAGTTAGGAGCATTCACCTGTGTGCATTCATAGTCCTGACAGCAGGCTGTCACTGACCCTGATCTCAGACTAGAGATTAGGAACCAATCAACATGGCTAGAGGCAGTCAGCTGCAATTATCACAATGCCTCTCTTTTTGTGGCTGCAGCTGTAACTGTGGCTCTCTGTGGCTGCAAATGTCTGTGTTTCTCTGTGGCTGCAGCTGTCATCGTGTCTCTCTGTGGCCATAGCTGTCAATGTGTCTCTCTGTGGCTGCAGCTATCACTGTGTCTCTCTGTGGCTGTCAGTTTGTCTCTCTGTGGCTGCAGCTGTCAGTGTGTCTCTCTGTGGCTGTAGCTGTCAATGTGTTTCTCTGTGGCTGTAGCTATCACCATGTCTCTCTGTGGCTGTCAGTTTGTCTCTCTGTGGCTGCAGCTGTCAGTCTGTCTCTCTGTGGCCATAGCTGTCAATGTGTCTCTCTGTGGCTGCAGCTATCACCGTGTGTCTCTGTGGCTGCGGCTGTCAGTTTGTCTCTCTGTGGCTGTAGCTGTCAGTGTATCTCTCTGTGGCTGTAGCTGTCACCATGTCTCTCTGTGGCTGCAGCTGTCAGCAGGGCCGATCCTAGGGTCACAGATGCCTGGGTGCGGAAATATTTCTGGAGCCCCCACATGGGCGTGGTCATCTTACTAACTCCCCCACTTTACAAATGTTTCTATGGCTACGACTCAAACACAGAGACGCTCCCCTAAGAAGTCTTCATTACCCTGAGATCATCCCATGATCTTTTAACAATAAAGAAAATTAGTACACTAATGGGACCTGGAGGGGGCTCTCTCTAATGCACACAGAGAGGGCTTCTGTTAGAGAGTCTGTTAGAAAGAGCCCCCAGACATACTGCAGACATACTACAAGAGATGGTCAGAGACTGCAGACATAGTACTGGAGATGATCAGAGACTGCAGACACACTACAGGAGATGGTCAGAGACTGCAGACATAGTACTGGAGATGATCAGAGACTGCAGACACACTACAGGAGATGGTCAGAGACTGCAGACATAGTACTGGAGAAGGTCAGAGACTGCAGGCATAGTACAGGAGAAGGTCAGAGACTGCAGACATAATACAGGAGATGATCAGAGACTGCAGACACACTACAGGAGATGGTCAGAGACTGCAGACATAGTACTGGAGATGATCAGAGACTGCAGACACACTACAGGAGATGGTCAGAGACTGCAGACATAGTACTGGAGAAGGTCAGAGACTGCAGACATAGTACAGGAGATGGTCAGAGACTGCAGACATAGTACAGGAGATGATCAGAGACTGCAGACACACTACAGGAGATGGTCAGAGACTGCAGTTCCTAAGGATGGAAGTAGATAATGGCCGACCAGACCCGGCGATACAGCAACATCAGTTCTTCTGATCAGGAGTCAGCTCACTCTGGGTTGCCCGTGGCAACTCCGCTGGGTAGTGCTCAGATCTCTATTCTGGCAATGACTCCCTTCCTTTCTTCACCAAGGATAGTGCCAGGCTGTGCGGCTTTCCCTCTGGTGGCACAGGGCAGCGGGGTTCTCTTTCTGATGACATTCCCTCAGCACTTCCTCTCCCTGGAGTCCTGGGTGCACTTCCCCGAAAGCTTTCCCGGGCTCCTGGTGCTCTCCCCCCCCCCCCTCTTATTCAGCTGAGCATGCTGTGTGGGTTGCAGTTTCCGGGTCACAATAGGGCCGCCAATCCTCGGGACTACATGTCCCACAATCCTCTTCTCTGCTCCCTTTTTATTGTATTTCTTTCCTGGCCAATATGAAGGAGGGAGAAGAAACATAGCAGGCAGCTGACCTGGCAAGTGCCGCTCACTAGTACAGCAGTGCGAGGAGGAGAGGGAAGGGGGGGTCTAAGAGCCCACAGCTGCTCTCTCTCCACTCAGACACGGGCGCTCCGATCTCTGGCTGCTTCGCTCTCCTCCTCTGACAGGAGGAGGGAGGGGGATGGGCAGTAAACTCTTCCCGTTGATAACGGGGACGGCGGTGGCACAGTCTCTTCTCCTCTGATCCGCTCCTGCATACCTCCCAACTTTTAAAGTTGAGAATGAGGGACATTCTGGGGAGAGCGTGACCTGCGGCATGCACAGCTTATATCAGAGTGCCCATCAGAGCCCCCCACAGCAGGTGTCCCCCATCAGAGCCCCCCACAGCAGGTGTCCCCCATCAGAGCCCCACCCACAGCAGGTGTCCCCCATCAGAGCCCCACCCACAGCAGGTGTCCCCCATCAGAGCCCCCCCACAGCAGGTGCTCCCCCCCATCAGAGTCTGTCCCCCATCAGAGCCCCCCCCCCCCACAGCAGGTGTCCCCCATCAGAGCCCCACCCTCAGCAGGTGTCCCCCATCAGAGCCCCACCCACAGCAGGTGTCCCCCATCAGAGCCCCACCCACAGCAGGTGTCCCCCATCAGAGCCCCCCCACAGCAGGTGCTCCCCCCCATCAGAGTCTGTCCCCCATCAGAGCCCCCCCCACAGCAGGTGTCCCCATCAGAGCCCCCCCACAGCAGGTGTCCCCCATCAGAGTCTGTCCCCCATCAGAGCCCCCCCACAGCAGGTGTCCCCATCAGAGCCCCCCCCCCACAGCAGGTGTCCCCCATCAGAGCCCCCCACAGCATGTGTCCCCCCATCAGAGTCTGTCCCCCATCAGAGCCCCCCCCACAGCAGGTGCCCCCCCACAGCAGGTGTCCCCCATCAGAGCCCCCCCACAGCAGGTGTCCCCCCACAGCAGGTGTCCCCCATCAGAGCCCCCCCCACAGCAGGTGTCCCCCAACAGAGCCCCCCACAGCAGGTGTCCCCCCCCATCAGAGCCCCCCCCACAGCAGGTTTTAAACCAATCGTCAGGAGTCAGATGCATGTATATATACTGAAAAGGGTTAGAACAATGAAAGAGTCTGTTATGCCCCGTACACATGGTTGGATATTCCGATGGTAAAAGTCAGATCGGATTATGTTGTCGGAAAATCCAATAGTGTGTGGGCTCTAGCGGGCTTTTTCCGAAAAATTTGAGAGCAGGATCTAAAATTTTTCCGACAACAAAATCCGATCGGACTTTTTCCGATCACGTGTAGAGAATTCCGACGCACAAAGTGCCACGCATGCTCAGAAGGCATTTGGAGACAAAAGCTATTGGCTACTGGCCTCTACGCAGTCCCGTCGTACGTTTTGTATGTCACCTCGTTCGGAATGATCGGATTTTCCGACAACTTTGTCTGACCGTGTGTACAGGGGCATTAGTCTGTGAGGTCCTCTACATAGAAAGAAAGTAATTATAAAGAAACATATAGCTTCAATAATACTCACTGAAAACCAAAGTTGGTCACAACTCCTATGGTGGAATTTGTTGGAATTTGAATTTGTTGGTCTGGGTTGAACGTAGCCTCAACAAATGGGTGAACCCCGGACCAGGGAAGACCAGCAGCCATGATTACCGGAACACCACAATACATCATCACTTGGGAATGTGCAAGCGTGCCGCCATGGACATCCAATTCTATGAATAGGAAATCTGTAGCTTTCGTTAACATAAAAACCCTGGTGATCTTGCCATGAAAGTCCTTAATAGGCACTTTGGGTTATAGAATGACAGTGTTTATAAACATTGTTCTGACTGGAGGTATAGAGATGCAAAATTGCATTGTTTATAAACATTGATCAGAGAGGAGATAAAGATATACAAAGTAAAATTGTTTATAAACATTGATCAGAGGGGAGATAGAGAGATACAAAGTAACATTTTTTATAAACATTGATCAAAGGAGAGATAGAGAAATACTAAGTAACATAATAGCCCTGTTCTGAGAGATAAAAAGTAACATTGTATCTACTCTGTTTCATTCATCTGCAGATCAAAGGGATGAGCTTACATCTGCACATGATGTAAGTTAAAGCAATAACACAATTAAAAGAAAAAAATACTTTCTTTTTTACTTTTTTTTTTTTTTAAATAAAATATGTTCCTATTTTACCTCATAAAAATCCTTAGATCACCCTAATCTGCTCTAACTCCTTTTTCCTCATTTCCCCTTAATATTTACCGTATGTTCTCAATGATCTTTTTTTAACTTATATATATATATATGAAATTAATTTACCGTGTTGCATGAGTGAGTAATTGTCAAAGTGTGATGGTGCTAAAACCTGAAAATTAGGGGGAAAGTGTCCAGTTTTAAAGCCGTTAAACTACAATTGATCAAAGTAGAAAGTGGAGCATTTTACTTTTTTTTATGTTTTTTTTTTTTTTGTCTATGGATTTCATAAAAAAAAAATGTTTTTGCAACACAATAACACCAATGAAAAGCCTTATTTGTCCTGAAAAAAAAAATATATGTATCACTTTGTCTTATGTTATTGGTGAATACACAGACTCAAAGCAGAATGTAATGTAAAAATGACTGAAATCTCAAAAATATTAATATTTTATGTTTATATATTTAATATACAATTTATGCAACATATTTACATACTATATACAGGGGGTCCCCGAGTTTCGAACTCGTTAGGGACTGCCCGCCTGTACTTAAGTCGGAAATGTTCATACAGCAGGACAGCTGTTAATTTAGGGTACGCTCCTGCTGGTCAGGGCGCACCGCGAGCATATTTGCTCAGTACACACTTAGGACTGAGTGGAAAGTCCGCTCTTCTTCTATATCTACAACTCTTTCCGTTTCACACCTTTCTATATCCCCCCCCCCCCTATCCCCCTGTCCCTATCCCCACTTCCAACACAACCCTTGAGCCTACACGGCCATGGAGGCGTTACATATTGTCTCACTGAATACAAAGGGGCTTAACGTCCCAGAAAAAAGGAAAATGCTATTGCACGACATGAAACAGATGAGGGCAGACATAGTGCTACTACAAGAAACACATTTCAGGGAGAACAATTTCCCAATTTTGAAAAACAGGCACTACCCTACGGTCTATCACTCCACCCACGCGGACGCTAAGTCCAGAGGGGTGTCCACACAGATTGCAGCAAGGGTCCCTTGGACACTGATCAACCAAAAGACAGACCCGGCGGGAAGATTCTTGTTTCTGAAAGGGCTAATTGGGGGGGAAAAGGTAACCATTGCGAACCTGTACGTCCCAAATAACCAACAAGACTCCTTCATTAGGAAGCATTTAGAAATCCTCCGAAATTTTGCAGAAGGACAGCTAATAGTAGGGGGAGACCTAAACATCCCCCTGAACCCGACAGAAGACACATCCACAGGAACCTCTTCGTTCCCCAGAGGGGCACGCAGAGCAATCCACACAGCATTACATGACGCAAGACTAGTGGACGCCTGGCGCCTCTTCCACCCGGGCGAAAGGGACTACACGTTTTTCTCACGCACTCACCAGGTATATTCAAGATTAGACCACTTCCTGATCCCACACCACCAGCTGCAAGCAGTTAAAAATACATCCATAGGCTCTATCACCTGGTCAGACCATGCACCGGTGACATTGACATACGCACTGACTGACTACAACACAAAGCAAAGACAAACATGGAGGCTTAATGAAAGCCTACTCCAAGACCCAGAAACCCTAGCAGACATCACAAAAGAAATAGGCCACTACTTTCGCACAAACATTACTCCTGAATGTAACTTGGGGCTGGTGTGGGAAGCACACAAAGCGGTGATCCGAGGCGTGCTGATAAAGCATGGAGCGAGGATCAAGAGAGTGAGAACAACCCAGATGATGGAATTACTAGACAAACTTCAGAAGTTAGAAACAGAACACAAGCAGACACCGACCAGGACAATAGGGAACAAACTGGACGAAATACGTACAAAACTGATTGACTTACTCCAATTCAAAGCCAAGGCGTCACTACAGATCTCCCGTAGACGGTCGTACGAGTCGGGAAATAAATGCGGCAGATTACTAGCGCAATCCCTGAAGGCCCAGACGACAGCGTCCTATATACCACATATACACGACTCAACAGGACAGAAAAAAACGTTGCCTAAACAAATCGCCCAGGAGTTCAAGTCTTACTACAAATCTTTATACAACTTGAACACTGTACGGCCACCGGTAGAAAAGGTGAGGGACTATATAAGAGACTCCATGATGCCCTCATTGGAGACAGAAACATGCCAGCTTTTAGAAGAGCCCATAACCTTGATAGAATTGCAGGGAGCTTTAGCAAATACTAAAAAAGGTAAGGCCCCGGGGCCAGATGGCCTCACGGCGCATTACTACCAGACGTTCTTCCCGTCGCTGGGTAACCATCTGGTGGCACTTTTCAATGACCTCGGCAAGGGAGGTAAACTACACGACACCACGCTACAGGCCCAAATAGCGGTAATACCAAAGGAGGGGAAAGACCCAGGACAATGCGGGAGCTACCGCCCGATATCCCTGCTGAACACAGACTTGAAGCTATTCACGAAGATATTGGCCACGAGACTCCAATCACATGTACCCCGAGTGGTCCACCTGGACCAGGTCGGTTTTGTGTCGTCCAGGGAAGCGAGGGACAACACTACTAAAGTGCTAAACCTGCTATACCACACATCACTCACAAAAACACCAAGTGTCTTTCTCAGCACTGATGCTGAGAAAGCATTTGATAGGGTAAGCTGGGACTTTATGTTTGCCACACTAAAACATTTGGGCCTGGGGAACAACATGGTGAACTGGGTAACGGCAATATATACGATGCCAGCGGCAAGAGTAAGAGCCAATGGAATCCTATCAGACCCCTTCCTAATTAAAAACGGGACACGTCAGGGATGCCCACTCTCACCCATCCTCTTTGCACTCTCACTGGAACCATTCTTAGCGCACGTACGAAAAAACGCAAATATCACAGGGATCCTGGTACAACAGACCCAATACAAAGTGTCGGCGTACGCCGATGACTTAATGTTCACCCTCTCAAATCCGGTGATATCCCTCCCTAACTTGCTGCACGAGTTCAAAACATATGGCAAGTTGTCGAATCTAAAGATCAACTTTGCCAAATCAGAGGCGATGGGGATAAACATACTACCAGCCCAACTTACTCAACTCCAATCCAGCTTCAAGCTGAAATGGACATCGACAGCCCTGAAATACCTAGGCACGCACATCCCCCAGAACTTCGCGAAAATTTACGATCTCAACTTTCCCCCCCTCCTTCACAGAGTCAGGACACTGCTACAGCAATGGCAATCTGGCCTACATTCGTGGTTAGGTCGTTGTAACATTTTGAAAATGTCTATCCTCCCGAAGTTCCTTTACCTAATGCAAGCCCTACCGATACGCATACCACACACCTACTTTAAGCAAATACAATCCCTGTTCACGCAGTTCGTCTGGGCGGGAAAGAGACCTAGACTTGCCAATAAACTACTAGTCCTTCCCAAACAGTCAGGTGGCTTGGCATTACCTAACATACGAGCCTACTACCAAGCGGCACACCTGGGTAGGTTACTGGATTGGTGCCGCCACCAGGAGACCAAGTTGTGGGCTCAGGTGGAGCAGGCCCAATGCAGGACACCCCTCAGAGGACTCCCATGGTGCTACCTGGGACTACCACCGGAGACTAAAAGACACCCGCTGATAGGGAACACGGCCAAGATATGCGCACAACTCATCTCTCTGGGTTCAATATCGAGCCCAAACTCACCTCTCTACCCAATACTGGGGAACCCCCTATTCACCCCAGGCGTGGGGAACGGGCCCTTTAAACATCTAGCAGAGTCAGGCATACACCAAGCCCGCCAATTTAGCTCTAGGGGACGGTGGAAATCGATTGCAGAGCTAACAGACCCTACGGGCCCCTTCCACCTAGAGTTTATGAGTGCCATACAAATCCACCATTTTCTCAGGACCATTCCACCACCCCCGGACAATGACCAACAACTCACGACACTGGAAGACTTGTGCAACGACACTGGTGCCTTGCCTCATACACTATCCCTGACTTACACTCTGATAAACAAACCCGCGGAGGACTTTGTGCCACCGGGAATACTTAAATGGGAAGAAGATCTGGGAACTCAGTTTAGCCCCACCAAAAGGCAACATATCCTCCAATATACTCACAAATCATCTATTTGTGCCAAGTCCCAGGAAACCAATTATAAAATCATGTCACGATGGTACAAAACCCCGGATAGGTTACATAAGATCTTCCCGACGACATCGGATCTATGCTGGCGTTGTCAGTCTGAGAAAGGGACACTGCTGCATATCTTCTGGGCATGCCCTAAGCTACAGCATTTCTGGGGAGTCATTCGTGAGACAATACAAGGGCTCACGGAAAGGCCCATTCCGGCCGATCCAGCATTTTTTCTTCTTCACGCGAATGACATTCCGAATAGGAAATATAAGAAATCTGTCATACGTCACCTACTGGATGCCGCTAAGGCATGCATCCCCCTCCTCTGGAAGTCTACCCACCCACCGTCCATTAACTTATGGCTTCAAAAAGTTGACGACATAAGGAGGATGGAAGACCTCATTCTCACAGCGCAAAATAGACAAGAGACCTTCACCAAAACGTGGCAATTATGGACCATGTTCATATATTCAACAGAAGGCCAAGCACTGCGCGGCCCTGAAGCAAACCCTTAACTACAAGTCTAGGGGGGGCACCAATATACTCACACCCTGAACTGAAAAACAGACCAACAGGCGACCTAGACATATCACTTGACCGCCGGACGCTCCATGGCCGCGGGCGGCCCCCCCCCCCCTCAAACCCTTACCCTCCCTCCCCCCTTTTCCCTGCCCTTCCTACCTCCATATTTCCCCTCTCCCTCTTTAACCATCTTACACCCCCACCCCTCGCCTTTCACCCCTGTCATCTATCTCTCTCTCCTCTTCTTCTTCTTCTTGCTCCCCCCCCCCCCCCTGGGACTTTGAGCTACGGCAGATTCCCCACATGAGTGGGGACCGTGGTGAGAAGTCGGGGGGGGGGGGAACTCATTACACACAGATAAATAGGAAAAGGAAAATGTGGGACAGGGACTGCGAATATTTATACAGCTCCCTTACGGTACAAGAAAACTTAGGAGAACAAGGGGTAGAGACTATATTAATATCTCACTACCTCACACCCCCCCGACCAAACTTGTACTAACCACGCTAAGCAGAAGCAAGGGAACCCCCCCCCCAAACATGTACATACTAACCACGCTAAGCAGAAGCAAGGGAACTATATCCCGGACAAATCACAATCAGACAGCCTATCACACAACGCTCCAGGGAAGGATTCAATAGTGGCTAGTTTGGTATACATATTTGTTTTCTACTGATTGCCGATTAATGTCTTTAAGGTATGATGTAATGTTATGTAAATTGTTGGTCCCTGCGGACCCTGTTCCGAAGTTAAATAAAAAAAAAAAAAAAAACAAAATAATGTGAAAGATGATGTTACGCCGCGAGAATCGCGAGGGAATCGTGATCTTTATTCTAAGCAAAAAAAAAATTCTCATTTAACCAGAATCGTGCAGCTCTACTGTATATACTACTTTTTTATCGTTTTTTTTTTTTTACTACTATTTATCGGTACGCACTTTTTACCCCTAAAAATCAGGGGAAAATCGTGGGTGCGTGTTATATGCTGATCCCCCTCCGATTCTGAGCCTCTCAGTCATTCTCGCGGCTTTCGGCTGCTCTCCGAGGCTTTCGGCCGCTTTCAGCCATTCTCGGATGCTTTCGGCCGTTCTCGGATGCTTTCGGCCGTTCTCGGAGGCTTTCAGCTGCTTTCAGCCATTCTCGGATGCTTTCGGCCGTTCTCGGAGGCTTTCAGCCATTCTCGGAGGCTTTCGGCCACTTTCGGACATTCTCAGCGGCTCTCGCAGTCCGGCGTGAGCCTCCGAGAATGGCTGAAAGCGGCCGAAAGCCTCTGAGAACGGCCGAAAGCCGACGAGAGCGGCCGAAAGCCGACGAGAACTATCGAGATACACAGGACATCCGGCTCTGTATCTCGGCGGCGCCATTTTTAAATTCTGCAGGTGGAACTGGGGGCAAGGCTGCAGGTGGAACTGACAAGGCTGCATTGATGGGCATTTAAAGGTAAGTTTTTTTTCCTTAAACTTCCCTCCTAAAAGTTTTTTCCTTAAAATTCCCTCCTAAACTTGGGACGCATGTTATACGCCGATAAATACGGTATTTATATATTTAATATTAAAGCGGATTTCTGCAAAAAAAACTAAAAAATGTAAAGTCAGCAGCTACAAATACTGCAGCTGCTGACTTTTAATAATCGGACACTCACGTGTCCCAGGGTCCAGCGATGCGGGGGAGCGAAGGGATTGCCAAGAGGGAGGGGGGAGAGGTGAGCGGTGCGCCAGGAGGAAATAGGAGCTGGGACCCTCTGGAAAGAGGGTCACCCCCTCCCCCCCCAAAAAAATGACATGCCAAATGTGGCATGTCAGGGGGTCACCTCCCTTAAAGCGGAAGTTTCCATTTTTGGGTGGAACTCCGCTTTAAATGCACTTAAAACCTTATAGGGAGATTGTTGTTGAAATGATCAGGTCTCTTTAAGGATACAAAAAAGTTTTGGCTGGAGTTTGTCTTTTTCGGCCTGGTTCACACCTATGCAGGTTGCAGTTTGCATATTCCGGGCGTTTTTCCAATACACATTTTTGATCCATTGAAGTCCATGGAACCAAAAAACAGAAAAAAAGTTCTGGTCCTTTCCATAAAATGCACAGATGTGAACGTGACCCGTAGGAAACCATGTTAAATGGACTGTAGTGTGTGTTTCTGCAAAAAACTGAAAACGCACTAAAAAAAATGCAAAGGCGTGAACCAGGCCTCGGGTTCCATCCAAAGCTGGATTCTCTGTTTTGGATGGAGATGCCCTAAAGAGCCACCACTGGAAAATTCCAAACAGCCGGGAACAGCTGTGGGCTCTGGTTTTCCAAGAGCCGCAGATAAGGATTTGTCAGTTACACGCGAAGGGCTGGCGGTGGGTTGAAGCCACCCGTGGTCGGAAGGTTCTGCTGAGGAAATATCTACAGTCTCATCTTTCCTGTTATGACATATAACTGATCTGTGGTCAGAGCCTCTAATGTTTACATCCTTCACCAGAAAAGTCCCGGGACAAACCTCTTCTAACCACTGGTGCCGAGGCCGAGGGGGTGGCAGGCGGCACGGAGAAGAGGGGTCCTGCTCCATGGTGATTTCACAAAAAGAGGAAGCCGGGGCTACTTATCGGGTCTCCGGTGAATGTACACATATCCTGTGGTCAGATCTGACTCCAAATCAAAGGAGCTGCCCTGTAATCTGTGGTCGGTGACTGTCCATCACTACCTGGGGATGTGCCGGGCCGCAGGGCTCATCTGGTTATGTAACTCTGCCATAACACAAGGCGACAAACAGGTTTTCACTTAAAACAGACCTATCATCAGATGTATGATTCATGTTCACTGCATGTATGACAAGTAATGTGTCATTGTAACACTTCCAGGTACAGTATCTATTATTCCTTATCTCACAGAGACAAAGCCTTCATCTGGTGGCTCCATCTTTGTTCAGACACCATCCAGGGTGTCACCTTTTTTCCTGAACTGAGATGCCGGTGTTCTGTCAAAAAATGTCCGCCTATCGAATAGTGTCCGCAGGCGCAGCGCTTGTGCAGTACGGAGCACAAGGAGATTCGGAAAATCTCCGAAGATGAACGGCGCCTGCGCCGTGAGTCCAGGTGCAAGCCCCACCATCCAAGTGGACATAGGGCTGCACAAAGTTAGAGGGCCCCTCGGCTCTTTTTTATTCTAACTCTATGTCCACTTGGATGGTGGGGCTTGAACCTGGACTCACGGCTCTTCGGATATTTTCGGAATCTGCTTGGCATCCGTACGGCGCATGCGCAGTACACAGCGGACAGTATCTGATGGGGGACACTATCCGACAGGACACCGGCTCAGAGATGACACTATCATGTAAATACTGGTGCCTGTGCAGTTCTTGGCTGTGTTCACAAATGTCACCTTGTGACTTGCTACAAAGTTACAATGTATAGTCTGATTACTTGGGAGGGAGAGGAGACTGAGAGAGAATACTTCTGCCTGCAGAAGACTGATGACATTATCTCAGCCTAAGCAAAATCATTGAGTTGGCTTTTTAAACGATAAAAGATGAGATGGTGAGAGCGAGGATGGTGGGAGCCCCACATAACGGACAGAGCAGGTGTACAGACCTGGGAACTCAGCACAGAGATGGTGGGAACCCCTTATAATGGACACAGCAGGTGTACAGACTGGGGAACACAGCCCAGGGACGGTGGAACCCCTCAAAATTGGGAGAGCAGGTGTACATACCCATGGACTCAGCACAGGGATGGTGGGAACCCCTTATAATGGACACAGTAGGTGTACACACCCAGGAACTCAGCTCATGGATTGTGGGAGCCCCTCATAATGGTTACAGCAGGTGTACAGACCTGGGAACCCAGCTCAGGGATAGTGGGAACCCCTAATAATGGGCACAGCAGGTGTACAGACCTGGGAACCCAGCTCAGGGATAGTGGGAACCCCTAATAATGGGCACAGCAGGTGTACAGATCCAGGAACTCAGCTCAGGGATGGTGGTAAATTCTCATAATGGGTACAGCAAGTGTACAGACCTGGGAACTCAGCGCAGGGACAGTGGGAACCCCTCATAATGGGTACAATAGGGGTACAGACCCGGGAACTCAGCACAGGTATGGTGGGAACCCTCATAATGGGCACTGCAGGTGTACAGACCCAGAAACTCAACTCAGAGATCTCATCAAAAAAAATCCCTGAAATACGCCAGAGGCTGTCAGGGGGTTTAAAGAAGAAGTATAGCCAAAGCTATTCTGGCCATACTCCTCTTGTAGGTCATTGGAGTGCACTTAGTCCTGCACTCCTGTGACCCGTTTTCAGCCATCAGCGTGTTTTACAATGCCGGTACAGACTCTGAAAATATTCCGACTATATGGTTGGGATCCACCCAGATGCCTGGACTGGCAGCTGGCTCAGTCTCTCAGCGATCCGCTGAGAGTTTGAGCCAGCACCTCCCACCCCCTCCACAGCCCAGTGAGTACTGGAGGGGAGAGCAGTGTCTGTTGGTCACCAGCTCTCTGCACTGCTCCTCCAGAGCTCACTGAAGCGCTGAACTGTGGAGGGGGCAGGAGGTGCTGGCTCAGGGAGAACTGAGCGATTGGCGGTGTTTGATCGCTCGGCTCTCAGTGCAGAGACGGTGGGGGACAGATGCAGCATCGGATTGATGCTGCACCCACCTAGGTGAGTATAAATGTTTTTTTTTTTAAGTCCATACTTCTCTTTTAGCTCTACAGAATCCACCAAACACTGAAATTTCAGTTTTGGGTGCAGTAATAGCTAGCATGGACTTTCCTTTAGCCGATCGTTCAAGTTCTAATAATGAGACTTTGTAGATTTGCGAGGAACTGTGTAGAGGGATAAGCTGCACACATAGCTGAATTTATGGGGCGTTTAATCCAAAGTTGATTCATCAGAAAGCTAGCAGGATATTAGTGTAAGCCTCCGTCCAAACAACCCCGGAGCGTTACACAATGCCTAATTAGAGAGTTAAAGAGGCAACTTCACAAAGTGCCAATTGATGGGGCTTAGTGTGTCAGTATCACTTACCTGCCTGTCCCCATTCTGCCAATCTGCTGCACAGGAAAAAAAAAAAAAAAATGGCAATTGCCATGCTGACAATTATACAATCTATATACTACCACAGTCCAGCCTATATACTACCACAAGTCACACACTATCCATCTGATCTTTTGACTAAAATGCCATTTAAGTTTTAGTCATATTTTAGTCATCTGAATTGTTTTTGTTTTAGTTTTATTCGTATTTTAGTTGACTAAAATAGTGTTAATTTCATCTACGAAAATATTTTAGTCTACGAAATTAACACTGCCTCTCTGATACCAATGATTTGAGGAGCTATTCTTTCCTGGGGTCCACTATGCTACTAACACCAATGATTTGGGACTAGTCTCCCTTGAGGATCACTGTTCACTGACACCATTGATTTGGGGCACTATTCTCTCCTGAGGGTCACAATCCCACTGACACCAATGATTTGGGGCTAGACGAAAATATTTTAGTCTACGAAATTAACACAGCCTCTCTGATACCAATGATTTCAGGAGCTATTCTTTCCTGGGGGCCACTATCCCACTGACACCAAAACGGTGGTTGGAGAAAAACTATACGCAGCCAAATGAACTGGACTGAAACACGATGTGGTGTAGGATGTCGAACCCTGAACGAGGTAGGAATGTTAGAAGGAGGAATGACGAGAGGGTGGAGGAATGAAAGGTAGTGTTGAATGAGTAGTGAGTGGGGAGGCTGCTGCTCAAATTAGCTATTGTAACCCTCTTACAGAGTGTAAGGCAGGAATGGAAGTGGGGAATGATTTATAAGCTATTTTGCCCCAAAGGTCACTATGCACAACACCAATTATTTGGGGAGCTATTCTTCCCTGGTGGTCCCTATCCCATTGACACAGATAATGTGGGGGCTATTCTCTCCTGAGGGTTACAATCCCATTAATACTGATGATTTGGGGAGCTATTCTTCCCTGGTGGTGCCTATCCCACTGGCACCAATAATTTGGGGGCTATTCTCTCCCGAGGGTCACAATCCCACTAATACGGATGATTTGGGGAGCTCTTCTTCCCTGGTGGCCCCTATTCCACTGACACCAATGATTTGGGGGGCTATTCTCCCCTGTGGAGCTCAGTCCTACTGACTGCAATGATTTGTGAAACCATTCTTCCATGAATGCCACCATCCCACTGACACCAATGATTTGGGAGATATTCTTGCATGAAGGCCACCATCCAACTGATAACAATGATTTGGGAGCTATTCTTCCGTGAAGGCCACCATCCAACTGACAACAATGATTTGAGAAGCATTTCTTCCATGAAGGCCACCATCCAACTGACAACAATGATTTGAGAGCTATTCTTGCATGAAGGTCACCATCCAACTGACAACAATGATTTGAGAGCTATTCTTGCATGAAGGTCACCATCCAACTGACAACAATGATTTGGGAGCTATTCTTCCACGAAGGCCACCCCATCCAACTGACAACAATGATTTGGGAGCTATTCTTCCACGAAGGCCACCCCATCCAACTGACAACAATGATTTGAGAGCTATTCTTGCATGAAGGTCACCATCCAACTGACAACAATGATTTGAGAAGCATTTCTTCCATGAAGGCCACCATCCAACTGACAACAATGATTTGGGAGCTATTCTTGCATGAAGGCCACCATCCAACTGACAACAATGATTTGGGAGCTATTCTTCCACGAAGGCCACCCCATCCAACTGACAACAATGATTTGGGAGCTATTCTTCCACGAAGGCCACCCCAACTGACAACAATGATTTGGGAGCTATTCTTGCATGAAGGCCACCATCCAACTGACAACAATGAGGGAGCTATTCTTCCACGAAGGCCACCCCATCCAACTGAAGGTCACCATCCAACTGACAACAATGATTTGAGAAGCATTTCTTCCATGAAGGCCACCATCCAACTGACAACAATGATTTGGGAGCTATTTTTGCATGAAGGCCACCATCCAACTGACAACAATGATTTGGGAGCTATTCTTCCACGAAGGCCACTCCATCCAACTGACAACAATGATTTGGGAGATATTCTTCCATGAATGCCACCATCCCACTGACAACAATGATTTGAGAAGCTATTCTTCCATGAAGGCCACCATCCAACTGACAACAATGATTTGAGAAGCATTTCTTCCATGAAGGCCACCATCCAACTGACAACAATGATTTGAGAAGCATTTCTTCCATTAAAGGCCACCCTATCCAACTGCCAACAATGATTTGAGAAGCTATTCTTCCATGAAGGCCACCATCCAACTGACAATGATTTGAGAAGCTATTCTTCCATGAAGGCCACCATTCCACTGACAACAATGATTTGGGGGGCCATTTTTCCCTGTGGACCTCAGTCCTATGGACTGCAATTATTTGGAAAGCCATTCTCCCATGAAGGCCACCATCCCACTGACACCAGTGAATTGAGGGCTATTGGTGACTATTCCAATTTTTGCTTTCATTCTATCTTTTGTGTCCATTGAAATGGCAGTATCTTTTATATTAGACTTACTACTCCCTTTCTAATGCATTTTAAATATTCTCAGATTTTTGGAAGAATTTCCCAGGCCAAAGCCAACAAGCCGGTGGACCATATAGGGGCAAAAAGTTGAAATAGAATTCTTTGTTGGCGGGAATGGTGGTAGTTTTTGGCCGGAGCCCGTTCTGCGTTTTCCCTCTGTATACAATGTATCACGTTATAATAACCCCGTTAAGTCAGTTCCCTGGCCTGTAACTCTTCTTTACCTCTCCCGCTGCATTCATAAATCGGCTGTGGTCGCAGCTCGCAGTATACATTTCACAGCCTCTTTTAACGGTTTCTGTGGTGCCGTTAGGTGTCATTGTGGGAGAAGTTAACGAGAATTCTTCACCGTCCTGGTAACACGAAACGACCATTCACACATCTGTGCAAACATCCACGCCACACGTAAAACGCAACAATTCACGGACCAACATACCTGATCGGCTACCTCTCAGTTTTCAGAATTCTGACCTAAAGTATTTTTTTATTTTTTTTAAAGTGGACCTGTCATCAGATATATTTTTTCATGTGGCAGTCTGATAAGCAATGTGTCAGCGTAACACTTCCAGATATTTATTACCTCTCAGGTCCCTGACAATGCCTGACAGCACCATCTTTGTTCAGGCATCATTTAGACTCACCATCTACTTCCTGGACTGAGAATCTGGCTCAGAGATTACACAATCATTTATATCCTGTTGCCTGTGGAAGTGGTGGCCTGTCCATTAGGGGCGCAGGGCGCCACCCTAATCCATGTGTCCGGCCCCTAATCTACATGCAGGGCACCAGCTGCCGGGATTTCAATGGGGTTATTTTTTTTTTTGAAGCACATGATTAGAGCCTGAGGCTATGATTGGCTTCAAAAAAGGGTGGGCTCGGGACGCGGAGCACTGCACCCTGGGCCCACCCAGTTGTGTGACAATAGAGAATTAATATTCGCTGTTGTCTTCCTGACTCTCCTTCTGGCCAATCAGGAAGCGGGTCTCAAGACCCGATTGGTCGAGAGGAGACTCGATCGTATTGGCCACCAAGGGAAGGAGGAGGGAAGGGGTAATGATAACATCATCTGAGCCTAGGCAAAGTCACTGGACTGCAGGAACAACTGTCCACCAAGAAAAAAAAAAAAAGATGGCGGATTTTATGGCGTCTCAGGCACTGTGTCCCATAATGCAAAGCAGTTGCCCCAACGATCTACTGAGAAGAGTGCGTTGCATTGTGGGATATGGGGGAAGAGGGAGGGACTTAAATACTAACCCTCATCAAAGTTGTCATTTGCATTAGGGAGCCCAACCTCACCCCCCCCAATCCCAGGTAGCAGAGCTCTTGGGGTGCGTTGGTGGAATTTGGCATTTAGGGGAAGTGTTGGTGTTTTGCTTAAAGGGCATCTCCACTCAAACGGAAAGTCTACAGCAAATCTCTGCTAACCTTATTTATAACCCGATAGGGATTCTGGGCTGACCGCAGCATCGCAGATAAAGGAGCGCTGGTCACTTATGGCCAGGAAATCAATCTGTTTCACTTACTGGCATTCAACCTCAATAGTGAAACTTCTCCTTTCTTTTAATAGATTGTGGGCCCTCCGATAAGCCATTGCAGCGATCCTCCCTCGCCAGCCTATGGATCCCTTTAAGAGGAGTGTATTGCTTGCATTGATTATTTCTTTTTGGATAACAGTTGGCCTGCCCTCTGCATGTATCCTGAGCTCCGCTTGCCCATCTGTGGGCCCAGGACTGGCATGGCAGGCATCACCAGGCGTCCTCTCTCCTCCCCTATTTGTTGGTGACCCAGAAGCAATGCGCAAAACTTCACTTCTGGGTCCCCAATTCACTTTTTCCGGCCATACTGGATGAGGAGAATCGAATGCAATTTGATTCAGTGGAGCAGAGGTGAGACATCCGGGGGCCTTTTAGACCCCAGATATCTTATTAAAGAGAACCTTTCACCCAGAGGTGTAGCTAGAACCCTCAGGGCCCCAGTGCAAGGAAACCATGAAGGGCCCCCTGGCTACTGACCTGGGCCCTTCCCACTGATCCCGGGGCCCTTTACTGCCACCGTGGGACCTTTTATTACAGTCCCGCAGCAGGTCACCTTCCCGCTGTATTGGGGTCTCCCATGGTGGTGGAACTCCAGAGGCCAGTCGCAAACACGACCTTTGCGACCCTAGTAGATCTGAGTATTTATTTTTTATTTTTGTTGTTTTATTTATGTATTGTTTACCATTTTACTTTGTTTTATTTTTTTTACTATTTTATTTTTTATTATTTTTTACATATTTTTTTTTTAGGAACACCATTGGGGGGCTTTGGTGAAATATCAGGGGTCTAAACAGACCCCTGATGTCTCACTTTTGAGACAGAGAAAGGGGCTGAGAACAGATTTATCAGTCCCTTTCTCTGCAACCTGAGCTGCACAGAATGAATGAACAGGAATAGCTCTGAACAGAGCTTCCCATTCATTCATAAACTGAGGCATAGTAAACACAGTTTACTATGCCACAGCTATGAATGATTATAAAAAAAAAAAACCTAGAGTCAGTGATCGGTACTGATCACTGACTCTATTCATTAGAACTTCCCCCTCTCCATTATGACAGATACCCCTGGCAGCAATGCAATGGCAGGAGCCAAGGACAGCAGGACAGCGATAGGAAGGCAGCAGAAGGGATATGTGGAGGAACCAATGTGCTCCATTTCCCTCCTGCAGCCACTGAATGTCTGCGGGAGGGAGAGGAGGAGAAGCAAGCATTCAGTGGCTACATAGAGGGATCGGTTCCTCTGCATGCCACTACCCCCCCGCCACTCTCTTTTCCAGGCTTACCAGGGGCGGGGTGTCAAAATGGCGACCCTTGTGACCCCTGTTTGTAAACCCCTGCTGTCACCAAAAAATCATTGCATAGGGGACCTCTATGTGAGGAAAAAAAATTATTGTAAAAAATGTAAGTTACACCCAAACATATAAAATCCTCCCCCAAACATCTTCAAAGCCCCCCGCACCCCCATATACATGCATGTAATAACGTAAATTCCAACTGGTGAGGGGTGGCGGGAGGACAGCCATTTGGTGGGAGGTGGAAGCCCTGGTTTTGCAGCAACACAAACCCAACCCTGTTGCCAAAAAAAGAAAGGGTAAGTTGGTAAAAAGAAGAGAGAAAATACCTACCTGTCCTGCCATTCATACCAGCTGACGGGAGGAACCACAGCACGCAGCGGAGGACAGAGGAATCCAACGAAGCAGGAAATGGGCTGGATGTTGAAGGTTCTTTAGCCGAGGCAGCTCTGCAAGAGAGTAAGTCGCAGACACCACAACTCATTTCAATCCACAGGCCCAATAACAAACATTTTGATGCTTGCCCCTCAGCGACCTTTCTCTGTGACACCTGGTAGTAACAACATAGCTCCCAACTGTCCCTGATTTGTCCCTGATTTCGAGGGACTACCCCTGATTTGTCCCTCTGTCCCTCCTTCCTCCTCATTTGTCCCTCATTTTGGTCTGATCTATATAGCTGTATATAAAATGCACTTTTTATCTTTCAAGAAGTGTTTCCAAGTGCTAAACCTTTCATCCAAATTCTAAATTGCCGCATTTGTAAATTCTAAAAGCCAATATAAAGGAATAGTAGTGGTAAAAAAAAAAACTCTTGTAGATTTAATAAACCTTTTTTTGGGGTTAATTCTCCTTTAAGGGGTGTGTCAGGGGGGTGTGTCCTATGCCTGCATATGTTTGCTAGTAGGTGTCCCTCATTCCCATCTCAAAATGTTGGGAGGTATGGTAACAATAGTTTAATTAAAGTGTTACTAAACCCAGGACCCTGCATTCACTATATCTGGTCTCCCACAGTACACAGAACATGGAAATGCAATTATTTTAGTAAATATAAACTGCTAAATACCTTTTCTCGTCAGCAGTATATAGCAGTCTTGTGACTTCTATCAGTGTCTGGTTAATGCTTGTAGGAGGAGTTTTCATTCTCCCTTGTTTGTCCTATGAGGCCCCCTGACCCTCTGTATGGACAGTGCTGATTGGCCCTGTGCTGATCACATGCACCCTCACATGCACAACTCTCTAGCAATACCCACTATACTGAGCATGTGCAGCTTGTCCCCTAGCCTCTGTTCTATCAGCCGATGGATTGGGGACTGGAAGGGGAGGATCAGAGAAGACAGGATCAAACAGCCTTTTTACACAATGCAGAGGATTAACTACTTAAGTTCCAGAGTGAGTATAACAAACATGCTTTACTGCATATACAGACTGATTTTACTGTTGTGGGTTTAGTAACACTGTTATTAAGTAATTTGTCTTAACCTAAAGTATGTCTAAATCAGGGACAGGTAGCAAGAAAACTGTCAGTATAGGACTATAGTAGGCAGTACATTACTTAGCTAGCAGTGGAGGCTGGAGCTAAACTTTTTTTTTTGGGTGTGGCTGCAAACAACCCCCCCCCCCCTCCAGAAATTTAGGCCAATATGTATTCTGCTACATATTTTTGGGGGGAAAAAATCCCAATAATCGTATATTTATTGGTTTGCACAAAAGTTATAGCGTCTACAAACTATGGAATATATTTATAGAATTTTTATTTATTTATTTTTTATACTAGTAATGGTGGTGATCGGCGACATACAGCGGGACTGCGACATTGTGGTGGACAGTCTGACACTAACTGACACTTTTCACACTTTGAGGAAACCAGTGACACTAATACAGTTATCAGTGCTAAAAAATATACACTGTCACTGTACTAATGACACTGGCTGGGAAGGGGTTAAACATCTAGGGTGATCAGAGGGCTAACTGTGTGCCTAGCCAGTGTTTTTGTGTTCTACTTTGTGTGCTGCTTTTACTAAGGGATGTGATGGATTTTCTTTCCTAAAATCCATTACATCCCTGCTGACAGAACAGAGCTCTGCCTTGTTTACATAGGCAGAGCTCTCTTCTGTGTCTCTCCTTGCCGATCAGCAGGTGCCGGCGGACATCCATTGGCCGGCACCCGCTGATCAGCTGTATCTTATCACAGTACAGCTGCGGCGGTGCACCCCCCCACCAGAAGTGCCGGTGTTCTGCCGAGAACTGCCCCCCCATCGGATAGTGTCCGCCCCGTACTGCGCAGGCGCAGCGCTTGCGCAGTACGGAGGACAAGGAGACACCGAAAGTCTCCGAAGATAATTGGCACCTGCGCACTTGACAGTACCTTCTGCCCTGAGTCCAGGTTCAAGCCCCACAATGCAAGTGGACATACGGTAGATGATGTAAAACAGCACTTAGTAACAGGGCCCCTCGCCACGCTCGCCACGCTTCGGGCACAGCCTCGCTTCGCTCTGCAATTTTTTATTCTAACTCTATATCCACTGGGATGGTGGGCCTTGAACCTTGAGTCAGTGCGCAGGCGCCGTTCATCTTCAGAGACTTTCGGCGTCTCCTTGTCCTCCGTACTGCGCAAGCGCAGTACAGGGCGGACGCTATCCGACGGGGGACAGTATTCGACAGGACACCGGACCATGTACTAGGTGTGTGATCCGGCGCAGGAGAGACGTTTTGCTGCCATATAACTAAGTTATGCAGTCGGCAACTCCGGAATAAGCCAATATTTTCAGAATCCATTCATCATGTTGATTCTTCTTGAATCTCAGCGTACTTTGTGTATTTCTTCCAGATCTGTGCAGTAACCCAGCGTGAGACTTCCTGTGATAAAGACCGCTCACTGCTGCTCACTCTTCTTGTGCAGAGTGACTGGTCTTGTCTCCGCCTCTCCTGTAGTGGGTGGAGCCTGCTGGGCACCTCCCACAGCTCTGCACAGGCTATGTACAGCACAGTCATGACGTCACTGCTACTTTACAAGGTAACATCTTGGTTTGTGAAAGCATTTGCTGCACACAAAGTTGATCTTCTGTGGCTATTCAGAAAAAAATTACAGTTTTTGTGCCCGGAGTTCCGCTTTAATTTGGCCAGAATTTGATGTGTGACTTGAGCCGAAAACCACCATGATATTCCTAAAAAAAAAAAAAATAATAATCCCAGGACGGCAACGGCAAATTTATAGAGCAGGTATGTCTATACCAGCCTTGCCCACAGGCATCGAGCACGCCCTTTCCCATAATGACATGAGGCGGGCGCCGTGCCAGCTCCCTGGCATGCACGCATGACTAAGGCTGAGCTGTCACCAGGATTATATTCCAGTGAATTGTCTCTTTCTTCTGCTCCATTTTCATCGAGGAGGAAATCGCCCCAGACACGCAAGCAACGGGGACGGCTCACAAAGAGATTACACGCTACGCTTGCCCTGGTTCGCCTCCGTTGCTTACGATATTATTCTTACCGGAGAAATGCCAAGGAATAAATCAAACAGAAAACAACGTCGCTCCTGCCAACCAGGACGCTGCCTCGTAAACAGTATAGGGCGAACGCCAGGATGCCGATTAATTGCGTAGTGGAGGCGTAATTGCTGTCAGTCATGGCGATTTTATGATTGCTGGGAAGGGACAAGAATTTTTGTTTTCTTTTTGGGAGTCGGCAATTTATTGGGTTTACCAAGATTGCCATTACTGGGACCCAACATTCCCTGATCTCATGCTTAAAGAGACCCTGTCACCAGAACACTTAATTTTTTTTTTTAAAAGCCCATGGCGTGTGAAACACACTCAAAAACTTCACACGGTGCCAAAAAAAAAGTGCACATACATAAAGAGTGAAACACAAAAACGTGCAACGGGTTTACACAAGCCCTCTAAAATCAGAGGGCCTTGCCCTGATCCCCGGGGCATGGGGCTCCAGACGGGGACTGGGGTACTTTACACTTGGTACATCTGGCCGAAGCCAGACGGACCCCTTTCTCTGTAGGGTCTGCCGAAACAGACCCACCCAAGTACTTGGTGGGGCTCCCCCGAAGGGAGACCCCATGAGAAAGGGTGAACCAAGCCAGAAGGCCATGTCTACCCCCTCCCAAGACTTTCAGGGCAGGCCCGAGGACCTACACCCTACCAGTCACACGTGCACACGTGGCCATCTGGCCGAAATCAGACAGACCCCTTCCTCTGGAGGGTCTGCCGAAACAGACCCACCAAAGTATTTGGTGGGGCTTCCCTGAAGGGAGACCCCATGAGAAAGGGCGAACCAAGCCAGAAGGCCATGTCCACCCCCTTCCAAGACTTTCAGGGCAGGCCCAAAGACCTATACCCTACTTTACACTTGGTCCATCTGGCTGAAACCAGACAGACCCCTTTCTCTAGTGGGTCTGCTGAAGCAGACCCACCCAAGTACTTGGTGGGGCTCCCCCGAAGGGAGACCCATGAGAGAGGTCGAACCAAGCCAGAAGGCCATGTCCACCCCCTCTTAAGACTTTCAGGGCAGGCCCGAGGACCTAAACTCTACCAGTCACACATGCAAAAAACGTGTACAAACATAAAAATACAAAAAGCGAAACAATGGGCTTAAATTAAAGAAAGTGTGGGAGAAGGAAGTGGAGAGAAAAGTGAAAAGTGGTCATTGTGTGAAACAATGACCAGGCCCTCCGGCCAGGAATAAAAAATTCCTCCGGTCCCAGCCAAAAGGCCCAGCCCAGGAGGCAGGCGTGTGGTATGATGCAGTGACCATGGTGCCATAAATCAAAGTGACCCTCACTCACAGTGATTATACAGCACCCCTGGACTGCCACTCCAGGGGGCACATACACCATAGGCTTTCTTTCCAACCCTGGCCCACAGCCAGATCGGTGCAGCCCCCTCCCTATCAGGAAGGCCTGGAGTTCTGAGAGCTTAGGGAAAGCCCCTAACCCTAAGGCTCAACCACCGCTCCCGTCGCTCCTGCCTAATTATATTTGGGAAATACTAGACGCTCCCCCCGGTGGGAAAGGGGAGCAGGTGTTCTTTCCCGAAAAACTGCAAGGAAAAGAGGCCACACAGATCCAGGCCAGAAGGAGCCTTCGGCCAGACCCGGTGCAGCACCCATCCTCACCAGGAGCACCCTTCCAGATGGCTCAAACACAACAATTGATCGGCCCCCAGTATCTGTCGGGTGGCCTGATGTAGTCCCTGCTGAAACCGCCCTTCCAGGAGCAATTACACCATCAGATTTGCATAGCTCTCCCCATTGGGAGTAGCACAGCGCCTCCTCTGGCAACTGATAAGAACAGATACTACACTTGATCTTAGCCAAAAGGCAGAGAAGTCACCAGAACACCTTTTTTAAAAACAACCTTCGCATAAAATTATATGTGCATGCAGAGCCCATTCAGACTATTGATTTGCTGTAATGCACATTATTGCAACATGCAGCAACATACAGTGAGGGAAAAAAGTATTAGATCCCCTGTTGATTTTGTACGTTTGCCCACTGACAAAGAAATGATCAGTCTATAATTTTAATGGTCGGTTTATTTTAACAGTGAGAGACAGAATATCAACAAAACTATCCAGAAAAACGCATTTCAAAAAAGTTATAAATTGATTTGCATTTCAATGAGTGAAATAAGTAATTGACCCCTTCGCAAAACATGACTTGGTACTTGGTGACAAAACCCTTGTTGGCAATCACAGAGGTCAGACGTTTCTTGTAGTTGGCCACCAGGTTTGCACACATCTCAGGAGGGATTTTGTCCCACTCTTTACAGATCCTCTCCAAATCAGTAAGGTTTGACGTTTGGCAACTCCAACCTTCAGCTCCCACCATATATTTTCTATTATGGGATTAAGGTCTGGAGACTGGCTAGGCCACTCAGGGACCTTAATGTGCTTCTTCTTGAGCCACTCCTTTGTTGCCTTGGCCGTGTGTTTTGGGTCATTGTCATGCTGGAAGACCCATCAACGATCCATTTTCAATGCCCTGGTTGAGGGAAGGAGGTTCTCGCCCCAAGATTTGACGGTACACGGCCCTGTCCATCGTCCCTTTGATGTGGTGAAGTTGTCCTGTCCCCCAAAGCATAATGTTTCCACCTCCATGTTTGACGGTCGGGATGGTGTCCTTGGGGTCATAGAGGCAGCATTCCTCCTCCTCCAAACATGGCAAGTTGAGTTGATGCCAAAGAGCTTGATTTTGGTCTCATCTGACCACAACATTTTCACCCAGTTCTCCTCTGAATCATTCAGATGTTCATTAGCAAACTTCAGACGGGCTGTACATGTGCTTTCTTGATCAGGGGGACCTTGCGGGTGCTGCTGGATTTCAGTCCTTCACAGTGTAGTGTGTTACCAATTGTTTTCTTGGTGACTATGGTCAGGGCCGTTTTTTCCACTCGGCACACTGGGCAGTTGCCCAGGGGCCCCACTTGCCTGGAGGGCCCGATCCCGGGCCGATCCTCAGGGCTGAAATCTGCTGCTTAAGTTGACTGACTGCACTGGTTGCTTACTTGCTAGAATCGCCCAAACACAGCCACTGTCTGTGCCCTTCAAAAGCTGCCACTGTGCCCATCAAACACAGCCACTGTCTGTGCCCCTCAAAAGCTGCCACTGTGCCCATCAAAGCTGCCACTGTGCCTATCAAACACAGCCACTGTGCCCATCAAACACTGCCACTGTGCCCATCAAACGCTGCCACTGTGCCCTTCAAAAGCTGCCACTGTGCCCATCAAAGCTGCCACTGTGCCCATCAAACACTGTCACTGTGCCCATCAAACATTGCCACTGTGCCCATCAAACACTGCCACTGTGCCCATCAAAAGCTGCCACTGTGCCCTTCAAAAGCTGCCACTGTGCCCATCAAAAGCTGCCACTGTGCCCATCAAACACTGTCACTGTGCCCATCAAACACTGTCACTGTGCCCATCAAACACTGCCACTGTGCCCATCAAACACTGCCACTGTGCCCTTCAAAAGCTGCCACTGTGCCTATCAAACTCGTGTTATATTGTCCAAATGTTGTGTTAATGTTTAAACACTGATTTTGTTGGAAGTACCAATAAATACAGCCTTATTGATAATTTGCATTTTTATTCTCATGCATGATTGTGTAGACAGGGCCCCAGTGCACTGTATTGCCCGGGGGCCTATAATGCTCTTAAGATGGCCCTGACTATGGTCCCAGCTGCCTTGAGATCATTGACAAGATTCTCCTGTGTAGTTCTGGGCTGATTCCTCACCATTGTCTCGATGCTGATTGATAGGGGATCAAATACTTATTTCACTCATTAAAATGCAAATCAATTTATAACTTTTTTGAAATGTGTTTTTCTGGATATTTTTGTTGTTATTCTGTCTCTCACTGTTAGCCCCCATACACACGGTCGGAAATTCCGACGGAAAATGTCCTGTCAGACCATGTTGTCAGAAAATCCGACCGTGTGTGGGCTCCATCTGACTTTTTCCATCGGAATTTCTGACGGAAAAAGATCCTGCTCTCAAATTTTCCAACAACAAAATCCGATCAGACTTTTTCCGATCGCGTGTAGAGAATTTCAACGGACAAAGTGCCACGCATGCTCAGATCAAATTACGAGACCAAAGCTATTGGCTACTAGCCTCTACGTAGTTCCGTCGTACGCAACGAACGTCACCACGTTCAGAATGATCGGATTTTCCGACAACTTTGTCCGACCGTGTGTATGCAACACCAGTGTCGGACAAAATCCGTCAGAAAAAATCCGACGGATTTTGTGGTTGGAAATTTCCGACCGTGTGTGCGGGGGCTTAAAATAAACCGACCATTAGAATTATAGACTGAACATTTCTTTGACTGAGGGCCAGTTCACACCACAAAAATGCACTCCGGATATGTTCCGGATCAGTTTTTGCTTTACAGTTCACACCACACGCAGTTCCCGTGCGTTTTTGATTTTTGCTATGTTGCAGTACAGTTTTATGCAGAAAAAATGCAGCACGCTCTACTTTATTTCCTGCACCAGAAACTGACCGGAAACTGACTGCACTGGTGTGAGCTAGAGCCATTGGAATACATGGAAAAACACTGTACATGGGGGCATACCCCACTTTTAAGTACACATTGGGGTTTATTTACTAAAGCTTGAAAGTGCAAAATCAGGCTACCTTCTGCATAGAAATCAATGAGCTTCTAACCTCGGCTTGTTCAATTAAGCTTTGGTAATAAAACCTGGAAGCTCATTGGTTTCTATGCATAATTGAGCCTAGATGACTCCAAAAAATTACGTATGCAAACAATGAATGTATAAAATGTATATGTTTAACCACTTCCCTACCCGCCCATAGTCATATGACGCCCACAAGGTGGATCTCCCATCCTGGGTGGGCGTCATATGACGTCCTCCCATTCCCGGCCGCCTGGGGGGAGCGCGCACCCACGATTGCCCGTTAAAACAACGGGACCGTGCGGGACCGTGGAGCTGTGTGTGTAAACACACAGCTCCACGTCCTGTCAACGGAGAGGAGACCGATCATGTGATCCCAGTACGGAGGAACACATGATCGGTCTCCTCCCCTTGAGTCCCCTCCCCCCACAGTTAGAATCACACATATAGGGAATACATTAACCCCTTCAGCGCCCCCTAGTGTTAACCCCTTCCCTGCCAGTCACATTTACACAGTAATCAATGCAATTTTATAGCAACGATCGCTGTGTAAATGTGAATGGTCCCAAAAATGTGTCAAAAGTGTCCGAAGTGTCCGCCGCAATGTCGCAGTCACGAAAAAAAATAGCAGATCGCCGCCATTACTAGTAAAAAAAAAAAAAAATGCAATAAATCTATCCCCTATTTTGTAGACGCTATAACTTTTGCGCAAACCGATCAATATATGCTTATTGCGATTTTTTTTACCAAAAATATGTAGAAGAATACGTATCGGCCTAAACTGAGTAAAAAAATAGTTTTTTTTAAAAAAAAATGGGATATTTATTATAGCAAAAAGTAAAAAATATTGTGTTTTTTTTTTCAAAATTGTCGCTCTTCTTTTGTTTATAGCGCAAAAAATAAACACCGCGGGGGAGATCAAATACCACCAAAAGAAATCTCTATTGGTGGGAAAAAAAGGACGTCAATTTTGTTTGGGTGTAACGTCGCACGACCGCGCAATTGTCATTTAAAGCGACGCAGTGCCGAATCGCAAAAAGTGCTCTGGTAAGGAAGGGTGTAAAATGGCCCGGTGCTGAAGCGGTTAATAATACAAATTCTAAAAAGATAGATACATAGGGAGTTTATATCACAAGTTTACAAGTTCAATATAATGTATCCACATGAGATCATAAAGAAAGTTTAGTTTACATCACTCTTGTACAAATGCGTTTCAAGATTATGCATCATTCCTCCTTATCAGGAGAAAAGTGGTATAGAGGTTTTTGATATCTACAATTCAAAAAAATACAATGAGTACAAAATATATGCATACAGCAGAAAATTCCTTTATCTACAGGCAGGCACTTGATTTTATAAATTAAATTTAATTAAATTAAATTAAAAAACATGTCTACTAACCAAATATGTAGAAGCAGATATCTTGAATACGAAAAAAATGGGCGCAGTTTAAGGATTGAAAAACATTCTATATCTTTTAATTGTAGATCATCAAATTTGTCGTCATACCATCTTTCATTGGCCCAGGGCCTCCTTTGGGTGCCCCTCCTTTCCCTTCAATCTGAACTCTTCCAGTCCAGCACACCAATTATCCTAAAGTGAGGTAGGTTTGGATATTATTATTTTTTGAATATACCATGTCCCTTTTGATACTATGTCTCTTTCTGTAAATACTGAGTTTAGTCTTTTATTCTATGTCTTTTGTATGATCATTAGACTCGGGCCATCTACACCTTTGCCACGGACGGTCTGGCTGTGGGTTGGGTTTCTCCCCGCCTATTTTGCTCCCCCTTTTTGATCTCCATTGTTGTCTTGCTGTTCTTGCTTCTGCCTTCTGGGGGCACCGTTGAGTTCAGCGCAGCCATTTTTTTCTCGTGTTTTGTTCTTCGCACTTTTTTTTCGTATTCAAGATATCTGCTTCTACATATTTGGTTTGTAGACATGGTTTTTAATTTAGTTTAAGAAAAATGATAAATCAAAGCAATTAAAGTGGAGCCAGCATGTGTATATATATATATATATATATACATACACAGTGCCTTAAAAAAGTATTCATACCCTTTGAAATTTTCCACATTTTGTTACAACCAAAAACGTAAATGTATTTTATTGGGATTTTATGTGATAGACCAACACAAAGTGGCACAAATTGTGAAGTGGAAGGAAAATGATAAATGTTTTTTAACATTTCTTACAAATAAATATGTGAAAAGTGTGGGGTACATTTGTATAGCGCCCCCCGGAGTCAATACTTTGTAGAACCGCCTCTCACTGCAATTACAGCTGCAAGTCTTTTTGGGGATGTCTCTACCAGCTTTGCACATCTACAGAGGGACATTTCTGCCCATTATTCTTTACAAAATAGCCCAAGCTCTGTCAGATTGGATGGGGAGCGTCTGTGAACAGCAGTTTTCAAGTCTTGCCACAGATTCTCAATTGGATTTAGGTCTGGACTTTGATTGGGCCATTCTAACACATGAATATGCTTTGATCTAAACCATTCCATTGTAGCTCTGGCTGTATATTTAGGGTCGTTGTCCGGCTGGAAGGTGAACCTCCGCCCCAGTCTCAAGTCTGTTGCAGACTCTAATGCCGCGTACACACGAGAGGACTTTTCGACAGCAAAGGATCGACGGAACGAATCCATCAGACAATTCGATTGTGTGTGGGCTCCATCGGACTTTTGTTGTCGAAAATTCTGACGGACTTCAGAAATAGAACATGTTTCAAATTTTTCCACCGGAACTCCCCCGGACCCAGTTCCTATCGAAAAATCCGCTGTATGCTAGTGCGACGGACAAACAACGACGCTAGGGCAGCTATTGGCTACTGGCTATGAACTTCCTTATTCTAGTCTGGTCGTACGTCATCACGTTCAAATCCGTCAGAATTTAGTGTGATTGTGTGTGGCCAAGTCCGTTCATTCGAAAAGTCCGTCGGAACTCTGCCAAAAGTCAGTTGAAAAGTCCACTCGTGTGTACGCGGCATAACAGGTTTTCTTCTAAGATTGCCCTGTATTTGGCTCCATCCATCTTCCCATCAACTCTGACCAGCTTCCCTGTCCCTGCTGAAAAAAATCATCCCCACAACACGATGCTGCCACCACCATGTTTCACAGTGGGGATGGTGTGTTCAGGGTGATGTGCAGTGTTACTTTTCCCCCACACATAGCGTTTTGCTTTTTGGCCAAAAAGTAAAATTTTTGTCTTATCTGACCAGAGGACCTTCTTCCACATGTTTGCTGTGTCCCCCACATGGCTTCTCGCAAACTGCAACCAGGACTTCTAATGGATTTCTTTCAGCAATGTCTTTCTTCTTGTCACTCTTCCATAAAGGGCAGATTTGTGGAGAACATGACTAATAGTTGTCCTGTGGACAGATTCTCCCACCTGAGCTGTGGATCTCTGCAGCTCCTCCAGAGTTACCATGGGCCTCTTGGCTGCTTCTCTGATGAATGCTCTCCTTGCCCGGCCGGTCAGTTTAGGTGGACGGCCATGTCTTGGTAGGTTTGCAGTGGTGCCATACTCTTTCCATTTTCGGATGATGGATTGAACAGAGCGCCGTGAGATGTTCAAAGCTTGGAATATTTTTTTATAACCTAACCCTGCTTTAAAATTCTCCACAACTTTATCTCTGACCTGTCTGGTGTGTTCCTTGGCCTTCATGATGCTGTTTGTTCACTAAGGTTCTCTAACAAACCCATGAGGGCTTCACAGAACAGCTGTATTTATACTGAGATTAAATTACACACAGGTGGACTCTATTTACTAATTAGGTGACTTCTGAAGGAAATTGGCTCCACTAGATTTTAGTTAGGGGTATCAGAGTAAAGGGGGCTGAATACAAATGTACCCCCCACACTTTTCATATACTTATTTGTAAAAAAAAATTGAAAACCATTTATCATTTTCCTTCCACTCCACCATTATGTGCCACTTTGTGTTGGTCTGTCACATAAAATACCAATAAAATACATTTACGTTTTTTGGGTGTAACATGACAAAATGTTGAAAATTTCAAGGGGTATGAATACTTTTTCAAGGCACTGTCATTTTTGCCACGGCTGCGAAGCATAGTATCTCGTGGCTGTGCCATTTTAACAAAAATATAATTTGATATTTTCGGGGGAGGGGGGGGGAGGGGGGGCTGACGGGATAGGCTGGTAGGCTGTATGTAGCCCCATGATTTCTAAGAGTCTAGGAGTCCCCTAATCGGAGGTGTGTGGGAGGCGGGTAACTCTATTTTGATATCTGGAATTGGGTGGATGACTCTGGTGCACTGGGTGGAAATTCTCTGACACTAATTGAAAAAGAAAAATCACCTGCCTGAAATAAATTACGCAACTGATCAGTCGGGAACAGAACGTCCAATTTTCAATATGTTCCAATTCCCAGTCGCTCATAGATAATCCTGTATTGTCTTAGCCTTGAGTGTACTGGGGAAGGTAAACACAGGCACGCCGAGCCGGCCCGGGCTGTGTGATCAGCGGGACTCTCCCACCTTCTTATTGATCTCCGGCTTTACCAGACGTGGTCATCCTGACGCACTCCGCCTGTGCTAGACAGCACGTCACAGCAAGTCCCTCATGCTGGAACACTGTGCGGTCCTGCCCACATTTGAGAAATGAAAGCACATTCAGAATTCCCCAAATTCCAACTCGGGCTCAATGAGCTTTCTAAAAGTTTGGCCTTCCTTTCAGTCTTGCACAGTTGTACCGGCTCCTCTCCTGGACCGAAATGGCTTCCTCTGATTTCACCGCACACTGTGAGCTCCTCACTATGTGTATTGGAAGCTGCAGCAAGTCAGATAGAGCCCCGCCTCATTTCCTGGCTGGAGGACATCCAGCGTCATCTAGCCCACAGGTTTCAAACACAAGGCCCGCGGGCCGAATCCGGCCCTCCAGGCCATTTCATGCAGCCCTTGTACCTCCAGCCCTCCTCCGGTCCTCCTCCAGACCCCTACTTTCTGCTTTCAAGCAATGCATCCAGCTTCTTCCCAGCAGCAGCATAAGGAAAGGGGGGTGCGCTGTGATGTAAGGCAGAGTGGGGGACTCAACTTCTGGTGGTGGGGTGGCTCTTGACATGTAATGTAAGGGGAGGGGATGCGCTGGACATCGAGTCTTAAGCCCCATACACACGGTCGGATTTTCCGATGGATTCTGTCCTATCGGACAATGTTGTCGGAAATTCCGACCGTGTGTAGGCACCATCGGACAGTTTCCATCGGATTGTCCGATGGACAAAGTTCTATCTCCTGCTCTATAAATATTCCGACAACAAAGTCCGATCACACCAATTCCGATCGTGTGTAGCGAATTCCGACGGACAAAGTGCCACGCATGCTCAGATCACATTACAAGACCAAAGCTATTGGCTACTAGCCTCTACGTAGTTCCGTCGTACACAACAAACGTCACCACGTTCAGGATGATCGGATTTTCTGACAACTTTGTCCGACCGTGTGTATGCAACACCAGTGTCGGACTAAATCCGTCTTACCAAATCCAATGGATTTGGTGGTCGGATTTTCCGACCGTGTGTATGGGGCTTAACAGATACAACCGGCCCTTTTGAGGGCAATCATAATGCTGATGCGGCCCATGGTGAAATTGACGGTGTGTAGGCAAGACAGTTTGAGCGAAATTCCGTTGGAATTCCGACGGGAAAACCCATCAGAGCTTTTTTCCGACGAGAATTCCGACCGTGTGTACGCGGCATAAGTGTCACTTTAATGCGTCGGATGCATTAAGGTGAAAAAACACGAAGGTTTACAGCCCCTTTAAAGCCCACCCTCTTTGCCGCGGCACATATGCATTACGCGGACGGTAAGAGGTTCATAAAGATCAGTGCCCTTTTCTAAGGCCCCTTTCACACTGGGGCGTTTTTTAGGCGGTACAGCGCTAAAAATAGCGCCTGTACACCGCCTGAAAAAAACGGCCCCATTCACTCCAGTGTGAAAGCCGGCGGTCTTTTCACACTGGAGCGGTGCGCTAGCAGGACAATAAAAAAAGTCCTGCTAGCTGCATCTTTGGAGCGGTATAGGAGCGGTGTGTTCACCGCTCCTATACCGCTCCTACCCATTGATTTCAATGGGATACCGCGGTAATACCGCGGCAATACCGCCGCAAAGGGCCGGCGGCGCTTTGCGGGGGATTTTAACCCTTTTTCGGCCGCTCGTGGTGGGGAAACCGCACCGCGAGTGGCCGAATACCGCGGCTAAAACGACGGTAAAGCAGCGCTAAATATAGCGCTGCTTTACCGTCGCCGCGGCTCCCGCCCCAGTGTGAAAGGGGCCTAACACTGGAAGGTGCAATGTTATAAATTGAGGGAATGGTTGCAATCTGTATATTCCCAGGCTGTATAAATTCATTTCACTCTCTCAGAAACGGGCCCCTGCTCGGTCGGGGACTGGGTTGACATTGGCGCAGGCGGCGGGCGTTCACGGAGAGATTCATGGTGACAAGTGTGACAGGCAGTTAATTGATAGGACGGCTGTATGGATCCGAATGACGGATGCCCCTGGACAGTGCTGCAGCTCGCCCCCCTCCTTGGTAAACACAGCCCCGTTATCACCGGCCACAAGGGCGCAGAGGTTCAGGCAGGGCTGCGGCGTGTCTGGCTCCTGAGTGATTGAGTTTCCTGCTCTGGGCCAGCTGCGGGCCACTGATAGGATCTCCCCACTGCGCCACTTCCTCACCATATCTCTACCATCTTATGGTTTCAAAATGGCAACTCGTTATCAATCAGAAAATGCTGGAAGCCGGGAACGCTCTCGCCCGCCCTCATATATCATGCAGCAGCACCCCCCATCCACCCCCCCCCCCCCGCCCGGACTCCAGTGACCGAAGTAGCATAATCTATGACCATTGTGTAATACACCTGTGCAATCCTTGTCAGGGGCCTGGAAAAACATCAGCCAGAAAGTCTGGACTTTTGAGACTTCACTTGCTGCGTGCTTGTTCCAGGTCAACGAAAGCCAATGATCTACTTCTGAATATAAAGTCTTCGTGAATAAATTCTGGATATAACCACGTCAGCTACGAAGGATTTACCCCCCCTTTTTTTTTGCCATGCGGCTGCATTATTTTAACTGACAATTGCGCGGTCATGCAACGCTGTACCCAAATAATATTTATGCCATTTTTTTTCCAAAAAAAGAGCTTACAATTGGTGGCATTTGATCATCTCTCTTTTTTTTTTGCTAAGCAAACAGAAAAAAAAATAAACATTTTATAAAATTTTGCAAACAAGGGTTTTTTATTTTTTTGTGCTATGAACAAAAAAAGACCAACAATTTTGAAAAAAAAATAAAAAAACAATATTTTTTACTCTCTGCTATAAAACAATTGGTGGCATTTGATCACCTCTGCGTTTTTTCTTTTTTTGTTTGTTTGTTTTTTGCTAAGCAAACGAAAAAAAAAAAAAATAATTTTTATAAAATTTTGCAAACATATAACCACTTCAGCTCCGGAAGATTTACCCCCTTCATTACCAGGCCATTTTTTTTTGCGATGCGGCACTGTGTTATTTTAACTGACAACTGCGCGGTCGTGCAGCGCTGTACCCAAATAAGATTTGTCTTTTTTTCACAAAATGAGCTTACAACTGGTGGCATTTGATCATCTCTCTTTTTTTTTTTTGCTAAGCAAGCAGAAAAATAAATAAAAAAATTCATAAAACTTTGCAAACAGGCGTTTTTTTTTTTGCGCTATGAACAAAAAAAGACCAACGATTTTGAAAAAATAAAAACAATATTTTTTACTTTCTGCTATAAAACATATCCAATAAAAAAAATGGAAAAATCTAATTTCTTCATCAATTTTTTTTTTCTTGCTAAGCAAGCAGAAAAAAAAATAAAAAATTCATAAAACTTTGCAAACAGGAGTTTTTTATTTTTTTGCGGTATGAACAAAAAAAGACCAACAACTTTGAAAAAAAAAAAAAAACAATATTTTTTACTTTCTGCTATAAAACATATCCAATAAAAAAAATGGAAAAATCGAATTTCTTCATCAATTTATACCAATATGTATTCTGCTAAATATTTTTATCAAACAAAATCCCAATAAGCGTATATTGATCGGTTTGTGCAATAGTTATAGCGTCTACAAACTAGGGGATATTTTTATTGTACATAATGAAACAATGTACTGTACAGTGGTACCTTGGATTACTAGCATAATCCGTTCCAGAAGAATGCTTGTAATCCAAAGCACTTGTATATCAAAGCGAGTTTCCCCATAGGAAATAATGGAAACTCAGATAATTCGTTCCACAGCCACTGCTTGTCTATGCAGTACTGCATGTGGCCAGAGGTGTGGGGGGGCGTCGGAGACCCTCGGAAACAGAGAAGTTCGGAGACCACCCGGAGACCACTCAGAGACCACTTGGAGACAGTCTGAGACACTCGGGAACGGAGTGTTTCCAAGTGTTTCCGAGTGTCACTGAGAGGCTCCGAGTGTCTTCCAGCGTCACCGGCACCCCCGCACCTCTGGCCAAATGCGGTACTGCACACCCCAGAGACTTGAATTCTGCTCGTCTTGTGAGACAACGCTTGCAAACCGAGTCAGTTTTTTTCTTTAAATTGTTAATCGCTCGTAAACCGCGTTACTCGCAATCCGAGGTTTTACTGTATATGGACTCAGTAATAAAAGAATTATTATTATTACCAGTCCCAGGACAGGTACGTCCAGACCCCAGGGCAAGGATGCTGAACTGGACCTCTCTCCCCTGCTGCTAATGTATGACGTAGAATGGGTGTTCCACCCTGTGCCCATTCTCTGCCCCCCTTGCTCTGGGTGCCCAAGGTTGACATGCACATTCTTATGCCCCGTACACACGGTCGGAAAATCCGACCACAAAATCCATCGGATTTTTTCCGACGGATTTAGACCGATACTGGTGTTGCATACACACGGTCGGACAAAGTTGTCGGAAAATCCGATCATTCTGAATGTGGTGACGTTTTTTGCCTACGACGGGACTACGTAGAGGCTAGTAGCCAATAGCTTTGTACTTGTAATGTGATCTGAGCATGCGTAGAACTTTGTCCGTCGGACTACGCTACACACGATCGGAATTGGTGTGATCGGACTTTGTTGTCGGAAAATTTTTAGAGCAGGAGATAAAACTTTGTCCGTCGGACAATCCGATGGAAAATGTCCGATGGTGCCTACACACGGTCGGAATTTCCGACAACATTGTCCGATAGGACAGAATCCATCGGAAAATCCGACCGTGTGTATGGGGCTTTAGCCAATTCCTTGCTTTCTTGCAGCTAGATGCTAGTTGTGCATGAAGCCACAGACCGCTGGGTGCAAACAAGGCCGGGACAAGGGGTGGGCTGGAGGGGCTGCTGCTCCGGGTGCAATGGTTTACTGTAGGGATGGTGGCGCCTTCATTCTGTTACAGGGCTGGGAAGTTTGGCATCTTTGCCCTGGGCGCTGGATGACCTTGTCCCAGCACTGCGTGCAAGTCACTGATCTGGGGCATGTGGCGAGGGGGTGTCCCTCCCCCGCTACCACTGAAGCCAGGGCAGCTGCCCATCCTGCCCATCCCTTGTCCCGGCCCTGGTTATTACAGTGCTCTAGCTGGAGCCTGCTGCCGACGGATGCTGTGCAAACCTACAATACTGTCATACCAATACTTTACCTACGTTGTCTCATTTGTTAAAGCACTGATGACCAGGGCAGGGCATCAGCTCCCGAAATGCGTTGGAATTATTAATAACCTGTTTTTGGAATAAACTCGAATCTGTTTGTATTCCAGATCCACTCATCCCTAGCACAGCGCAAAGTGACGGTGGGAATCCTTTGGTGTGCACAAGCATCCAGATTCTCTGCATTTACACCACCTCCATACCATTGGGTACTGATAATAAAATAAAGGCCATTATTAATCCCTGGGATAACGACTGGTCTATAGGTGGAGTGGCACCTCTCATGCAGATTCAGCTCTTATGTAATCCTGTTTGTGCAGCTCGCAGGGTTTGGAAATACGGGATGGGTCTCGACACTCTGTTACAAAACTTTGCAAAGACGGTTTACTCGCAATTTCAGGACGTTGTGACTTGTAGTGCAACCCCAAGTAACGGACGGAGGGATCCGTGGGGAACCTGAGCTTTGGTTGCAAAGGCTGACCACATCCTGACCTCTCGGCACATTGCGAGAGATGCTCTGAGGATTTTGCACCATCACAGCTGAGCTGAAGACGTTTCTACTTTCTACAATAATCTTCAGCAACAATCGCATTGAATACAGATTCAACTGAAAAAGGCCGCTAGCACCAGTACTATGGGGGTGCAGAGTTGGTTTTCCCATTGTGCCTGGCTGTTGCAGCCATTAAGTGCAAGTTCCAGTGATAGAGCAGTCCTAGCTTCCCTACCTACACAGTCATTTATACATCAGTAAACCTGAGGGATCAGAGTGACAGCCAGGGAACTATTACCATAGGAATAAGGGCAGCAGTTTGTAGAAATTTCAATGGTGTACCCATTATGAGGGGTTCCCACCATCCCTGTGCTGATTTCCTGGGTCTGTACATCTGCTGTGCCCATTATGAGGGGCTCCCACCATCCCTGTGCTGAGTTTCCGGGTCTGTACACCTGCTGTGCCCATTATGAGGGGCTCCCACCATCCCTGTGCTGAGTTCCCGGGTCTGTTCGCCTGCTGTGCCCATTATGAAGGGTTCCCACCATCCCTGTGCTGAGTTCCTGGGTCTGTTCGCCTGCTGTGCCCATTATGAGGGGCTCCCACCATCCCTGTGCTGAGTTCCTGGGTCTGTTCGCCTGCTGTGCCCATTATGAGGGGTTCCCACCATCCCTGTGCTGAGTTTCCGGGTCTGTACACCTGCTGTGCCCATTATGAGGGGCTCCCACCATCCCTGTGCTGAGTTTCCGGGTCTGTACACCTGCTGTGCCCATCATGAGGGGTTCCCACCATTCCTGTGTTGAGTTCCTGGGTCTGTACAACTGCTGTGCCCATTATGAGGGGTTTTCAAAATCCATGTGCTAAATTCCTGGGTCTGTACACTTGATGTGACCACTATGAGAGGTTCCCACCATCCCTGTGCTGGGGAGAGTTCCAGACCACCCGGCTCTTGGAAGCCAGTGGAGGGATTGGCAGAGAGGGGCGGTGGACGCTGAGCGGTTGATAAGGTGGATGGCAGCAGCATTCATGACAGATGGAAGGGGGATAGTCCATGTAGAGGTCAGCCAACGAGGAAGAAGTTGCGATAGTTGGAGTTTCTATTTTTCTGACGTTTCTAAGGAAGGATATTATATTCGGGATTTCACGGTTGTGCTAACACCTTCTGTATAGTCTAATTAGATAAATAAACAGAGCGCTAATCTCTGTCTCTCTCCTGGTGAGTGTTGTAACAGCTCAGATTATTATCACCTATTGATGTGATCTGCACGGCATGCAGTATGAGGGTCCCTCCAAGCGTGGGGCTGCCAAACATCTGCGCTGTCATCAGCAATCAATTCGAATCTCTCGTCCAATCTACAACCTGACAATGGAGCTCCTGTGGACGGCCTCCTAGGGCAGCAAGACAGAGAGGGCACCAAAGTTTTAGATTTCTGCTTGTCGGCTCCCTCTAGTGGTAGGGCTTTGTATCACTGTGTAGAACACCCAGCAGTGTAAGGTAAGGCTGGTCATGTGGAACTTTTCTGATAAACGATACCAGTGGCGTAACAGGAACCTTCAGGGCCCTGGTGCAAGAAACTATGAAGGGCCCCCTTAACCCCATCCGGGGCCCTCCCCTCTGACCCCGATGGCAGAACGCCAGGGCCTGGGCACAAGTGCGACCTTTGTGACCCTGGTAGTTCTGTCACTGGTGTCAGTCGTTTTTTATTTATTTTTGTAATTTTATTTTTTATTATTTTTTAAATATTTTTACACATTTTCTTTTTTTTTTGTTTTTACAATATTAGTTTTTACATTTTGTTTTAGGCGCCCTGTTGGGGAGATTTGGTGAGATTCAAAGGGTCTAAATAGACCTCTGATGTTTCCCCCCCTTCGAAACAGAAAAGGAGATTGAGGACACAGCCCTCAATCTCCATTTCTGCAGCCTCAGCTGCTCAGAACGGATGGAGAGGAATAGCTCTGTACAGAGGCTTCCCCTCCATTCACAAACTGAAGCATAGTAAATACAGTTTACTATGTTTCAGTTGTGAATGGACAGAGTCAGTGATCAGTACCGATCCCATTCTGTCCATTCAGAAAAGGAAGGCCCCTTTCACACGAGGCGGGCTCCGCTTGCACGGAGCCCGCCTCTGTCCGCCGGCTCAGCGGGAGATCTCTCCGTTGATCTCCGCTGAACCGGCGGATGACAAGCCTCTCTCTGCTCACTGAGCGGGGAGGGGCTTGCGAGCGCCGCGGATCTCTATGGAGAGATCGGATTTCATCAGATCTCACCCGATCCGCCAGCGACGGATCTGGACGTATAGCCATACATCTGCTTTTGGCGGATCGGACCGGGTCGGATGTCAGCGGACATGTCTCCGCTGACATCCGACGCTCCATAGACTAACATGGAGCGCCCGTTCAGATCCGCTGTCAAAACTGACAGGCGGATCTGAACGGTCCGACCGTGTGAAAGGGGCCGAAGAAAAAAAAGCGAATGGCAAACTTATGCTTATATCGTGCCACATCCAATATTCAAGAAAAAAGAGAAAGTAGTTTCCCCTAAACTGACTTTTAAGGCAGCTAGTAGTATCAAATGTGCAAGTATACAGAGTATTAAAGTAGAAAAAGGTTTTATTGATAATTAAACATAGTTAAAAAATACATATAAGAATGAAATATTGATTATCTGAACAAAATCAGCTGTTATCACCGTGCTAGAAGGCATATAAAGGAACATTCTTACACCCAACGCGTTTCAGGGTACAGTTTAATCCTTCTTCAGGGGGGCATGAAAAGGAGAAATTTATCTATGGCATAATTAAGAGATATAATCAGTTTCACAGATAGAAAATTGTAATCATGGTACATATGTATACCTATGTATTCACAAAAGGAAGGGGCCGGTAAATTACATATTTACTGGCCCCTTCCTTGCTCTCCGTCCTCTGTGCTCTGCCCCCCTTCATCCCCCACCGCAGCCAGTGGGAGGGGGAAAGCTGACAGTTGTGGGGGTCAAGGGGGGGGAGGGCCAGGGGAGAGCACAGGGGGCTGGAAAAGAGCACAGGGGGGGGGGGGGCAGCAGAAAGAAGCTGAATAGGAGGAGCGGCGGGAACAGCTGCATATAGAGCAGGGGTCTCAAACTGGTGGCCCTCCAGCTGTTGCAGAACTACAATTCCCATGAGGCATTGCAAGGCTGAGAGTTACAAGCATGACTCCCATGGGCAGAGGCATGATGGGACTTGTAGTTCCGCAACAGCTGGAGGGCCGCCAGTTTGAGACCACTGATATAGAGGAACCAATCTCTTCATTTTCCTCTTGCAGCCGCTGAATGCCTACAGGAGGGAGAAGAGAAGCGACATTTAGCGACCGCAGGAGGAAAATGTAGAGATTGGTTCCTCTATTTGCAGCCACCCTGGAGCATGGGGCCTGGTTGCAATTGCGACCCCTGCGACCCCTGTAGGCACACCCGTAAACAATACTGTAGCTGTATATTGTGACATGTCAGGAATTCATTCCTGTACACGTGTAAACCTACCAACAGGTCCACTTTAATTCTTGGTAGGTAAAAATTCACATGGATCTATCTAGAACTGCAAATGTTACAACTGTGAAGGTAAGAGACAAAGACAGATTTTAATCCATAGTGTCCCATGCAGGGCTGGGCCGAGGGATAAGCAGTTGGGCGCTTATGCAAGAAGAGGGGGCACAAAATGCAGGACCTGCAACCCATGCCGCTCAGATCATTCAGAGGTCAAGGGTGGGGAAGGAGTGCATTTTGGTCCTTTCGCCTTGGACCTTAAAGGGCCTTGTTCCAGTGTTTGTCCGGCGCCACGTCTGACGAATGTGCCTAAAAACTGGGAAAACAAGAAAGTTCATCAAAAAGGGTTTAACCCCTCCCCACCCCCAACCATTAATTTTTTATGTGTTCCGCAGTTAATTGAGTTCTCCATCAGTCCTCCAGCGGAGAGCATTACAGAACATGTGTCCCGGCTGTTGTTGTTTGCAATAAGCCATCCATCGCACGCCGCGCGCCACTTCCTCAAAATAAAACATCTGCTTTGAGCGGCGCGAATGTGAGGGAGCAATCTCGTCCCGCCATTAATTGGATGTATAAAGGATGGCGGCGGCTGTGATCTGTCTGTCCCCCAGACACAAATTGATGGTCGTGCGTGCATCATGGGAGAAGTCTATTAGCCGCTCGCAGTGTGATACCGCCTGAATAATTCATCTGTCACAGCCCGCGCTCGCTGCCACGACTTTACTAATCTCTCCCAGCTCGATAATGAGCGAAGGCGTCGGCCCCCAGATTTCTCCGCCAGAAGGCACTTCTGAATTGGAGACGGGGGGCTTATTCATTAAAATGTCGTTTGTGGGACTCTTAAAGGGACACTAAGTAGTATTTTAAAGCTGCACTCCAGGCAGGTATAAAAGATCAAAATAAACGATTAATTAATCGCGCTTGGATAAAAAAAAAATATATATATATATATATATATATATATAAATAAAATACATATAGCAGCCAGCAAAATTTGTGGATCGCAAATTAACAAACGTTATCTCAATACGCTGCGCTAGAAAATGTCCAAATCGTATACGTATGTCCATAAAACACAATTATATCCATAGAGATAGAGGAGGATCCCGTCACCGGCTCTAGTGCAATGGGCGCACGGTGTGTATTTAAGTCTGCTTACCAGATCCTCATATTATAGACCGGTCAACTGCGCCTTAACGAGTCACACACTCGCTGATCCCGAATGTAATTAGACCACTCTGTCCACAGCGAATCTCCAGCTCAAAGGGAACCACCAAGAACTGCCAGAACACCAACCCTAGGTCACTTGGAAATGCTATACCTCAGGGTATGTAGAGATAAACTTTGCAAACGCATAAATAGATCTCTATAGTGCAGTATTTTAATAAAATTACGATTTTATTAAGCACATAATACACTCACATCAAAACAAACAGAAAGTGCTCTACTCATCCAACAAAATAGACGCTGCATCCCCTACGTGTTTCGTCACCAAACGACATCATCAAGGATGTATAAAAGATACAAATTAATGCAGGTTTGTATTCAATAATACATTATTAATGTTTTTTTTTTTTTTTTTTTCATGCAAGCTGTATAAGTACTTAGTGTTGGCCTCTTGAAGTCCCTGTAGAGCAGAGCTCAGACTAGGGGAGATAGAAGCTGCAGTGTATTCAATGATATATTATTAATGTCTCTTTTTTTAAAAAATGCAAAAAAAAAAAAAAACGCAAGCGGTATCAGTACTTAGTATTGGTCTCTTGAAGCGCCTGTACAGCAGAGCTTAGACTAGGGGAGATAGAAGCTGCAGTGGGAGAGCTCTGAACAGCAGGTGTGCCAGGAGGTTCTGTACAGCCCCCTTGTGGGATAGCTCCAGCCCGAGGTCATGGGACAGCAGCCAACAGATTCTGCCAAACTGTATTTGGACTGAGTTTAGACTGAAAAATAGCACAGTTCAGGAACGTGGTGAAAAACTGAAGCCAGGGTCTGGATGTCAGAGCAGGTAATCAGATGAGCCAGAGTCAGGAAACCAGAAGTCAGCATAGTCAGGAGCAGAATCAGGAACAGGAATCTGAAGAGAAGTAAGCCAGGCCAAGTCATACACAGGAACACAAGCAGGAACACACTGGAGATCATAGACCACGCAAGGGCAAGGAGTAAATGAGGTAAGCTGTTTACATAGCAAAAAGGGTCTGGCTGTAGGCTGGACTAAAGAGGCAGGTTAATGGTAATCAGGTGAATCACTGTGGAAACAATGAGTGGCTGGTAATTAACCGACAGCTGAGCAGCTTCTGTGCACTGAAAGAGCTGCTTATAATTAGCAGGAGCCCAGCCCTCACAAGGAGGCACCTGGTATGTTGGGTCAGTGTTGAATAAGATGATCTAAAGTGCCTTTTAGACTGGAGCTATGCCACAAAGGGACCTTACCTCCTAAGGCTGGTACCTCCTGTCGCCACCTGCTGTTTTAAGTTCTCCCATTGCAAACAGCAGGTGGTACCAGGAGGTACAGGCCCCAGGAGGTAAGACCCCCTCTTAGGCAGCCTAATAAGCCCTTTAGATTGTCATGCACCAGCCTGATGCATCATACTAGGTGCCTCTTGAGTAGGGATCAGCTGGGATAGGTCTGAACTCAGTCCAAGCCCAGTTTGGCAGAATCTGTAAGAAGTTGTCACATGACTGTTTTCCTGCTGACACAATCAGCTGCATCCAGAACATTTCTCTGACGCTACACGTACACAATGGGGCAATGACATTGACCACATATGGCCATGTGGCCATATTAGGTCAATGATGTCACAAGCATCCATGCCCCTTTGTGTACATGTAGCTGCAGGGTAGGGAATATCCCAGCCCCAGCTGCTTGGGCCAGCAGGGAAGAAATCATGTGAGAACTTCCCACAGATTCTGCAGAACTGGGCTTGGAACAATACCAGCTCATTCCTACTCAAGAGGCACCTGGTATGATGGATCAGTCTGGCACATGAAAATCGAAATGGCTTCTCAGGCTGGAGCTATCCCGAAAGGGGCCATTGCAGTCACCAAGGGATATGGTCACCAGGAGGTACGAGCCCCGGGAGGTAAGGTCTCCTGTCACATTAATTCTAACCTGCTGGCCCAATTCGCTGGGGTCAGAACATTTCCTACCTTGCAGCTACACATATACAAAGGGGCAATGACATTGACAACATATAGCTATGTGGTCATATTAGGTCAATGATGTCACAAGCATCCCCGCCCCAATGTGTATCTTTAGCTGCATGATGGCATATGCCCTGGCCATTGTTGATTGGGCCAGTGGGGAAGCAGTCATGTGACAGCTTCTCACCAATGCTGCCAAGTTGGGTTTGGACTGAATGTGGACTTATCCCAACTCGTTCCTACTTAAAAGGGACCTGGTATGATGGGTCAGTGTAGAGCAGGGGTCTCCAAACTGCGGCCCGAGGGCCAGATGTGGCCCTTTGCTAGCTTTTATGTGGCCCTTGGGGCAAAACTCCTTCCACTGACATGAGGCACTATTCCTCTCACTGACACCAACAATTGGGAATTAGATCTTCCACCGATACCAATGATGGAATAGTATTCCTTCTACTAACATGGGGAATACTCCTCCTATTGACCACCAACCCTGAGGCCATATTTATTGTCAATGATGCTGGGCCCCGTGACATTTTCTACCCCTGCTGGCCACAATCCGGCCCTCCTAAAGTCTGAAGGACAATAAAGTGGCCCTTTGTTTGAAAAGTTTGGAGACCCCTGGTCTAGAGCATGAAGATCTAAAGGGCTTCTCCAACTAGTGTTAGACCACGAGGGGACCTTACATCCTGGGGACCATACCACCTGGTACCACCTGGTATTCGCAATGGGAGAGCTTTTAAAGAGCAGGTGGTGCCAGGAGGTAGTGTACAGTCACCTTTTAGGATAGTTCCAGTTCGAGAAGAGATTTAGATCTTCATGTGTCAGACTGACCCATCATACCAGATGCCTCTTGAGTAGGGACAAGCTGGGATCAGTCTAAATTCAGTCCAAATCCAATTCGTCAGAATCTGTTGGAAGCTGGCCCATGACTGTTTCGGGCTGACCCAATCAGCTGCTTCCAGGACATTTCCCATGCCGCAGCTCCACATACACAAAGGGGCAATGACATAGACCACCGATGTTACACATGTTAGGTCAATGATGTCATTGGCATTCCTAACCCTATGTGTATGTGTAGTTGCAAGGAAAATAATACCCCGCTGCAGCTGATTGGGTCAGTAGGGAAGCAGTCATGTGAGAGCTTCCCACAGATTATGCCAAACGGGATTTGGACTGAGTTCTGCCCAGTTGCAGCCCATCACTACTCAAGAGGCACCTGGTATGATGGGTCAGGCTGGAGCATGAAAATCTAAAGGGATTCTCAGGCTGGAGCTATACAACAAGGGGACCTTTCCTCTTGCAGCCCATACCTCCTGGCAACACCTGTTTTTTTTGGTTTTGGTAGAGCTATAAAAAGCAGGTGGTACCTGGAAGTATTGCACACCCCACGTCCCCTTATCTCCTGGCACCAGCTGCTGTTTGGAGCTCTCCCATTGTAAACAGCAGGTTGTGCCAGGAGATACGGTACCCAGGAGGTCAGATCCCCTTATGGAATAGCTCCATCATAAAAAGCCCTTTAGATCTTCATGTGCCAGACTGACCCATCATACCAGGTTCCTCTTGAGTAGGGATGAGCTATCATTGGTCCAAGCTCTTTTCAAATCAAGTTCTGCAGAATATGTGGGAACTGTCACATGATTGCTTTCCTCGCTGGCCCAATCAGCTGCATCCTGGACAATTCCCACCTGAAAGCTACAGATACAGAATGGAGCAATGACATTGACCACATTTGGCCATGTGGGAAGCTGTCACAGGATTGCTAAATTTGGACCGATTCCAGCTCATCCCTACTCTTGAGGTATGATTCTTTCACACAAGGTGGACATTGCATGTGAATGGTTAAGGATTAGGGTTGAGCGAACCTGAACTGTAAAGTTCGGGTTCATACCGGACTTTTGGGTGTCCGGGTCCCAGACCCGAACCCGAACAATTGACTGTATGTTCGGGTTCGGTGTTCGGCGATGTATTGTCACCTTTTACAAGCTGCAGGGCAGCCAATCCACGCTAGTTTCACTAGTGTGCCCTTAGAAGCCATCACAGCCATGCCTACTAATGGCATGGCTGTGATTGGCCAGTGCAGCATGTGACCCTGCCTCTATAAAAGGTACAGGCACACAGCACAGCGCGTCACTCTGCTATAGACAGGTTCCTGGCTGCTAAGAGAGGATTTCATTAGGAGTTAGTCTGATACAGTCAGTCAGTCCACATTCCTTAAATTTTCTTCAAATTAGTAATATCAGTGAGCGATCTACATAGCTAGAGTAGAGACTAGAGAGTGTCTTTATTGAGGGAAAGAGGCAGAGAGAATTATTCAAGAGATTCCTAAATCAATTGTACCCTGGCTGGGGTGCAGTGCACAATTTTTTTAACAGTGCCATGAGGCCAGTGCCAGACAAAATATAACTTTTATCTGCAAGCTCAGTGCACCATCACTGCATATTTTGTATTCTGCTATTGCAAAAACATTGCAAAAAAATAAAATGTTGCTGTGTTTTGTGCATGTGTGCAGGAGTGTGACATACAATTGATCGATATTTCTTCTATTGTGCTATCCCAAAAAAAATTGTAGTGACATATTTTTTTCCCAATAGCATTTTCTGCATGTTCATACACGCTTTACACACTGTGGGTCTTATCCATTAAATTGAATCATTTTTTCCAGAAAGTGCGTATTCTGGGGCATTCCCACCATATGTGCGGCATCGTGCCGTTGAGTTTCTGAGGTTCTTAATGACTTCCTGTACCTCTTCTGCTGAGAAAGGGGCCTCCAGCATTTTATTTTTATTTTTTATTTATTTTATATTATTTTAAGTTATTTCCCTATCCACATTTGCTTGCAGAGCACTCGCCATGCTCTTAACAACATTTTGTTGCCATTTGCAGCCCTCTAGCCCTTTCCATTACTTTTTTACAGCCATTTTAGTCTTGAAAAGTTTGGATCACCATTGACTTCAATGGGGTTCGGAGTTCGGGGTCAAGTTCAGGTCAAGTTCGGTCCCGGACTGGGACTTTTTTCCGAAGTTCCGCCAAACCCGAACATCCAGGTGTCCGCTCAACTCTATTAAGGATATATTTCCTAAAACAACTTGTAGGCAGGTGCAGTCTACTTTCTCCATTGCAGGTGCTTCTCCTTCGCAGCGGCACCGCCGCTGGAGAGGAAGTCAAGAGAAACACAGTTCCTCAATGGTTTCCTGGATCACTGGGGAAGCACCCAATTGGATGCTGCCAACCCACATGACTCTGGCAGCCATTTTGGGTCAGGCAGAGCCATTTTAAGGCCCTGTCTCCCCCCGGTTTGGTGCACTTTTGCGGGTTGGTAGTGTAGGAAAAGGTACCCCGCCTGTTAAGGGACAGTACCAGTGATAGGGAAGGGTTCCTAAAGACGAGAGGAAGCGGAAGATCACTCGTCCTTTGGAACTCAATCTGCTTGGGCATGAGATGGCCAGGCCGTATTCTGCTCTCTTAACAGAAGCTATCAACCCGGCTGATTTCTGCACATTGTTGGAAACCACAAGTGTACCCGGTTGGGCAGGGTGGTTGTGAGCTGTTGCTGCATTATTTTAATAAAAGTTTCTATTGCACCTGACTGCAGAGGCGGCTCTAGGCTTTGTGAGGCCTTAGGCGAAACTTACACATGAGGCCCCACTCACGCCCGTAATAGGAAAAAAATACAAGCACACAGAAAAGAGGGTGAGATAAAGAGGGGGGGAGAGAGAGAATCAGTGATTGAGCACAGGCAAATTAGGAGGCCGCGAGGCTCCTGTGAGTGCGAGGCCTTAGGCGACCGCCTAATTTGCCTAATTAGAGAGCCCTTTCTGCCTGACTGTGAATAATTGCCGTCGTACTACGCTGCGCCCCAACTACAAGCCTATTATGATGAATTACTTGAGATCTTTACTACCCGAACTGCATTTGCATCCTTAAAAAAGTGGACTTTGTTTCAAGAAATGTATGGATGAAAATCGGCATAGGAAAGTTTCCTTGTCCTGTATACTATACAACAATGGTGTTGCAAATGATCTCTTCATGGGTTTAACAATAAGAACCTGTGAATGCTTTTCTGTGAACAGATACATTGAAATACTTTTGTGTGTTGGTTCTAAATACTCGCATACCACGAATACCCCCCCCTCCTCTCTTTCTATGTATTAGGTTTTCATGTAGATTAGACCCGTACTATATACGAAGCCTTATTCTTATTATTTTTATCATGTTTAAAGATCTGCCCACCTCCCTAGATGTTCTATTTAGTGTAAAGCAGATCCCACGTCCTGGAGGGCTCTGTGGCCTGAATTCACTCTCGTTTTTTTTCATGTTGTGCTCACGAACGAAGTCCTGAACGGGTCCTACTGACCCAGATTCCGTTCACGGAATGGAGAAAGTCAGCCTCCTGTTGACCATCTCTGAGAATCAAAGAGCCGGTGTGCCGTCCTGGGGCCAGACTCAGCTGCCTGCGGTGACAAATAGGTCATTGATGACTGCTACATGCGTCCAAGTTTCCTGTCCAGCCCTGAAATTGCGTCTGTGGAAGAGTCAAGGCCATCATTGGAGAGCTCTCTGTCTCCGCCACGGCCTGTAAGTAGAAATGTTATGGAAGCAACCATAGATACATCTGGGACAGGAACATGGCCGGTATCGAAACGGCGTGGGTTGCAGGAGACAAAGCTAAAATCCGTGGGCGGTGGAAATCTGAAAGGGTTCCCTTCATATCTCACGCTACAACCTTCTACAGACGCATAGCTATATATGCAGCTGAAATATGTACACTCACCGGCCATTTTATTAGTTACACTTGTTCAGTTGCTTGGTTGGTAACACAAATTGCTAATCAGCCCTACACATGGCAGCAACTCAATGCATTTAGGCATCTAGACGTGGTGAAGACGACTTATTGAAGTTCAAACCGAGCATCAGAATGGGAATGAAAGGAGATTTAAATGATAAGTTCACCTTATGCCCCGTACACGCGATCCGACTTTTCAGCCGGATGGACAATCCGCCGGACTTTCCAGCGGAGGTCCGCCAGACTTTCTGAACGTGTGAATGGGAAAAACAACCGCGCTAATCTATTAGAGCCATGCAAAAGCTGCCAACAAACAAAACAAACAAAGTCGGAATACGTATAGATCAAAAATTGTAGCGCTAATGTATGTGCAAAAGTGTGTGTATGTCACAACACTCAGGGAAAAACAATGCGTGAACTGTATAACTAAATAACGGTGCTAAAATTGACTCCAGATTAAACAGAGTGCTAAAATCCATATAGTAATAACATTGCAGTGAAAGTCCTTCTGATCCACTCAATGAAGGCAGATAAAAGTGTGTACTTGACTGATGTCAGAATAGAGCGTGGGTACGCTTACCGGAAGTGTTGGATGTGACTACCATACGGCATACACATCAGACAGGCATAAAGATGGAAGGTCTTGCATCTATGGGAAGCCGCCGAGAACTGGAACTCCAACAATTTTCGGTGCTGTGTACTGGATCGGTCCGCAGAGTTGGTGTGCTCAGCATGCAATCATCCGATGGTCACAGAAATGATGATGGAGACCGGGGAAGGGAATAAAAAAGGGAGACCACTCCAATGGTGCAGGTCAAAAAGCAACAATTTATTCACATATGCATGTGAACATGAAAAAATAAAATAAAAATCTCGAGACAATATAAAAAAATTTTGGCAATATGAGGGGCGTAGGATAGCTGGGCCAGCTATCCTACGCCCCTCATATTGCCAAAAATTTTTTATATTGTCTCGAGATTTTTATTTTATTTTTTCATGTTCACATGCATATGTGAATAAATTGTTGCTTTTTGACCTGCACCATTGGAGTGGTCTCCCTTTTTTATTCCCTTCCCCGGTCTCCATCATCATTTCTGTGACCATCGGATGATTGCATGCTGAGCACACCAACTCTGCGGACCGATCCAGTACACAGCACCGAAAATTGTTGGAGTTCCAGTTCTCGGCGGCTTCCCATAGATGCAAGACCTTCCATCTTTATGCCTGTCTGATGTGTATGCCGTATGGTAGTCACATCCAACACTTCCGGTAAGCGTACCCACGCTCTATTCTGACATCAGTCAAGTACACACTTTTATCTGCCTTCATTGAGTGGATCAGAAGGACTTTCACTGCAATGTTATTACTATATGGATTTTAGCACTCTGTTTAATCTGGAGTCAATTTTAGCACCGTTATTTAGTTATACAGTTCACGCATTGTTTTTCCCTGAGTGTTGTGACATACACACACTTTTGCACATACATTAGCGCTACAATTTTTGATCTATACGTTTTCTGAACGTGTGGACATGCCCACACATGCCGGCGGACAATGGACTTGCCCCACACACGGAGTAAAGTCCGTTCATTTAGAACGTGACTCCAGGTAGACGGGACTAGCGAAGGAAGTCAATGCCGCCGCTAGCCCCCTCACCTGGTATGGATTTAAAAACGGCGTGGGGGTCCCCCCCAAATCCATATATCAGATCAGATATCAGCACGCAGCCCGGCCGGTCAGGAAAGGGGGTGGGGACGAGCGAGCGCCCCCCCTCCTGAGCCGTACCAGGCCTCGTGCCCTCAACATGGGGGGTGCCCTGGGGAAAGGGGGGCCCTGCTCCCCCCCCCACCCCAAAGCACCTTGTCCCCCATGTTGACGATTTCCCGACAACCCTAGCCGTTGGTTGTCAGGGTCTGCGGGCGGGGGGCTTATCGGAATCCGGGATAATGGCCCCCCACCCTATGTGAACGAGTATGGGGTACGATGTACCCCTACCCATTCACCTAAGGGAAAAAAGTGTAAATAAAAAACAACACAATTTTTTAAAAATGCTTTATTGCACAGCTCCGGGGTCTTCTTCCGTCTTGGGTGGTCTTCTCGCCGGACTCCTCCGCTATCTTCTCCTAGCTCTTTTACTAGCAGGACACATGCATGAGGCTTTTATTTAATTTTTTGGTTGAATAATGATTTGATTTGTTATATTTTCTATATTTTTGGATGCATAGAATGCACTTTTTGGTTAAGTTCTATTGGCAGATAGCATGTCCAATTTTATTTGTTTTCTTTTTTTAATGCACAATAAAAAAAATTATGGAGAATACTTGGCTATGTTTTTTTACTTCAAATGACAGTTTGGGAGTCGGCAGATACATTTAAAAAAATACAATGTAAAATTGACAAGAGACACCAACATAGTATCTTTGATCTTAAAAACTACGGGATAATGGTGTTGTGGTAACTTGCCCAAATAATTAAAAAAAAAGCATAATAATATTATTCTTGATATCACTAGAAAAAAAAAGCCTTTTAAAAAAAAAAGATAACGTTGTTGTCTACTTTTAGTGCTGGCTACCCTTATTTCTAGGGTTGCACAGATACTAGTATCGGTACTCGTGCAAATACACCGATACCTGAAACCGATACTTTCAGGCTCGGTTCTTTGAGCTGTCAGCGGGCCTCCCCTGTTGACAGCTGAAGTGTTTAAGAAATCCGGTAATTGGAGCTGTCAAAAAAGAAATAAAAGCAGCCAGCAATGTTTATTGACAACATTGCTCAGCCACTGAAACACTAAACTGTATCTTTCTGTTTCTTCATCTGCAGATCAAAGGGATGAACAAATGTTCCTATGTTTAACCCCTTATTAACCCCTAATTTACTCTACTCAGCCTTAATTAAAGGGGTTGTAAACCTATTTGTTTTTTCACCTTAATTATTATTATTATACACAACAGTTTACACAGCGCTGTACAATATAAAAGGGAGACAATACAGTTATAATACAATAAAATACAAGAGGATTAAGAGGGCCCCGCTCAGAAGAGCTTACAATCTAATAGATGCATATTATGCATTAAGGTGAAAAAACACCTGGCAGTGACCGCCCCCCCCCCCCCCCCCCCCCCCCCCCCCCCCCCCCGTTTTACTTTCCTGAGCTCTGGAACTTGACCCGGTGGGGACGCGCTCTCTCTCTGCCCGGGGTTCTTGGCTCTTGATTGGATAGATTGATAGCATCGCAGCCATTGACTCCTGCTGCTGTCAATCAAATTCAATGACGCAGGCGCCGGCGGTGGGGCTAAGTCCTGCATTCGGCCTGCATGGATGCTGAATGCTGGCCTCGGGAGTGCGCCCGCAAGGTAACTCCCCCAGGATAGAGCTTCTCCGAGGGGGTTATCTGATGTGGGGAGGAGCCACGAGAGCCGCCGGGGGACCTTCAGAAGAGTAGGTTCGGGGCCACTCTGTGCAAAACGTGCTGCACAGTGGAGGTAAGTATGATATGTTATTAACCACTTCCCACCCGGCCACCGCACATAAATGGCCAGGTGGGCTATCTCCACTTCTGAGTGGACGTTCAGGAACGTCCCTCAGAAAGAGCGGGATCGCATGCGCGCGCTCCCACGCAGCGGCGCGATCCCGATGCGCTCGTGTCACCCGGACACGGCGCATCGTAGATCGGCAGGAGGCCTCTGTGATTGGCCCTCCTGAGCACATGATGGCCATGTCCAATCCCGGCCGTCATGTGATGTAAACAAACAGCCGGTTTCTAGGCGATCGGCTCTCCTCTCCTCACACGGAAGTGATCGCTGAGGAGAGGAGATCTCTGCAGCCGGCTGGTGAGTATGAGCTGTTTTTTACAGTAAAACACACTAGTAAACACACAATAAACACACACATGTCCCCAAAACACATATCCCCACATATATAACAGTAAAATAACATGTCCCAATGATCATTTGCACACATACGTCCGTGATCACCTGCGCACATCTGTACATGATCATTTGCGTACATATGTCCGTGATCACATGAACCAATTATTATACACTTAACGGGATTTTTTTTTTACCAAAAACATGAAGCAGTATACATTTTGGCTTAAATTTATGACAAAATTAGGTTTTATTGGATTTCTTTTAAAATAGAATAAAGAAAATATATTTTTTTTTCTCCAAATTTCTGCTCTTTTTTTGCTTATATCGCAAAAAATTAAAAACGGAGTCGTGAATAAATACCACCAAAAGAAAGCTCTATTTGTGCGAACAAAATGATAAAAATGTAATTTGGGTACAGCGTAGCATGACAGCGCAATTCTTATTGAAAGTGCCAGAGCGCTGAAAGCTAAAAATTGGTCTGGGAAGGAAGGGGGCGAAATTGTCCAGTATTGAAGTGGTTAAAAAAGAAAAACCCTTATGCCGCGTACACACGGTCGGAATTTCCGATGGAAACAGTCCGATGGGAGCTTTTCATCGGATTTTCCGACCGTGTGTATGCCTATCGGTCTTTTTCTGTCGGAATTTCCGACGGACTTTGGATTGAGAACCTGTTCTTAATTTTTCAGACGGAAAACCTCTCTATCGGATTTTCTGATCGTGTGTATGCAATTCCGACACGCAAAATTCCGACGCATGCTCGGAAACAATTCGACGCATGCTCAGAAGCATTAAACTTCCCTTTTATAGTGCTGTCGAACGTGTTTGTATGTCGTGGTGTTATTGACCATCGGAATTTGGTGTGACCGTGTGTAGGCAAGACAGTTTGAGCGAAATTCCGTCGGAATTCTGACGGGGAAAACCATCAGAGCTTTTTCCGACGAGAATTCCGACCGTGTGTACGCGGCATTACAATTACTTTAACTCCCTATTCTCCTCCATTTAATTATTACTTTCCTGGTTTTTTTGTTTGTTTGTTTTTTCACGTCTATTTTATAAAACGATAAACAATTAAACCTTTTTTTTTTGTTTGCTTTGTTAGTGAATATTTTTGCACATATATATTAACATATATTTACACATTTACATTGAAAAAGCGCAAATTAAAAAAAACAAAAAAAAAACGATTTATTTAATTCGTAAATAACTTTTCAATGCTTTGTACCATTAGGCCCCTTTCACACTGGGGCGGTTTGCAGGCGCTATTACGCTAAAAATAGCGCCTGCAAACCGACCCGAAACAGCTGTTGCTGTGTCTTCAGTGTGAAAGCCCGAGGGCTTTCACACTGAAATGGTGCGCTTGCAGGACGCTGGAAAATGTCCTGCAAGCCGCATCTTTGGCTCGCTATAGGAGCGGTATATTTACCGCTCCTATAGCGCCCGTTCCTATTGGAAACAATGGGGCAGCGCTCCGAACCCGACCGCAAAACGCCGCTGCAGCGGCGGTTTGCGGGCGGTATTGACCCTTTAGCGTTTTAGCAGCGCATTTCGGCCGCTAGCGGGTGGTTTTACCCCCCGCGAGCGGCCGAAATGCGCTGCTAAAACACCGGTAAAGCGGCGCTAAATATATCGCCGCTTTACCGCCAGCGCCCCCACCGCTCCAGTGTGAAAGTAGCCTTACTGACAGCTGAAGTGAAATCAAAACAGTTGCGGTAGGTATCGGTAATTGGTATCGGCGAATACAAAAAAAAAAAGGTATCGGTACTCGTAAAAAAAAAAAAAATGGTGTCGGTGCATCCCTACTTATTTCAACGAGGATAGGCTGACAATTCAGCCCTAAACCAGACCTTCTAGTAAATTCCGTCAGGTTATAATTTCAAACCAAATGCTTATGGCTGGGGGGGGGGGGGGGGGGGTGCCAGCCCCCCCTGGCCCCCCCCCAAAAAAAAAAACACTGGCCGCCACTGGCGCAAACAGCTTTCAGTGGGATTCTTTGCGTAGGATTCAGCTTTGTAAGGAAGAGCGTGAATCTCTCGGAAACGCCATTATAGCAGGTGACGTGGGAACAAATGAATATCCTTATTTAGCGAGCCTTTAAGGTGGATCCTGTGTAAGCACTCATTTGTAATGACTCTGACCAAAACGCGCACGGAGGACTCCCCCGATGCCGCCACATAAAGGTTCGCCGCCAGGCGCAAAGCGGCCGCGATCGCTGCTTCTTACTAAAACAAACAGAGTTTAATTACAGAAGGAAAACACAATCCTGGGCGAGCCAAATCCATTTGTGTCAACAATTAGCAGATATTTGAAGTCACCTGCAGACACGGCTGTTTATCCAGCACTCGGTGCGGCAGGGAAGTAGGCCGTCGAGAGGCTCATTTGGCTGCAGCGGGGCCCTCTTGTGAGCGCCCCTCAGCTGGGTCCTCCAGCTCTCGTGTTTGTTTTACAGCAAAGAATTCTGTAAGGGCCCTTGGAAAGTACTTTCCATTAAGTTCTTCTCCATGCGTACTCATTTAAATGTCACATTCTGCTGTGGAAAGTCCACATCTTAAGACATTCTGGATAGTTAAAGGGGAACTCTATTTTGGCATAGTACTTTTATAGGTAATATCAGGGCTTTTTTTTTTCTCAAAGAAAAGGTGCAGGAACTGCCCTCTTCTAAGTCACCCCCTTGTCTCCGCCCCCTACCTACCTCCGAGCACCATCCACTGGTTCCAACCCCTACCCACCTCCCAGTACCTCCCCTTTAAGAGAAAACAGAACCAAGTATCATTTCGTGGAGCTAAATAATCTGGATGGAATTTGTTAGTGATAACAAGAAAAGCAATGAAATAGATCCCCTGCAGCCAGCAACAATAGACCCCCCCCAGCAACAATAGACCCCCTGCAACAAAATTCCCCCCCTAGCAACAACAGATCCACTCCAAGAACAATAGACAAAAGATCTCTCAGCAGCCAGCAATAATAGACCACTCCCACAACAGTAGATCCCTCCCAGCAACAATTAAGCCACCAGCAACATATGAGCCACCACCCAGCAACAATAGATCCCCAATAGCCAGCAACAATATACCTCCCTGCAACAAAATCCCCCCCCCCCCCAACCAGCAATAATAGACCACTCCCACAACAGCAGATCACTCCCCAAGCCACCAGCAAAATATAAGCCACCCCCCCAGCAACAATAGATCCCCAAGCAGCCAGCAATAATAGACCACTTCCACAACAGTAGATCCCTTCCAGCAACAATTAAGCCACCAGCAACATATGAGCCACCCCCCAGCAACAATAGATCCCCAAGTAGCCAGCAATAATAGACCACTCCCACAACAGCAGATCACTCCCAGCAACAATTAAGCCACCAGCAAAATATAAGCCACCCCCCAGCAACAATAGATCCCCAAGCAGCCAGCAATAATAGACCACTCCCACAACAGTGGATCCCTTCCAGCAACAATTAAGCCAACAGCAACAAATGAGCCACCCCCAAGCAACAATAGATCCCCAAGCAGCCAGCAATAATAGACCACTCTCACAACAGCAGATCACTCCCAGCAACATATGAGCCACCCCGCCCCCCCCAGAAACAATAGTGGCAAGTGACATTACACATCTGGTGGCAGGCGACGTGACAAGTGACATTCCGCATCTGGTGGCAGGCGAAGTTACAAGTGACAATCTGCATCTGGTGGCAGGCAACGTGGCAAGTGACAATCCACATCTGGTGGTAGGAAACGTGACAAGTGACATTCCACATCTGGTGGCAGGCGACGTTACAAGTGACAATCCACATCTGGTGGCAGTCGACGTGGCAAGTGACAATCCACATCTGGTGGCAGGCGACATGGCAAGTGACAATACACATCTGAAGGCAGGCGACGTGGCAAGTGACATTTCGCGTCTGGTGGCAGGTGACATGGAAATTGACATTCTGCATCTGGTGGCAGGCGAAGTGGCAAGTGACATTTCGCATCTGAAGGCAGGCAAGGTGGCAAGTGACATTCTGCATCTGGTGGCAGGCGACGTGACAAGTGACAATCTGCATCTGGGGGCAAGCGACGTTACAAGTGACAATCTGCATCTGGTGGCAGGCAACGTGGCAAGTGACATTCTGCATCTGGTGGCAGGCGACGTTACAAGTGACAATCTGCATCTGGTGGCAGGCGACGTTACAAGTGACAATCTGCATCTGGTGGCAGGCGACGTTACAAGTGACAATCTGCATCTGGTGGCAGGCGACGTGGCAAGTGACAATCTGCATCTGGTGGCAGGTGACATGGAAAGTGCATTCTGCATCTGGTGGCAGGCGACGTTACAAGTGACAATCTGCATCTGGTGGCAGGCGACGTGGCAAGTGACAATCTGCATCTGGTGGCAGGCAACGTGGCAAGTGACATTCTGCATCTGGTGGCAGGCGACGTTACAAGTGACAATCTGCATCTGGTGGCAGGCGACGTGGCAAGTGACAATCTGCATCTGGTGGCAGGTGACATGGAAAGTGACATTCCTCATCTGGTGGCAGGCGATGTTGGCAAATGACACGCTCAAGGCCTCCCACTGATTCTGCATTATGGTGAGTTGAGCTATTTAATTTATATTACAATGTAATAATAGAAATAATGCGCTTTAATCATCCTGACACCATATTAATCATGATGCCGTGATGACTGATGCGCCAACACCAGCCATTGCCCGTAAAATAATCACATACATCTTCTTCCACACAGCCGGTCACCGGTGCCAAAAAGGTTGGGGACCAGGCAGCTCTAAGTTGTCTGCTTTCAGAAAATATATGTTTTGGGGGTTTTATCTTCAGGTCTCATCAGGGCTTGAGGTCTAAAATTATTTAAACGTAGAGCTGGGCGATTTTCTCCCCCAAAAATTAAAAAAAAAATAAAATAGATTCACGATTCGAATCAAGTTTTTTTTTTTTGATGGACACCGCGCCGGTCCTGAGGAGCTGTGGGCAGGAGTTTTTAGGCGAGGCCGCGGCTTCGGCCTAGTCCGCGAAACGCCGCGGAAAAATTAAAAAAATCTAAAATATCGATTTGCTGAAATTTTTTATGGATTTGACCTCTCAACTCGATTCAAGATTTAAATCGATTTTTTCCTATTTAAACGTGTGCAAAAAAACACAAAAACTTCTCTGGCTGTGAAAGGGTTCAAGGATAAGTTTACCTTCGGGAACATGTTAAATCTGTAAGCTTTGTTATTTAAAAAAATAACTGGCTCCTAACTTTTTTTTAACTGGCGCCTAGATTCAAAGCAAACTTGCCAAGCCCTGAGTTCCAGTAATGTAATTACCGCCAGTGAACATACCTTATACATGCTAATTATACCAGGACCTGGGTGGCTGCCATGTTTATTCTCAGTGTGGGAAAAGTACTGTGAATCGCCCTGCCTATACGCACCTTACGTATGCTAAGTATAAGCTGACCTGGGTGTCTGCCATTTTTATTTCCAGTATAGGAAAAGCACTGGCATCTTTTTTGCTACCAGGAGCCAGTCAGGAGCCAATAAGAGCAAAGCGTCATAACAGCCATGGGCGTCCGCAGGTAGGGGCAAGGGGGGTCAAGTCCCCCCCCCCTGGAATCAGGGATCGGATCTTAAATTCAGCACAGTTGCGTCGCTATCGGGGTGCGGGCAGCCCACACCCGGGTGCCACCAACCAGTGGGGTGACACCATCAAGGTGCTGTCAAGCCCCCCCAATCAGTGTAGTGTGACTTTGGCTCTTTTCCCTGCTCAGTCCAGCAGAGAACCCGGCGGCCCCGTGACAGGAGAAAGGCGAGCTGCGTGCTGTCAGGGAGAAGAGACGGCAGCTCTCACCAGTTCCCCCGCCCAGGTTCCTGCCCGCTCCGTTCCTTCCCTATTGGCCATAACTGAGGGCCAATCAAAGGAGACTAGGAGAGGAGAGCATCATGGGACATGTAGTTCCAAAGATTGGTGGCCCCATTTTCCACAGGAAGGAGGCTACAGCTCGATCAAGAGAGAGATTGAGAGACTGCAACCTGGAAAAAAGCTGAGGGAGAGAGTGCTACAGGACAAAGAACGAGGAGTGTGCTGGGCGGAAGCCAGAGAGAGAGCCACTCTGCCCAGCGCCAACAGAGAGAGAGCCACGCTGCCCAGCGCCACCAGAGAGAGAGCCACTCTGCCCAGCGCCACCAGAGAGAGAGCCGCACTGCCCAGCGCCACCAGAGACAGAGCCACGCTACCCAGCGCCACCAGAGACAGAGCCACGCTGCCCAGCGCCACCAGAGAGAGAAAGACTGAGCCACTACCAGGGTACAGACATCCTACACTACTGACCAGAGTCGCCCCCGGGGAACCCGGAGTGAGCGATCGTCCAGCCGGAGGGATCACTGCTGTAGTTTCTCTGGGTCTGGTAAGAGGGCCTGTTGGCCATTATCCATTACTTATCCTAGGGACTATACTATGTATGCAGTCTCTGGCCATGATAATGTGATAGTGACATTCCTAAAAAAAGGGGGTGCATGGGTGACCCTAAAAGGATGCCCCCCCCCTGAAAATAGTTCTGCGGACGCCCATGACTGATAACAGCCTGACCCGGCGTTGTGCGCTCGGTGACACCACGCCAAAAGACGACTTTGCTATGCTCCAGTTGGGTCACTTTTCCAAAAACACTTTCCCCCCCGTGCGGCAGAAGAAGCGACGGGACAAAGACTTGGCCATGGAACTCATGGTGCGTGCTGCTCAGAGGAGCCCGTCATCGGGGACACGACAGATAACCAGTTTTCTTGGCAGTGGTAGACAAAGACGCTTTTTATCTTCTGCTCCTTCTAGCTGAGGATGAACTTATCGTGCAAAACTTCCTGTTCTCTGGCGGCTTTCACCATTCCCGAAAACATCCATTTCATGAAAGCTTCTCTTTCATCATGTGTGAAGAGTGAGCAACCGAAAAGATTGGCACACCACATCCCTTCCATGGGTTCTCTTTATCCATCTCTGCTTCGTTATGACATTGCTAGAAGTGTTACAATGTCTTCACTACAAGTACATAGGACTGATATCCTCTAATGTTTTTGTAAAAAGTCGATTTTCTATCAGTTGGGTTGCCTTGGTGCACTTGGTTAACGCGACCGACCCCGAGAACACAAACCCGGGACCAGCATTTTCCAAGCAGTGGAAAGTTCTTACAATTTTTTAAGGTCCTGTTCAGACCTAAGCGTTTTGTAGCTTAATTCTGGCACTCCTCTCCTACATGTTACATATAGTTACATAGTAGGTGAGGTCGAAAAAAGACACAAGTCCATCAAGTCCAACCTATGTGTGTAATTATATGTCAGTATTACATCGTATATCCCTGTATGTTGCGGTCGTTCATGTGCCTATCTAAGGCCCCTTTCACACTGGGGTGGGAGCGGCGGCGACGGTAAAGCAGCGCTATATTTAGTTCTGCTTTACCGTAGTTTTAGCCGCGGTATTCGGCCGCTAGCGGTACGGTTTTAACCCCCGCTAGCGGCCGAAAAAGGGTTAAAATCCCCCGCAAAGCGCCGCCGTAGCGGTGCTTTGCGGCGGTATTGCCGCTCCTATACACCGCTCCTATATCGCTCCAAAGATGCTGCTAGCAGGACTTTTTTGACCGTCCTGCTAGCGCACCGCTCCAGTGTGAAAGCCCGCCGGCTTTCACACTGGAGTGAATGGGGCCTGATTTTTTCAGGCGCTGTACAGGCGCTATTTTTAGCGCTGTACCGCCTGAAAAATGCCCCAGTGTCAAAGGGGCCTAATAGTTTCTTGAAACTATCTATGCCCCCCGCTGAGACCACCGCCTGTGGAAGGGAATTCCACATCCTTGCCGCTCTTACAGTAAAGAACCCTCTACGCAGTTTAAGGTTAAACCTCTTTTCTTCTAATTTTAATGAGTGGCTACGAGTCTTGTTAACCACTTTAAAGCCCCATACACACGCTCGGATTATCCGAGGACCAGGTCCGTCGGATCATGTCCGTCATACTTTGTCCGATGTTGGTTTTGCGTACACACGGTCGGACAAAGTTGTCGGAAAATCCGATCATTCTGAACGTGGTGACGTTTGTTGCCTACGACGGGACTACGTAGAGGCTAGTAGCCAATAGCTTTGGTCTTGTAATGTGATCTGAGCATGCGTAGCATTTTGTCCGTCGGACAACCGTACACACGATCGGATTTGGTGTGATCGGACCGTGTTGTTGGAAAATCTATCCAGCAGGAGATAGGACTTTGTCCGTCGGACAATCCAACGTACACTGTCCGATGGTGCCTACACACGGTCTGATTTTTCAACAACATTTTCCGATCGGACAGAATCCATGCAAAAATCCGACCGTGTGTATGGGGCTTTAGACCAGCCTCGTTTTTGGATTTTAGGTGTTTACATGTTTAAAACAGGTTTTATTGCTAGAAAATTACTTAGAACCCCCAAACATTATATATTGTTTTTTTTTCTAACACCCTAGAGAATAAAATGTCGGTCGTTGCAATACTTCTTTTCACACCGTATTTGCGCAGCGGTCTTACAAGCGCACTTTTTTTGGAAAAAAATCACTTTTTTGAATAAAAAAATAAGACAACAGTAAAGTTAGTCCGATTTTTTTATATATTGTGAAAGATAATGTTACTCCGAGTAAATTGATACCCAACATGTCACGCTTCAAAATCACGTCCGCTCGTGGAATGGCGTCAAACTTTAACCCTCAAAAATCTCCATAGGCGACGTTTAAAAAATTCTACAGGTTGCATGTTTTGCGTTACAGAGGAGGTCCAGGGCTAGAATTATTGCTCTTGCTCTACCGATCGCGGCGATACATCACATGTGTGGTTTGACCACCGTTTTCATATGCGGGCGCTACTCACGTACGCGTTCGCTTCTGCACGCGAACTCGTCGGGACGGGGTGATTTTTTTATTTTACTTGATTTTATTTATTTTTACACAGTTTAAAAAAAATAAATAATTGGATCACTTTTATTCCTATTACACGGAATGTAAACATCCTTTATTATTATTGATCGAAAAGTTATAGCGTTTACAAAATAGGGGATAGTTTTATGGCATTTTTATTAATAATTTTTTTTTTTTTAAATGATCTGCGATTTTTATCGTGACTGCGACACATCGGACATTTTTCACACATATTAGGGTTTACTTCCTCTTTAAGTGACTTTTACCTATAGGTAAGCCTAGAATAAGGCTTACCTATAGGTAGTGGGAATATCTCCTAAACGTGCGCCGTTTAGGAGATATTTCACTTGTAGTGCGCAGATGACGTCATCGGCGCATGCGCTGTGAAGAAACCGACCACCGTGCCGTTTCTTCCCCCTGCGCGTGCCGTGACTGACGGCTCCCGCCAGCATGCGTCACGCAGCTCCAGCCAGTCACAGAGCCAGAGTGCGCGGCCCCGGAAGGAAGAGGGGCGAAGATAGACACGGCCTGCACAGGGGACAGCGCGGGCTTCGTTTTGCAGGTAAGTGTCATATAATGGGCTAGTATGCAATGCATACTAGCCCATTACGCTTTTATTTTGCAAGCCTTGCGGGGAGAAAAAGAGGAAGTAAAACCCATCAGGGTTTACTAACTCTTTAAGCTCTGGGACCCTCTGCAAGACCGAGCATAGCCTCTCTGTCCTCAAGGGTAGGTTCCCCTTCATTGCCAAACACAAAACCATCTGTAAGGCCAGGGGCGGTGCTTCCATAAAGGGCGCAGGAGCGCGGCCCCCCCTCTCCTGTCACTCTCTATATACCATAGATAGATTCATGCATTGCATGAATCTATCTATGGTCGCTGCTGACACCCTCTATTCAGGTGTCCGGCCCCTTTTCGGTCACCGGGCGCCTGAATTACAGCGGTGGGGGTGTTTTTTGGAAACACCTGATTAGCGCCTACGGCGCTAATAGGCGTCCAAAAAGGCGACAAGCGGGCGCAACGCTGTGCGTTCCTTGTTACTCAGCACTGATGTTAGCAAACCGAAGGAATTCGGTTTGCTAACATTGTACTGCCCCTTAGCCAACCAGGAGCACAGGTCTGTGTTACCTGTGCCCTGATTGGCTGAAACGACAGGCACTGTGATTGGGCGCCTATCAGGCGCCCAATCATAGCAGAGGATGAGAGGAGGAGCGGGCAGAAGAGGAACTGGAGGACACGATGCCGCCGTCACCCGAGACAAGGTAAGTGCAGGGCGGGGGAGGGGGGGGGGGGCACAGTGGCAGCTTCTTTGCAGAAGCCCTCTTTGCAGGGACTGTTTCGATGGCAAAGTGGCTGTGTTTTGATGGGCAAAGTGGCTGCGTTTTGATGGGCAAAGTGGCTGCATTTTGATAGGCTCAGTGGCTGCGTTTTAATGGGCACAGTGGCTGCATTTTGATGGGCACAGTGGCTGCGTTTTGATGGGCACAGTGGCTGCGTTTTGATGGGCAAAGTGGCTGCGTTTTAATGGGCACAGTGGCTGCGTTTTAATGGGCACAGTGGCTGCGTTTGGTACAGTGGCTGCATTTGATGGGCTTTTTTTTCCAGAATTTTTCAGTTTATTTGCGCCCCCCCAAAAATTTTGAGCACCAGCCGCCACTGTGTAAGGCTCTCCCACAGCAATCCAGGACAAAGTCATATCCCAAAGTCATATCCCTCTGGAGAGCATTCTGTTGCCTCCCCTAAATATTCCCGCTCTGCGTGCCATTGCAGAGCCCGATATCGATTGTCCAGCTCTATCTCCTCCTGGACCAGCCTGTCCAACTCAGTCACCCACTGCTCCTGGGGCCGCTCTCCCAGGAACGGCATCCGCAACTCCCATTGGTCACTGGCCCGTTCCCCTGGGGTTGGATAGCACTTGAATAAAACATGGAAAAACGTGCATGTAATGCACAGGCGTGCTGCATACGCTTTTTTTTTTATATTTGCTCTGACACATACTGTACTTTAAAAATGCATAGGCGATAAAAAGCATGGCAATATGGTACAGCAAACAATGACTATATAATAATCACTGTTGAACATACCTGCTTTATCACCCGGCCGGGGCGTATGATCTGAAGAGGTGTCATTGAAGCGGCTTATCTATAGAAAGATGTTTAAGTTGTAAATGATTATTTCTGTCCTCCGAGTGCCATATAATCACCTCTAATCTTTATTGCTCTTGTGCAAATACATCGGTCTCCCTTCATGTTTAGGGTGGCGGGTTACAAGATTTCAGACCCAAAAAAAAAAAAAAAAGTGAAAAATATTTGTGTATTTTACAGCTGTAACCTAAAGCCGGCCATAGATGGATCGAAGTGGTTCAGCAGGGACCGGTCGAGATAAAATCCATCTACGGGCAGGCTGGTTGTACTGAAGTTGATCCATTCGCCATGCTTGGCTCCTCCCTCCCCCCTCATCAACAAGCTGATGACATTTAAAAAAAAAAACTTTAAATTTTCATTACATACTGTACCTTATTTTAGATCCAGTAATGTCATTACTAAGCCTTTACGCCTCTCTATGCAATGCAGGCAGATCATGGCTGGGGGGAGGGGCCAGCAGGGTGCTTTACATAGCTTCCTGAAAATATCACAGCCAGGGCTGCTGTTAGAAATCCCGGGGGGCCAATACAGCCTAACTGACAAATGCAGCCACTGTGTCACATCAAATGCAGCCTCACTGTCCCATCAAATGCAACCTCACTGTCCCATCAAATACAGCCTCACTGTCCCATCAAATGCAACCTCACTGTCTCATCAAATGCAGCCTCACTGTCCCATCAAATACAACCTCACTGTCCCATCAAATACAGCCTCACTGTCCCATCAAATGCAACCTCACTGTCTCATCAAATGCAGCCTCACTGTCCCATCAAATACAACCTCACTGTCCCATCAAATGCAGCCTCACTGTCCCATCAAATGCAACCTCACTGTCCCATCAAATACAGCCTCACTGTCCCATCAAATGCAACCTCACTGTCTCATCAAATGCAGCCTCACTGTCCCATCAAATACAACCTCACTGTCCCATCAAATACAGCCTCACTGTCCCATCAAATGCAACCTCACTGTCTCATCAAATGCAGCCTCACTGTCCCATCAAATGCAGCCTCACTGTCCCATCAAATACAGCCTCACTGTCTCATCAAATGCAGCCTCACTGTCCCATCAAATGCAGCCTCACTGTCCCATCAAATACAACCTCACTGTCCCATCAAATACAACCTCACTGTCTCATCAAATGCAGCCTCACTGTCCCATCAAATGCATCCTCACTGTCCCATCAAATACAACCTCACTGTCCCATCAAATACAACCTCACTGTCTCATCAAATGCAGCCTCACTGTCCCATCAAATGCATCCTCACTGTCCCATCAAATACAACCTCACTGTCTCATCAAATGCAGCCTCACTGTCCCATCAAATACAACCTCACTGTCTCATCAAATGCAGCCTCACTGTCCCATCAAATGCAGCCTCACTGTCCCATCAAATGCAGCCTCACTGTGTCCCATCAAATGCAGCCTCACTGTCCCATCAAATGCAGCCTCACTGTCCCATCAAATGCAACCTCACTGTCTCATCAAATGCAGCCTCACTGTCCCATCAAATGCAGCCTCACTGTCCTATCAAATGCAGCCTCACTGTCCCATCAAATGCAGCCTCACTGTCTCATCAAATGCAGCCTCACTGTCCTATCAAATGCAGCCTCACTGTCCCATCAAATGCAGCCTCACTGTCCCATCAAATGCAGCCTCACTGTCCCATCAAATGCAGCCTCACTGTCCCATCAAATGCAGCCTCACTGTCCTATCAAATGCAGCCTCACTGTCCCCCATCAAATGCAGCCTCACTGTCCCATCAAATGCAGCCTCACTGTCCCATCAAATGCAGCCTCACTGTCCCATCAAATGCAGCCTCACTGTCCCATCAAATGCAGCCTCACTGTCCCATCAAATGCAGCCTCACTGTCCCATCAAATGCAGCCTCACTGTCCCATCAAATGCAGCCTCACTGTCCCATCAAATGCAGCCTCACTGTCCCATCAAATGCAGCCTCACTGTCCCATCAAATGCATCCTCACTGTCTCATCAAATGCAGCCTCACTGTCCTATCAAATGCAGCCTCACTGTCCCATCAAATGCAGCCTCACTGTGTCCCATCAAATGCAGCCTCACTGTCCCATCAAATGCAGCCTCACTGTCCCATCAAATGCAACCTCACTGTCTCATCAAATGCAGCCTCACTGTCCCATCAAATGCAGCCTCACTGTCCTATCAAATGCAGCCTCACTGTCCCATCAAATGCAGCCTCACTGTCCCATCAAATGCAGCCTCACTGTCTCATCAAATGCAGCCTCACTGTCCTATCAAATGCAGCCTCACTGTCCCATCAAATGCAGCCTCACTGTCCCATCAAATGCAGCCTCACTGTCCCATCAAATGCAGCCTCACTGTCCCATCAAATGCAGCCTCACTGTCTCATCAAATGCAGCCTCACTGTCCCATCAAATGCAGCCTCACTGTCCCATCAAATGCAGCCTCACTGTCCCATCAAATGCAGCCTCACTGTCCCATCAAATGCAGCCTCACTGTCCTATCAAATGCAGCCTCACTGTCCCATCAAATGCAGCCTCACTGTGTCCCATCAAATGCAGCCTCACTGTCCCATCAAATGCAGCCTCACTGTCCCATCAAATGCAGCCTCACTGTGTCATATCAAATGCAGCCTCACTGTCCCATCAAATGCAGCCTCACTGTCCCATCAAATACAGCCTCACTGTCCCATCAAATACAACCTCACTGTCTCATCAAATGCAGCCTCACTGTCCCATCAAATGCAGCCTCACTGTCCCATCAAAGGCAGCCTCACTGTGTCCAATCAAACCCCCCCCCCCCGTTCTCCGCGGGAGGTCCGGCACTTACCTTGCTGTGGTGTGATGGAATGCGCCGCAAGGCGGGACAAAAGCCCGCAAATGAAGCGCCTCGTCTGCAATCTCGTGATTGCATAGACGTGGCGCTTCCCATAGTGCACTGTGTCCGGCGCCCGAACACAGTGCAATTAATGACCTTTTTTTCTATTTTTTTTTTTTTTTCAAAGGGCCATTTAATAATTTTTTTTTGTGACTGCCTGGAAGGGGGTAGCGCCCGTGCACCCCCTATGGACGGGCCGCCACTGGCTGCCCTGATCACCGCCCCCTGCCTCAGTACTCCTCCCAAGAGTTATTTTAAACTTCGTACACACGGGCAGAATGTCGGGTGACATTTGCCAGTACAAAAAAATACCGGCCGACATTCTGCCCGTGTGTATGTCTGCCTGCCCGACAGAAGTCGGCCGTGCATGCTGGAAAACCAGCAGCCGACCGACTCCCAATCAGCCAATGACAGAGGGTGCTGATCGTGTTCTGGCGGGGAGGGGCCTTTCCCACTGTCAGAACTAGACATGTGCACTGCCGAAAAAATTTATTTTAGTTTCATTTGTTTTTTGGGTCATTCGTTAGGATTGCAATTCATAAATGCAAAAAATTTGTAAATTCATACATTCGAGAATTTGTAAATTCGTCAATTCGAAAATCCAATAATTTTAAATAATAACTAATTAATAATAAATAATAATAATAATAAAAAAGTTTTTATTATTATTATTGTTATTTATTATTATTAATTTGTTAAGTTTTATTCGTTTAGATGCGCCATTCTTTATTTCGGATAATTCGTAACTTCTGATAAATTCGTATTCGTTACGTTCACTAACAGCCAAATTTGAAAGGAAATTCCAATACCTATAATTTAATAGTTAGTAAGTACCGGTTCACACTACAGCGACTTGGGATCTGACTTGTCAGACCTCAAGTCGCCCCAAGTCGCTTGACTAAGTTGCTCAAAGTCACACTGAAGTCGCCTCCAAGTCGTCTTGCAAAGTCGCGCTGTAAGTCGGGTTGCCCCTGTGTGAACCGACACTAATGCCGCGTACACACGATCGGACTTTCCGGCAGACTTATGCCCCGTACACACGGTCGGAAATTCCTACGGAAAATGTCCAATCGGACCATGTTGTCGGAAAATCCGACCATGTGTGGGCTCCATCAGACTTTTTCCGTCGGAACTTCCAACGGAAAAAATTTGAGATCCTGCTCTCAAATTTTCCGACAACAAAATCCGATCGGACTTTTTCCGATCGTGTGTAGAGAATTCCGACGGACAAAGTGCCACGCATGCTCAGATCACATTAGGAGACCAAACCTATTGGCTAATAGCCTCTACGTAGTTCCATCGTACGCAACAAACGTCACCACGTTCAGAATGATCGGATTTTCCAACAACTTTGTCCGACCGTGTGTATGCAACACCAGTGTCGGACAAAATCCGTGCACCATCCACACTATCAGTCCAAAAGTCCGCCGGATTCAAACGTGATGACGTAGAATAAGGAAGTTCATAGCCAGTAGCCAATAGCTGCCCTAGCGTCAGTTTTAGACCGTCGGACCAGCACGCAGGCGACCGGATTTTTCAACCGGACTCGAGTCCGGCGGACAAATTTTAAGCCAGTCTTATTTCTAGGTCCGCCGGACTTTTGGAAAGAAAAAGTCCGCTGGAGCCCACACACGATCGAATTGTCTGACGGACTCTGGTCCGCCGGAAAGTCCGATCGTGTGTACGTGGCATAATAGTCAAGTTATTATTAGTTAGTTATTGTTTCAGATTTCCGAATTTACAATTTCCGAATTTACAATTTCCGAATTTTCGAATTACGAATTTTCGAATTACGAATTTTCGAATTTACGAATTTACAAAATAATGAATTTACGAATTTTCGAATATTCAAATTTACGAATATTTGGAAAAATTTGCTAAACCTTTTTTTCGTTTATTTGGATATTTCTGAATTAACAAATTTGTCGAAATTCGTTAAAAAACTGCACATGTCTAGTCAGAACAAAACAGCTTAGCGGAGTACATCACTGTACTAACCTCGCATGGTTAGTACAGTGGCTCCCGACCGGAGTTGCAGGTTGCACTAAAACAAACTGTGGTGTATACCTGGCTTTAGCCTGGATGCAAACAGTGGGCTGACTCTTGGGAGGAGTTATGCAAATGTTAAAATGTCTTGATGGGTGGGTGTCAGTCTGGAGGAGTGGGTGTTCCCAGGCAGGCTGTATTTGCATAGGTAACACCCACATGTGATGCCGAGCCTCCATGATTGAAAGAACTGAAATACAAGAAATGAAAGGATTGGGCCAGGGACAGCCAGGCTAAGGAGGAAAGGAGTCTGTACAACTGTGCAAGACTGAAGGGAAGTCTGGAGGTCAGATTTAACCGCTTTGCTGAAAAATCCCCCCCCCCCCCCCCCCCACACACACACACACACATTTCTCTCCCTGCTCTGTATAGTTCTATGCTGACTTTCAGTTAGAGAGAGATAGTCTGAAATCAAACAGCTTCTGCTGTGATCTAGAAAACTCATACTTCTCTGAGATAATGATAATACACTTCATATTAAATTATTACTTGAATAAGTAGATTTTCTTTGAAAAGTAAAAAATATTCATATAAAATATCAATCAAAAAAAAACTTGATGGCTGCATGACCCCCAGAGTCCATCCCACAATACTGGTCATGGAGACCCTCTGGATGACAACCTGTTGTTGCAATCCCAATGATGGGGGTCCCACATAACACACCCAACCAGGTAGTGAATACTTTTTACAATGTTGTCTCTCGCACAGAGCTGCCCCTGGCAATGACTTCATCTGCTCTTCTCTCCAGAAGGACGGCGCCATCTTTGTTCAGCCATCATCCAGGTTCATCATCCAGGGCTGTCTTAATAGCATCATGGGCTCCTGGGCAAAGTAATACCTACCCTTAAGAATTAAAATAAAAACAGTTAATAGAATTGTACATATATATATTAGTACTTTCAATAAAATACATTTTAACCACTTAAGGACCGGAAGATTTGCCCCTTAATGACCAGGCCATTTTTTGCGATACGGCACTGCGTTACTTTAACTGACAAGTGCGCGGCCGTGCGACGTTGTACCCAAACAAAAATTTATGTCCTTTTTTTCCCACAAATAGAGCTTTCTTTTTGGTGGTATTTGATCACCTCTGCGTTTTTTATTTTATGCGCTATAAACAAAAAAAGAGCGACAATTTTGAAAAAAAAAAAATATATTTTTTTTTACTTTTTGCTATAATAAATATCCAAAAAATAAATAAATACATTTCTTCATCAGTTTAGGCCAATATATATTCTTCTACATATTTGTGGTTAAAAAAAAAATTGCAATAAGCGTATATTAATTGGTTTGCGCAAAAGTTATTGCGTCTACAAAATAGGGGATAGATTTATGGCATTTTTATTATTTATTTATTTTTTTACTAGTAATTAGGACGATCGATGTTTTTTAGCGGGACTGCGACATTCCGGGGGACAGATCGGACACCTAACTGAAATTTTTGACACTTTTTGACATTTTTGACACGAGCCGACGTACAATAACGGCGATTTGTGGGAAGCAGCCACATTGCTGCAGTACAACTGCGGTGGCTGGTCTTTAAGCGGTTAAGCAATAAGAAACCATGTCATAAATCAAAAACTAATCAACACAATGGGCACAGTACAGGGGGGATCAGGAGGGCACAGTCCTGGATTTAGGAGTTCACAGCACAGGTTTCCGGGACACACGGTCATCCTGGGACAGCTTAGTAAAATCCGTGATTGTCCCAGCAAATCCGGGGACAGTTGGCAAGTATGATGTAGTGCAAGATTATTATGGGCAGGGTTGCCAACCGCCAGTAAATTTCCTGACAGTTTGTAAAAATCAGTGATTGTTTTACAACTGCCAGTAAATATCAGGGGCTGACTTTTTGAGTGTAAATCAAGCAAATTACTTTGTTGTAGGTATTGTCAGTGTTTCTATATCATGTTTATACTGTATATTCACTGTGTTAGATTTCAATAGGTTTCTCAGGTTGTCAGTAAAGAAAATGTGCTCCGCCAGTAAATTTCCCATGTTTTGTCAGTAAAAAATGCTGCGGGAGTGGCCCTGGTTATACTAAACCATTATCCAACTATCTCATTATTTACTAACTTATAGATTACATTGTTGTTATTCAACTCAAACTAAGGTTATTCTATAAACAATTAATTACTTTCTTTATTCAACTTTATACTAAATTTGTTGATTGTTTGAAAGATATTGATTAAAATCATATATGAATAATATCTATTATATTAATAATTATAAGGAAAATAGCAAATAATATATGTTCATCTATATATGATGTTCGAGAAGCCTTTCACACACATATATATATATATATATGTCTATCTTATTTAACCACATGCTGACCGCGCCATAGTCGAAAGACGTCTACAGCGCGGTCGGCTTGTTCTAAGTGGACGTCCTCCCAGAAACTTGCTCCCGCGCGCCCCCCCGAGGACCCGGCGCATCACAGATCAGGGTAAACAGCCGCTGATAGCGGCCATTTACCACGTGATCGCTTCGTCAAATGACGGAGCGATCACATGTACACAAACCGGAGTCACGTCATGACGCCGGTTCCTCCCTCCCCTCTCTGTACCGATCGGTACAGTGAGAGGGGAGAAGCGGAAAGGGGGAGAGACGGGACCAGCGCTGTGGGCTGTATGTGTAGTGCCCACAGCGCTGGTCAGTGCCTGCAATACTTTGCCACCACTGTGCAATGCTCTGCAACCACTGTGCAATACTCTGCAACCACTGTGCAATGCTCTGCCACCACTGTGCAATACTCTACCAATACTGTGCAACACTGCAATACTCTGCCAATACTTGCCAATACTCTGCCAATACTCGCCAATACTCTGCAATAATTTTTAATAGAAACAAAGAATTTTTTTTTTTTTTTTTAACAAATTTTCTGTATTTTTTGATTTATAGCGCAAAAAATAAAAAACCCAGCGGTGATTAAATACCACCAAAAGAAAGCTGTATTTGTGTGAAAAAAAGGACACAAAATTCATTTGGGTACAGTGTTGCATGACTGAGTAATTGTCATTCAAAGTGTGAGAGCACAGCTGAAAATTGATCTGGTTAGGAAGGGGGTTTAACCACTTGCCGACCGCCCCATGTAGATATACGTCGGCAGAATGGCACGTACAGGCAGAACCACGTACCTGTACGTGCCATTCTTTAGGCGGTTGGGGGGTCCGATCGGACCCCCCTCCGCCGGCGGGGACGGTCGGCATCGCTTCAGGAGCGATCCGGGACGAGGGGACGGCCAGTGTTTTCTGGCCACCCCCTCGCGATCGCTCCTGGCGAATGAAAAGCTTCCCCTTCCTGTCTATTGTATAGACAGGAAGGCGGAAGTGATGTCACGCTCGGTGCGCCGGTCTATGTGACCGGAGACGCCGAGCGGCGAACATGTTAAGGTTAGTGCACAACAGTACACTGACACCAGTACAGTTAGGCACACAAAACACCCCCCTGTCACCCCCTGATCACCCCCCCGATCACCCCCTCCCCCCCCAGTCACAGTGTCACTAATTGCAGTGATCATTTATTTACTGATCACTGCATTTAGTGTCAGTGTGACTGTAATAACTGTCAGGGCAGTTAGTTTTAGGTCCTAGGTAGCCCCCTACCCCCCCCTAATAAAGGTTTAACCCCCTGATTGCCCCTAGTTAACCCCTTCACCCCCTTTTGCCAGTGTCACTAAGCGATCGTTTTTCTGATCGCTGCATTGTGTCGCTAGGTAACCATTTTTTTTTTATTTTAACCGCCATGTTTTATATAGGTTCATAAATAGTTTTATAGGTCAGGTACCCCCATATTACAACCTAAATAAAGGTTTTAACCCCTTGATTGCCCCTAGAGTTAACCCTTTCACCAGTGATCACTGTATAACTGTCACTGGTGACGCTGGTTAGCCAGTTAGTTATTTCGTTATTTAGGTTCCCCGTCAGGTTTTTATATAGCGTCAGGTACCCCCATATATTACCTAATAAAGGTTTAACCCCCTGATTGCCCCTAGTTAACCCTTTCACCCCCTTTTGCCAGTGTCACTAAGCGATCGTTTTTCTGATCGCTGCATTAGTGTCGCTAGGTAACCATTTTTTTTTTATTTTAACCGCCATGTTTTATATAGGTTCATAAATAGTTTTATAGGTCAGGTACCCCCATATTACAACCTAAATAAAGGTTTTAACCCCCTGATTGCCCCTAGAGTTAACCCTTTCACCAGTAATCACCGTATAACTGTCACTGGTGACGCTGGTTAGCCAGTTAGTTATTTCGTTATTTAGGTTCCCCGTCAGGTTTTTATATAGCGTCAGGTACCCCCATATATTACCTAATAAAGGTTTAACCCCCTGATTGCCCCTAGTTAACCCTTTCACCCCCTTTTGCCAGTGTCACTAAGCGATCGTTTTTCTGATCCCTGCATTAGTGTCGCTAGGTAACCAGTTTTTTTTTGTATTACTGTTACGGGTGACGCTGGTTAGTTAGCTTGTTTTTTTATACTGTCAGGGCACCCGCCATTTATTACCCAATAACGGTTTAACCCCCTGATCGCCCGGCGGGTGATATCAATTAGGTTTTAGGGTCAAATAAGGTCTGCGTCGCCCCAGGTTAGTGCCAGTACCGCAAACACCCACGCGCAAAGCATACACCTCCCTTAGTGGTATAGTATCTGAACAGATCAATATCTGATCTGATCAGATCTATACTAGCGTCCCAGCAGTTTAGGGTTCCAAAAAAACGCATTGTTAGCGGGATCAGCCCAGATACCTGCTAGCACCTGCGTTTTCCCCCTCCGCCCAGCCCAGCCCACCCAAGTGCAGTATCGATCGATCACTGTCACTTACAAAACACTAAGCACACATAACTGCAGCGTTCGCAGAGTCAGGCCTGATCCCTGCGATCGCTAACATTTTTTTTGTGGTAGCGTTTTGATTCAGTCGCTAACAGTCAGGAGCTTTTTTACCTGTGAATCTCAAAAAAATAAAAAAAACAAAAATAGTTGTCGTTTTATTGTTCTCTCTCTCTCTCTATTGTTGCTCTTTTTTTACTCCATTCTATTCTGCAATGTTTTATTATGTTTTATCATGTTTTATCATGCTTGCTTTTCAGGTATGTAATTTTGTTTACTGTGTTTTAGTGTTAAGCATTTTTTTGTTTTCAGGTGCGCCATTCAGTTGCAGCGCGGAAAAAGATTACAATATATGTCCAGTATGTTGCTGGACTTTGAATGGTTATACCAGAATGATGCCTGCAGGTTTAGGTATCATCTTGGTATCATTCTTTTCAGCCAGTGATCGGCTTTCATGTAAAAGCAATTCTAGCGGGTAATTAGCCTCTAGACTGCTTTTACAAGCAGTAGGAGGGAATGTCCCCCCTCCCGGATATAAACCGCGCCATTGGGAAATTGGGAAAGCATTTTATCACACCAATCTTGGTGTGGTCAGATGCTTTGAGGGCAGAGGAAAGATCTAGGGTCTAATAGACCCCAATTTTTTCAAAAAAAGAGTACCTGTCACTGCCTATTGCTATCATAGGGGATATTTACATTCCCTGAGATAACAATAAAAATCATAACAAAGAAAAAAAATGGAAGGAACAGTTTAAAAATAGAATAAAAAAGCTAAATAAATAAAAAAAAAACTAAAAAAAAAAAAAAAAAAGCACCCCTGCCCCCCCTTCTCTTGCGCAAAGGCGTACACAAGCGTTGGTCTGGCGTCATATGTAAACAGCAATTGCAGCATGCATGTGAGGTATCACCGCGAAGGTCAGATCGAGGGCAGTAATTTTAGCAGTAGACCTCCTCCGTGAATCTAATGTGGTATCATGTAAAGGCTTTTAAAGGCTTTTAAAAATGTATGTAGTTTGTCGCCACTGCGTGTTTGTGCGCAATTTTAAAGCATGTCGTGTTTGGTATCCATGTACTCGGCCTAAGATCATATTTTTTATTTCATCAAAAATTTGAGCAATATAGTGTGTTTTAGTGCATTAAAATAAAAAAAAGTGTATTTTTTCCACAAAAAATGCGTTTGAAAAATCGCTGCGCAAATACTGTGTGGAAAAAAAAAAAATGCAACACCCACCATTTTAATCTGTAGGGCCTTTGCTTTAACAATATATATAGTGTTTGGGGGTTCAACGTAATTTTCTTGCAAAAAAAAAATATGTTTTCATGTAAACAAAAAGTGTCAGAAAGGGCTTTGTCTTCAAGTGGTTAGAAGAGTGGGTGACGTGTGACATAGGCTTCTAAATGTTGTGCATAAAATGCCAGGACAGTTCAAACCCCCCCCAAATGACCCCATTTTGGAAAGTAGACACCCCAAGCTATTTGCTGAGAGCAATGTTGAGCCCATTAAATATTTTTTTTTTTTGTCCCAAGAGATTGAATAATGAAAAAAAAAAAATATATATATTTTTTTTTACAAAAAGTTGTCACTAAATGATATATTGCTCAAACATGTCATGGGCATATGTGGAAATACACCCCAAAATACATTCTGTTGCTTCTCCTGAGTACGGGGATACCACATGTGTGGGACTTTTTGGGAGCCTAGCTGCGTACGGAACCCCAAAAACCAAGCACCGCCTTCAGGCTTTCTAAGGGAGTAATTTTTTTATTTCACTTCTCACTGCCAATCACAGTTTCGGAGGCCATGGAATGCCCAGATGGCATAAAACCCCCCAAAATGACCCCATTTTGGAAAGTAGACACCCCAAGCTATTTGCTGAGAGGTATTGTGAGTATTTTGCAGATGTCGCTTTTTGTCACAAAGTTTTGAAAATTGAAAAAAAGAAAAAAAAAAAAAATTTTTTTCTTTACTTTCTTCATTTTCAAAAACAAATGAGAGCTGTAAAATACTCACCATGCCTCTCAACAAATAGCTTGGGGTGTCTACTTCCAAAATGGGGTCATTTGGGGGGGTTTTGTGCTATTTTGGCATTTTATGGCCTTCGAAACTGTGATAGGTAGTGAGGAGTGAAATCAAAAATTTGCACCCTTAGAAATCCTGAAGGCGGTGCTTGGGTTTCGGGGCCCCGTACGCGGCTAGGCTCCCAAAAAGTCCCACACATGTGGTATCCCCATACTCAGGAGAAGCAGCAAAATGTATTTTGGGGTGCAATTCCACATATAACTATGGCATGTGTGAGCAATATATAATTTAGTGACAACTTTTTGAAGAAAAAAAAAAAATTATTTTTTATTTTTGTCTTTATTCAATCACTTGGGACTAAAAAAAAAAATATTCAATGGGCTCAACATGCCTCTCAGCAAATAGCTTGGGGTGTCTACTTTCCAAAATGGGGTCATTTGGGGGGTTTTGTACTTCTCTGCCATTTTAGCACCTCAAGAAATGAAATAGGCAGTCATAAATTAAAAGCGGTGTAAATTCCAGAAAATGTACTCTAGTTTGTAGACGCTATAACTTTTGCGCAAACCAATAAATATACGCTTATTGGCATTTTTTTTACTAAAGACATGTGGCTGAATACATTTTGGCCCAAATGTTTGACTAAAATTGAGTTTATTAGATTTTTTTTATAACAAAAAGTAGAAAATCTCTTTTTTTTTCAAAATTTTCGCTCTTTTTCCGTTTATATCGCAAAAAATAAAAAAATCACAGAGGCAATCAAATACCATCAAAAGAAAGCTCTATTTGTGGGAAGAAAAGGACGCAAATTTCGTTTCGTTACAAAATTGCATGACCGCACAATTACCAGTTAAAGTAGTGCAGTGCGAAATTGAAAAAAAGACCTCTGGTCCTTAAGCTGACAATTGGTCCGGGGCTGAAGTGGTTAACTGCCCAGTGGTCAACTTCAAAATTTGTACTAATAATATGTACTGCATTGTTATCAATAACATATTTTAAAGAAAAAAATGCTGCAGGAGCTTGGCAACCCTGATCATGGGGCCCCCTGTGCACCCGGTGCCCCTGGGCAGTGCCCAGGGACGCCCATGCATTAAGGCGACCCTGTCATTATCCACTTCCTGGACTGAGATGCTGGCTCTGACACAGCTCAGCCACAAAGTTACAATGTTGTAGTCTGATCACTGGGGAAGCAGAGACTGAGGAAATGCTCCTTCCTGCCTGCAGCAGACTGATGACATCATCTCAGCCTTAGCAAAATCATTGACTGGAGCTCAAGGACAGCTTTTTAATGATAACAGGTGGAGCTTTTCTGAAACGTGACACTGTCACTGTATATTATGACCTGTCAGGATGAAGAATGACGTCATATGCAGTTTTCTTCCCACACACTGTGATGTCTTCACCCTGCAAGTCGCAAAGCGCTCTCTCTTTTTTGATTTTTTTTTTTTTTGCGACCGCGTCTAATCAGGTCCCGGTGTGTTGACTCCGCGGTCACCCGGGAGACAAGCGTGCGATGCCGAGCGATTGTACTCCTTATCATCGGATCCATCTGAACGAGCCACTCCGGCAGCAGAAAAACAAGGAGTGCCCAGCACAGGGAAATCGGATTTGTCTAAGACCTATGTTAACCCCTGGAAGAATAGTTCATTGTTTACTGCATAAGTGCATGTGGCTGCCTGCCCAGGTAAATACTAACCTACACAAATACCTGAGCCTGGTATTTATATGATATTATATAAACACACTCCAGATAATGAATCATTGTTGTGCGAGAGAACATCAGCGCTTTCAGGGGACGCGGCCACCTGAATTTCCCAGAGCCAGCGCGAAGGAGCTCCTAATTCTTTTATTTGTCCACCCGAGACGGTGACACCGGAGATCAGAGACCGGGATTAAAGGGGAGCTCTGCACACAAATGTCTGACATCACTGCTTAAAGCGGAGTTCCACCCAAAAATGGAACTTCCGCTTTAAGTGCAGGTGACCCCCTGACATGTCATTTTTTTGGTGCCGCCTCATCAGTGCTGCCTATAAATGCCCATCAATGCCGCCTCATCAGTGCTGCCTATGAGTGCCCATCAGTGCCGCCTCATCAGTGCTGCCTATAAGTGCCCATCAGTGGCGCCTCATCAGTGCTGCCTATAAGTGTCCATCAGTGCCGCCTCATCAGTGCTGCCTATAAGTGCCCATCAGTGCCGCCTCATCAGTGCTGCCTATGAGTGCCCATCAGTGCTGCCTATGAGTGCCCATCAGTGCCGCCTCATCAGTGCTGCCTATGAGTGCCCATCAGTGCTGCCTATAAGTGCCCATCAGTGCCGCCTCATCAATGCTGCCTATGAGTGACCATCAGTGCCGCCTCATCAGTGCTGCCTATGAGTGACCATCAGTGCCGCCTCATCAGTGCCGCCTATGAGTGCCCATCAGTGCCACCTTATCAGCGCACATCAGTGAAGGAAAAAAACTGCCTGTTTGCAAAATTGTATAAAATGTTTTTTTGTTTTTGTTTGTTCAGCTAAAAATAAAAAAAACAGTGGTGATTCAATACCACCAAAAGAAATCTATATGTGTATGAAAAAAATTATAAAAGTTTCACATTGGTACAGTGTTGCATGACTGCACAATTGTCATTCAAAGTGTAAAAACGCAGAAAAAAAAGGGGGTAAAAGTGCCCAACAGGCAAGTGGTTAAAAGCAAAACGGTGCGTTTTTGGTTCAAGAGACTTCAATGGAGAAGTAGCAGCCAAGCGTGTAGTGCGTTTTTTGCCGTGATTTTGCATCAATTTGCATTTTGTGTCTTTTAACCGCTTAAGGACTGCCCAATGTACATATACTGCGGCAGGGCGGCCTTTAAGCGCAAAATCACGTACCTGATTTTGCTCACACAGTAAGAACGAACTCGCAGGAAACACATTTAACCCTTTGATCGCCCCTGATGTTAACCCCTTCCCAGCCAGTGTCATTAGTATTGGGATTTTTTTTTACCAAAAACATTTAGCAGAATACATATTGGCTTAAATTTATGAATCCATTAGATTTTTTAAAAAAAAATTATTGGATATGTTTTATAGCAGAAAGTAAAAAATATATATATTTTTTTTTTTTTTTTATTTTTTTCCAAAATTGTTGTTTTTTTTTGTTTATAACGCAAAAAATAAAAACCGCAGAGGTGATCAAATATCACCAAAAGAAAGCTCTATTTGTGGGAAAAAAAGGACATCAATTTTATTTATTTATTTATAAATTTTTTATGGTATAACTGGATGGACTTGTGTCTTTTTTTCTACCTGACAATGTAACTATTTGGGTACAGCGTCGTACGACCGCGCAAATTGCCAGTTAAATTAATGCAGTGCAGTATCGCAAAAAAATGGTCATGAAGGGGGTAAACCTTCCGGAACTGCAGTGGTTAACCACTTTCAGACCGGACCATTTTGCTGGCTTAAAGTGGTGGGACACCCTGAATTTTAGTAACAATTTGAAATGAAAAAAAAAAAAAACATTATTTTTTTTACTTACCAGAAATGGCTGTTGCTAGGCAGATCGTCCTAATCTGCCTCCTCCAGCGCCGCGGTGATCTTCTCTCCTTCCGTCTTCTAGTGAATGGAACTGTGTCCCACAACACACCGCGTTACCCATTCACAAATAAGACTCGCGCATGCGCAGTAGGCCGCACGCCGACTCGCGCATGCGCAGTAGGAAGCGGAAAGCCGTTTCCCTTACCGAGGATGGTGGCGCTGGATCCGGATCGCAGAGGGACATCTCGGCCTCCACGAACGACATCGCGGGCGCCCTGGGAGGGTAAGTGTACTTATTAAAAGTCAGCAGCGACTTTTTTTTTAGCTGCTGACTTCAAAAAAAATTTTTTTCAGGTGAAACACCCCTTTAAGACCAGACCACTTTTTGCGATTCGGCACTGCGTTGCTTTAACTGACAATTGCGCGGTCGTGCGACGTGGCTCCCAAACAAAATTGACGTCCTTTTTTTCCCCACAAATAGAGCTTTCTTTTGGTGGTATTTGATCATCTCTGCGTTTTTTATTTTTTGCGCTATAAACAAAAAAAGAGCGACAATTTTGAAAAAAAACGCATTCTTTTTTTACTTTTTGCTATAATAAATATCCCCCAAAAATATATAAAACATTTTTTTTTCCTCAGTTTAGGCCGATACGTATTCTTCTACATATTTTTGGTAAAAAAAATGTCAATAAGCGATTATTGATTGGTTTGCGCAGAAGTTATAGCGTTTACAATATAGGGGATAGTTTTATAGCATTTTTATTAATAATTTTTTTTTACTAGTAATGGCGGCGATCAGCGATTTTTATTGTGACTGCGACATTATGGCGGACACATCGACCATTTTTGACACATTTTTGGGACCATTGTCATTTATGCACTGATTCCTGTGTAAATGACACTGGCAGTGAAGGGGTTAACCACTAGGTGGCAGTGTAGGGGTTAAGTGTTCCTAGAGGCGTGTTACTAACTGTGGGGGGGGGGGCGTGGCTGTGAGCTAGTGAGTGCTGATCTCTGCTCCAACCACAGGGAGCAGAGATCGGTGTCACTAGTTGCAGAACGGGGAGATGCTGTTTACTTCCGCATCTCCCCGTTCAGCCATCTCGTGAGACGATCGCGGGAATCCCCACGGCGATCGAGTCCGCGGGACCCGCGACCAGACTCACGGGGGGTCACGACCGGTGGCACACGCTCGATGGCACGGCGGCATCTTAAAGGGGGATGTACCTGTACGCCCTTGTGCCATTCTGTCGACGTACATCGTCGTGCGCCGGTCGGGAAGCGGTTAATCCATACAACAACAAATTGGCCAAAGAAAAGCATGAAAAATGCAAAACGCATCAAAAAATGTGCAAAAAATGTGTCAAAAACTTGTGTGCAAAATGCACAGCAAAAGCACTGCAGAAACGGATCAAAAGCAAACTGACTTCCTTACAACAAGTAAGGCCACGCCTCCTCATTAACATGCCATACTTGAGCAAGTCACCCTTTTATGTGAGTCATCAACTCCTCCCTTATCTCAGTCTGTCAATAAGCCTGATATAGAAAAGGGGGCGGGGCACAGACACAAAATGTTGGAGAGCGTCCTTAGCTGCTAGGTGAACACATCACATAGTGTTACTTTTCACCTTCTCCTCTTCCTCAATTGATATTTGACTTTTCTATGACATTAATGGACCGTCACTTTCGGGTGGAGTTACCCTTTAAATAAAAAAAAACAAACAAAAATAAATCAGTGAGAAAATGCAGTAGCCGGGAACGAGCGGAGTTATGCGGTGGGTGAACCCCGGAGACTGTGTGGAGTCTGGGCCACGCGTGGTATGCCGCTCCAACCACAGGCATCTAAATAACATTATTTATGTACTAAAAGCAGCAAACAAGAGCCGACCTGAAGCCGCATCTTGGGGCTGCGACGTTCACAGGGAGCTCCACTCCTAGATCGCAGCACTCCACCTCAGCATTCCTCTCCTGACTCACCTTATCTCCGGCCCCAGGCAGCTCTGTAAATCTTACTGCTTCTCCTGTCACTCGCCCAATTTTAAAGAGACACCTCCAGCTTTTTATATTGTCTAATGGTGACAAAATGGTGTGTCTGTCCGTCATCGAAATCCATCCCCAACAGGAAAATCGATATAAGGCGGAGGGGGCCCCTGACTACCAGTACATCTAATTGGGGTCCTGCTCATGTAGCGCTACCCCCACAGGAGCCGCTGGATATGACGGGTTCTCTGGTGTGCCATGAAATGTATCTCCTGTACAGGGCCGTCTTTTACCAGCATTGGGGTGCACAGCTGTTGCATACATCCTCGTGGCGGCATCCAATTCATTTCTATGGGGACACACGGCTGCACAGGCACAGGCGCTGTGTCCTATTATAACATGTGGGTGGGGGTCCTCAAACAAAACTTGAATGCATTCATGGACCTGCACCCACACATTTGCATGTTATATAAGGACACAGTGGCTGTACTCATGCAGCCGCATGGCCTAGTAGAAATGAATGGGATGCTGGCATAGGTATGCACGCAACAGCTGTGCGTCCCAGTGCCAGTAAAGGGCATCCCTGTAGGGGAGACTCATGTCCAATAGTGGGTGGGTGTATACGTTCCTGACAAAGGGGTACCCCCTCGAGGTGGCTATAAAGCACCTGGTGCCTAATTGTCAGTATTAGCCAGCTATCATTGGGGCCCTGCTGTAAGGTGGTTCACATGAAGCTCTCCCTTTAAGAATGAAGAAGAAATTAACTATGGGCAGTGAGGGGTTGTGCACGGTTCTTCTCACCACTCCTGGTAGACAACGATTCTGGTCCAGTGCGCTTGATGGTCTATTGTCCCAGAAGGCTCAATCCCCACAATCAGGACCTCACGATCGGATCTGCAGAAGTCTCAGTCTCTCAGCTCTGGTGCAGGCACTCATGGCAACGGGTCCCTGCAGTCCTGGTTCCAGCACTGCAAAAGCCCCAGGCTCTTGGTTGTGAACATGTCTGGACACTTAGGGGTCCAGTACAATTACACACTGACACTTGGGGGTCCAAAACAATTACACACTGACACTTAGGGGTCCAGTACAATGACACACTGACACTTGGGGGTCTAAAACAATTACACACTGACACTTAGGGGTCCAGTACAATGACACACTGACACTTGGGGGTCCAAAACAATTACACACTGACACTTAGGGGTCCAGTACAATGACACACTGACACTTAGGGGTCCAGTACAATGACACACTTACACTTAGGGGTCCCAGAACAATGACACACTTACACTTAAGGGTCCAGAACAATGACACACTTACACTTAGGGGTCCAGAACAATGACACACTGACACCTAGGGGTCCCAGAACAATGACACACTTACACTTAGGGGTCCCAGAACAATGACACACTTACACTTAAGGGTCCAGAACAATGACACACTTACACTTAGGGGTCCAGAACAATGACACACTTACACTTAGGGGTCCAGAACAATGACACACTGACACTTAGGGGTCCGAGTACAATGAAACACTGACACTTAGAGGTCCCAGAACAATGAAACACTGACACTTAGGGGTCCCAGAACAATGACACACTTACACTTAGGGGTCCAGAACAATGAAACAATTACACGTAGGGGTCCAGAACAATGACACACTGACACTTAGGGGTCCCAGAACAATGACACACTGACACTTAGGGGTCCAGAACAATGACACACTTACACTTAGGGGTCCAGAACAATGAAACAATTACACTTAGGGGTCCAGAACAATGAAACAATTACACTTAGGGGTCCAGAACAATGACACACTGACACTTAGGGGTCCCAGAACAATGACACACTGACAATTGGGGGCCTTGGGCCCTACCTTCTGGGTCTCCTAAGTGTCAGTGTGTTATTGTAATGGGCAAACCTCCCAACTGTCCCCGGTTTGGAGCAATGTCCCTCTGTCCCTCTTTCCTCCTCATTTGTCCCTCATTTTGGTCTGATCTATATAGTTGTATATAAAATGCACTTTTTATCTTTCAAAAAGTGTTTCCCAGTGCTAAACCTTTTATCCAATTTCTAAAGTGCTGCATTTGTAGATTTCAAAATCCAATATAAAGGAATAGTACCCCCTTTTTTTGAATTTTTATAAAGGAATAGTATTGGTAATAAAAAGCACTTTTGGGTTTAACTAATAATTTTTTTCTATAATTCTCCTTTAAGGGGGCGTGGCAGGGGGTGTGTCCTATGCGACATACTTTTGCTAATAGGTGTCCCTCATTCCCATCTCAAAAAGCTGGCAGGTCTGCATAGGAGCCCCAAATGTCCGGGTGTCATTCTGATTCTCTGCATGTTCCCACCATTGCTGTACTATTAAATGGCACCTCAGGGTTCCTCTTATCCACCTCCCCAAGCAGTAAAAACCTGACAGGGGTTCTTCTCCATGTGCTCCATGGACACACCATACATGACCACAGATACATAATGACTGGTTGTCCGTTCGAACCGAACAAATCCGAAAATAACGAAAATCCGAAAAAAACTAATTAGAAACAACGAATGTACGAATGAAGAAAATCCGAAAAATGAAAACAGGAACAACGAAAATGAAAATGAACGAAGAAATTCGTACATTCGAAACTTTTTTTTTTTTTTTCGATTCATAAATTTTCCGTGTCTCTTACAATGGCGTTGCTTAACGTGCTTCGAATAGATTGAACGAAAAAATTCGTACATTCGTAACTTTTTTTTTTTTTTTTCGATTCGTAATTTTTCCGTGTCTCTTACAAAGGCGCTGCTTAACGTGCTTCGAATGGATTGAACGAAAAAATTCGTACATTCGTAACTTTTTTTTTCGATTCGTAATTTTCCGTGTCTCTTAAAATGCAATAATAGCATACACATTACATAAAATTATGAATTATGCTCCGATTACGAATCTACGAATGTTACGAATGTTACGAATGTACGAATAAATACGAATGCGTCTGAATTTCGAATAAACGAAAATTAAACTAACGGAAAAACGAATCAACGAAAAAATAACTCTTAAGAATTTACGAATCGTTACGAATACGAACACCGACGACTTACGAATTTACGAATCGTTGCGAATCAACGGAAACGAAAAAAACGAAACGAAAATAAACACATTTTTTTGTTGTGCACATGTCTACTTATGAGCAGGGTCCTCGTACCCATCTTGTATTTTATTGTATTGTGATTGCACTGTCCCCCTTTTATGTTGTAAAGCGCTGCGCAAACTGTTGGCGCTATATAAATCCTGTATTATAATAATAATAATAATAATAATAATGTTTGACTTCTGCCCTCCGTGTTCAATAAACATCCAATATTCTTGGCTTCCTCTTATCCAGTTGATATAATATTTGGGCAGACAGGTGACGCCCCAGCCTGGCCAAATATTTAAACTCTTCCAGAGATAACATATGGAGGTCAGTGCACCAGGAAGACGTCTGATCAGGTGTATGTTCTCGGTGAGTCTGTGGACCAGCATGACCCTGTGTGGGGGGGGGGGGGGGGAATTCCTGCAGATTGGAATTTTAGGACTAGTGATGAGCAGAACTGCCCTGGGTTCGGTTTAATCAATGGATTTCAAAGAAGTTTGGATGCTGAGCCCCAATGAAATCAATAGGAGCTGAATCTGCAAAATAAAAATGTAAATTTTCTAGACTAAAAGTAAGGGGAGTGTAAAAAAAAAAAAAAAAAAAATAGCGGGGGGGATGGGAGGGATGTACCAATGTTAAAAAAATTCTATGTGGCCGGGAGCAGTGATCTTTTTAGCACTGCCAAATGAAAAAAAAGTTTTCAATTACAGCATTGTCAATCTGGGGGAAGTAGGGCGTTAGATGTAGATTAGCAGTTTAGAAACACTAACAAATTATTATTTAAAGTGGTGTTGCCACCAAAAAAAAAAAAAATGTTCTTAAAAATCATAAAAAAAAAAAAAAAAAAAATAATTGGAAAAAAAAAAATGTTTTACTCACCTCTAAATGCCTGTTGCTAGGGGGTCCCCCGTAGTCTGCCACCTTCAGTGCCCGGGCACTGACATCACTTCCCCCTAGGCACCGCACAGTTATCTAGGACCTGTCACGTGTCCCAGATGACTGAGCGTCGTATCACAGCGCATGCGCAGTGGGTGCCCGGCTGTGAAGCCACAGCCGGATGCCCACAGTAAGAATGCCGGCGCCACGAACGGAGCGGGGAACGAGGGGGGGCTTCGTTCCCCCGCATCGCTGGACCCTGGGACAGGTAAGCAGGTAAGTGTCCGATTATTAAAAGTCAGCAGCTGCAGTATTTGTAGCTGCTGACTTTTAAAACATTTTTTTTAGTGGGCACCCCTCTTTAAGGTACTTACCGTATATACTCGAGTATAAGCCGAGTTTTTCAGCACATTTCTTTGTGCTGAATATGCCCCCCTCGGCTTATACTCGAGTCCAGCATTTTTCTGCAGCAGAAAATTAAATTTTCCGAACCGACTTTGGGGCCCCGTATCTCGGGGGCCACTTGGTGCTGGTTCCACTGGGTTTGCACACCAAATTGTGGGTTCCTAGCATCAAGTGGCCCCGAGATACGGGGCCCCAAAGTTGGTCAACTGTGTCCATCTGCAGCAATGTCATTTCAGGACCCTTTGGGTCCAGAGACCCCAAATTTTGGCTGCAGCTAGGGGGCGTCTGGGAACCCTTAACTACCAAGTTTGAAGTTTGGGGGACCTATGGCTGCAAATGGGCACAGTGAGGCTGCAAATGGGCATTGTTGACCCTCTTTTCCACTTGCAGTAGCTGCGCATTTCTCACCCTAGGCTTATACTCGAGTCAATACATTTTCCCATTTTTTTGTGAGAAAATTTGGTTCCTCTGCTTATATTCGAGTATATAGTACCATCAATTTATGCAGTGCTTTACATCTACATTCACATTGGCCCTACCCTCAAGGAGCTTACAATCTAAGGTCCCTAACTCACATACACGTACTTATTAGGGCCAATTTAGACAGAAGCCAATTAACCTACCAGCATGTCTTTGGAATGTGGGAGGAAACCGGAGTATTCAGAGGAAACCCACACAGGCACAGGGAGAACATGCAAACTCCAGACAGGTAGTGTCGTGGTTGGGATTTGAACCAGCGACCCTCGTTACTGCTAGGTGAGAGCACTACCCACTACACCACTGTGCATTGAAGCCAAGCTCTGGATCACACTGTACAGTGCCTTGAAAAAGTATTCATACCCCTTGAAATTTTCCACATTTTGTTATGTTACAACCAAAAACTTAAATTTATTTTATTGGGATTTTATGCTTCTCTGATGAATGCTCTCCTTGCCCGGCCGGTCAGTTTAGGTGGACGGCCATGTCTTGGTAGGTTTGCAGTTGTGCCATACTCCGATGATGGATTGAACAGAGCTCCGTGAGATGTTCAAAGCTTAAGATTTTTTTTTATAACCTAACCCTGCTTTAAACTTCTAAAGAACTTTCTCCCTGACCTGTCTGGTGTGTTGCTTGGCCTTCATGATGCTGTTGGTTCACTAAGGTTCTCTAACAAACCTCTGAGGGCTTCACAGAACAGCTGTATTTATACTGAGATTAAATTACACACAGGTGGACTCTATTTACTAATTAGGTGACTTCTGAAGGAAATTGGTTCCACTAGATTTTAGTTAGGGGCATCAGAGTAAAGGGGGCTGAATACAAATGTACCCCCCCCCCACACTTTTCACATATTTATTTGTAAAAAAAAGCATTTATCATTTTCCTTCCACCTCACAATTATGCGCCACTTTGTGTTGGTCTATCACATAAAATCCCAATAAAATACATTTATGTATTTGGTTGTAACATGACAAAATGTGGGAAATTTCAAAGGGTATGAATACTTTTTCAAGGCACTGTACTTGTATGAGAAAGTCTCCTGTTCTCTTTGTATTGCTTCCTTTATGAGAAACCCTTGGCGTTCCTGCCAGTCCTTCTGCGTTCTTATTAAAAACTGACCACACTAATGCCCCGTACACACGGTCGGATATTCCGATGGAAAAAGTCTGATCGGATTATGTTGTCGGAAAATCCGACCGTGTGTGGGCTCTAGCAGGCTTTTTCCGTCGGAATTTCCGACGGAAAAAATTTGAGAGCAAGGTCTAAAATTTTCCGACAACAAAATCCGATCTGACTTTTTCCGTTCATGTGTAGAGAATTCCGAAAGTGCCACGCATGCTCAGAAGAAATTTGGAGACGAAAGCTATTGGCTACTGGCCTCTACGTAGTCCCGTCGTACGTGTTGTATGTCACCTCGTTCGGAACGATCGGATTTTCCGACAACTTTGTCCGACCGTGTGTGTGCAACACAAGTTTCGGACAAATTACGTCGTAAAAAATACGACGGATTTCGTGGTCGGAATGTCCGACCGTGTGTACGGGGCATAAGAAGGAGAGCACATCGTGGTCAGTTCTCTAGCTATGCTGGGAACTCAGTATGCTCTCCTCCAATGATCAGACTTGTCCTGACATGCCACCGCTGCACAGCCATTCACTGGGAAGCCCAGTGTGCTGCTACTTCTCCTCCCCCAGCTCTTATGAGAACAAGAAGGTATGTGCTCGGAAACAATTCGACGAATGCTCGGAAACAATTCAACGCATGCTCGGAAGCATTAAACTTGATTTTTTTTTCTCGGCTTGTCGTAGTGTTATACGTCACGCGTTCTTGACGGTCGGAATTTGGTGTGACCGTGTGTAGGCAACACAGCTTGAGCGGAATTCCGTCGGGAAAACCATCAGAGCTTTTTCCGATGAGAATTCCGATCGCGTGTACGCGGCATAAGAGCTACATTAACACCTGGAAAGGTATTAGCAAGATCTTCATCACGTAATAAAACCTGCCTGTTGAGACGGAGTGAGACATGACCAGAGCTTGGCAAAGGCTCCAAACTGGACCATTTCCTCAACAAACACTTTTGAAGTCTCCAGGGAAAAGTTAGATTTTTTAATAAAGGAAGTCTGGGGCCCCCTCTGGCAGGGGGGGGGGGCTGGGGCAACTGCCCCTTTTGCCCCCTCATAAAGTGTACCCAGTTTAAGCAGTCTCAGTCCAGGAGAGGAGCCGGTACAACGTTGCAAGACTTGGAGGTCTTCACACCTTTGTTGGGGACGTTGCTTTTTCCTCCTCTCCGAGGATTAGATTACAATGTATTTATATCAGGAAGATTGAGGTTATATCAACAGAGTCAATAATGCCTCATCTGGGCCGTTAAACTGCTAGAATGTGAAACCTTTCAACCACAAAATACCAAGATGAGCTGTCACCAAGCTGGCACCGGATTGTTTTCACTCAGCCGGAGCTCTCCAGGGCCACCTCAGAATACTGGAGCAAAAGTGCTTGTCTCTGCCTGCGGGAAGTTGTTCGTTTTTATTTTATTTTGGATCAGTGAAGATATCTGGCTGCTGTGATCAGTGCACAATGTACATACTGTATGTGGTATGACCTGCTGGTAATTGTATAATGCAAACCCAGAAACTTCGGGAGGTTCAGCTTTCGCCCAGGGGCGGACTGACCATTCGGCCACTCGGGCACTAGGGGGCCCCATCAGGGTTGCCAGCCTCAGTAAAACCAGGGACAGTATGTCAAAATCTGTGTTTGTTTTACATCTGTCTCTAAAATGTCCCTTACCAACATCCTTTTGGTCTAAAAATCCTGAGATTATATCTGCCCCACCTCTCCAGTACCTTCTCAGCCAACAGAAACATGTCTGTGTATACTGTGTGTACATGTATGTGTATACTGTGTGATTGTATACTGTGTGTGTGTATACTATGTGGCCCCATAATCTCTGATTGCCTGGGGGCCCCATAATCTCCTATTGCCCGGGGGCCCCATGAGTTGTCAGTCTGCCCCTGCTTTCGCCACAGCAAAATGAACCCGATACTGTGCCCATAAAGGTCCAGTTGAGTCAGCCTATGGAGTCCAATATGTCTTCCAACAGTAAGATCCCCCTGACATTGTCCCCAATTTATCATTCTGTGTCCCAGATCCTTCTCTATGTCTGTCTAATCTAAAATAAATACAAACCCAGCTGGGATGGTGGGAACTGAGCACAGCGATGGTGGGAACCCCTCATAATGGGCACAGCAGGTGTACAGACCTGGGAACTCAGCACAGGGATGGTGGGAACCCCTCATAATGGGCACAGCTGGTGTACAGACCTGGGAACTTAGCATAGCGATGGTGGGAAACCCCCATAATGGGAAAAGCAGGTGTACAGACCCGAGAACTCAGTACGGGGATGGTGAGAACCTCTCCTAATGGGCACAGCAGGTGTACAGACCTGGGAGCTCAGTACAGGGATGGTGGGAATCCCTCATAATGGGCACAGCAGGTGTACAGACCCGGGAACTCAGCACAGGGGTGGTGGGAACCCCTCATAATGGGCACAGCAGGTGTACAGACCCGGGAACTCACTACAGGGATGGTGAGAACCTCTCCTAATGGGCACAGCAGGTGTACAGACCCAGGAACTCAGCACAGCAATGGTGGGACACCCCCATAATGGGCACAGCAGGTGTACAGACCCAGGAGCTCAGCACAGGGATGGTGGGAACCCCTCTTAATGGGCACAGCAGGTGTACAGACCCAGAAATTCAGCAAAGTGATGGTGGCAACCCCTCATAATGGAAACAGCAGGTGTACAGACCCAGGAACTCAGCACAGGGGTATTTGGAACCCTCATAATGGGCACTGAAGGTGTACAGACCCGGGAACTCCGCCCAGGGATGGTGGGACCCCTCATATGGGCGCGGCAGGTGTCAAACTACACCCACTTTCTGCCCCACCCCTAAATATGCAGGAAATGCCCCGTCATGGCCATTATCCCATCAATAATACCCTTCTTTGAGTTTTCTGAGAATGCTGAGTAACTCAAATAAGATTGATGCTGTGATCCCAGGACACGGCCTGGTACACATTATCATCGGGACAGAGGTCTGAAATGCGGGACTGTCCTGGTAAACCTGGGACAGTTGGCATGTACGGTGTTGTCACCCAACCACAGGAAGTGTGTTACTGGCAGGATCACCAGGAAAATTACATTCTGCCCTATGGTTTAGGCACATTTTAATGTAGCCCAGAGTCCCCCTTTAATGTAATGAATCCTCGGCGTACCGGGAGACGAAGCCTCTTGTTATTGATCGGGATTAGCGCTGTTTGTCTCCCGGGCGTGATCTCTTCCCTGTACACAATCGGGTGATTCACCTGCAGGAATTAGCCCTGATCTGTATAATTGTTACAAATCTGTCAGAAAGAAAGAGAGACGAGCCTTTTATTTCCAGAGGACACGGAGTTCCCGAGACACAATGGGGGCCGAATCAGGAAACACAAACATGTCAGACCGGGTTGTCACCTCTCCGCAGGTCCCATCATGTCCCCATCACCTGCTATATAAAAACTGTGTTATTTTTGGATTATTGGATCGCTGCTGCCTTAGGTGAAGCCCATACACTGGCATGTGGCCCCTTCCTGTGACCCCTATGGGGCCCACAAGCACAAAGCCAATTATGAGGGTCGCAGTGGGGTTTAACAAATACATTTGGGTGAAATGTATTTATATATAAATATTATCTACCATGGAGAGATCAAAAATTATACAGAGTAACTTAGGGTGCAAATATTAATCCGACGGTCTAATCAGATCAGTGCAATATTATTATGTAACAAGCTCCGCCCCATAGTGTTTCGTCATGAATGACTTGATTCAAGGGGAATGTATACAGTATATAGTTTAGGCATCCTTTTACCATTAGTATGAAAAAAAAAATATCCTTTATCATTGCTGAATTTATCTTGAAGACATTGGGGTGACGTATTTGTTTTGCCATAGGACCCCACCACATAAAGCTACAGCTCTGGCTGCATTGTCCTGACCTCATGCCAAGAGATGATGAAACCAGCATGAGCACAAAAATTCAAAGCAATATATATATATATATATATATATATATATATATATATATATATATATAGGCATTTATTTTTATCCATTACATAGGCAGGTTCTGCTTCCTACTCACTAGCATTTTGCAGTGGCTGTGCAAATTTACGGGTCAGGTTTGACTTAACACTATCTTAACAAGCATAAACAGTGACCACAGATCTCCAGACACTCCAACAGCATCCTCCCTCCCGAATAATAAGTCATGTGGCTAAGCTCCACCCCTAAAGTGTTTTGTCAGATAGACGTCATCCAAAGGGTATGCATAGAAAAGTTTAGGCACCTTTATATCAATACTTTGGAAACAAATAATATTGCTTATCACTGCATGAATTGCTTTTAAGATGGCGATTAAAGAGACAGGAAGCCCCCCATGGGCCCCTGCCACATAAACATAAAAAGTTTATATGTGATCAGTGTCCATTGCAATAATCTTCACCCTGCACTTGATATAATAAATAGTGCAGACTTTAAATCTTGCGTGAATCTGTGCAGTGAATTCTCTAAAAGGTGGTGCAAAATCACAGTGGCGTGCTCCCCTCCAGTGTGCCCGTACTCACCAACAGCTGTGGACTGTGGACAAGCACAAAGACAATTATGAGGGTCGCAGTGGGGTCTAACAAATACATTTGGGTGAAATTTATTTATATATAAATATTATCTACCATGGAGGGATCAAAAATTAAACATTGAATTTACAGAGTAACTTAGGGTGCAAATATTAATCCGACGGTCTAATCAGATCAGTGCAATATTATTATGTAACAAGCTCCGCCCCATAGTGTTTCGTCATGAATGACTTGATTCAAGGGGAATGTATACAGTATATAGTTTAGGCATCCTTTTACCATTAGTATGAAAAACAAATAAATATCCTTTATCATTTCTGAATTTATCTTGAAGACATTGGGGTGACGTATTTGTTTTGCCATAGGACCCCACCACATAAAGCTACAGCTCTGGCTGCATTGTCCTGACCTCATGCCAAGAGATGACAAAAGCAGCATGAGCACAAAAATTCAAAACAATATATATATATATATATATATATATATAAATATATATATATATAGGCATTTATATTTATCCATTACATAGGCAGGTTCTGCTTCCTACTCACTAGCATTTTGCAGTGGCTGTGCAAATTTATGGGTCAGGTTTGACTTAACACTATCTTAACAAGCATAAACAGTGACGACAGATCTCCAGACACTCCAACAGCATCCTCCCTCCCGAATAGTAAGTCATGTGACTAAGCTCCACCCCTAAAGTGTTTTGTCAGATAGACGTCATCCAAAGGGTATGCATAGAAAAGTTTAGGCACCTTTATATCAATACTTTGGAAACAAATAATAGTGCTTATCACTGCATGAATTGCTTTTAAGATGGCGATTAAAGAGACAGGAAGCCCCTCATGGGCCCCCGCCACATAAACATAAAAAGTTTATATGTGATCAGTGTCCATATAATAAATAGTGCAGACTTTAAATCTTGCGTGAATCTGTGCAGTAAATTCTCTAAAAGGTGGTGCAAAATCACAGTGCCGTGCTCCCCTCCAGTGTGCCCGCACTCACCAACAGCTGTGGACTCCTATGCAAAGCATTGAGCCCCCATTCACACTGAATCCAACTTAGAAATCGTGAAAATTCACATGAAGTTGCACGATTTTAAAGCCGCAGGTCAGTGCGACTTCAGGTGGGACTTGGCTGACATCTGTGCAACTTTATGCAAAAATGTCTATGTGAGTCGCCCCTGAAATCGCAAAAAAAATACTGCAGAAACATTTTTTTGAAATTGGTGCGACACCGCAGAGTCGCACCATTTTGAAAAGTTCCATTGCCAACAAAGGGGTGCGACTTGTCATGCAATTTGGACCTGTCAGATCGCAACGGTGTGAAAATGCAGGTCTGTATAAAGTTCATAGGGTCTATGCTTCTCTTCTATCCACTGCTCCTCGAGTGCAACTGTCAAGGTTCAGTAGCTGGTGTATTTCTCACATGTGAAAGGATAGCAAAAAGGGGACCACATAGCTTAAAGTGTTACTAAACCCAGGACTCTGCATTCACTATATCTGGTCTCCCACAGTACACAGAACATGGAAATTCAATTATTTTACTAAATATAAACTTCTAAATACCTTTTCTCATCAGCAGTATATAGCAGTCTTATGACTTCTATCAGTGTCTGGTAGTGTCAGTGTCTGGCTTGTAGGAGGCGTTTTCATTCTACTCTGACTGTTCTATGATGCTGCCTGACCCCTGACCCTCTGTCTGGACAGTGCTGATTGGCCCCGTGCTGATCACATGCACCCTCCCAAGAAAAAAAAACTCTGTAGCAATACACACCAAACTGAGCATGTGCAGAATGCCCCTTAAAGGGGTTGTAAACCCTCGAGGTTTTGTACCTTAATGCATTCTATGCATTAAGGTGAAAAACCTCCTTTGGTGTAGAAGCCCCCCCAGCATGGGCGTCCGCAGAACTTTTTTCAGGGGGGGGCATAATTTTAGGGTCACCCATGCGCCGCCCTTTTTTGACAACGTCGTTATCACATTATAATGGTCATAGACTGCGGACGTAGTACAATCCCTAGGATAAGTAATGGATAATGGCCAACAGGCCCTCTTACCAGACCCAGCAAAACTACAGCAGTGAGGCTCTCTCTTTGGTGGTGCTGGGCAGGGTGGCTCTCTCTCTGGTGGTTCTGCGTAGCGTGGCTCTCTGGTGGCGCTGGGCAGCATGTCTCTCTCTCTGGTGGCACTGGGCAGCATGGCTCTCTCTGGTGGTTCTGGGCAATGTGGCTCTCTATGGTGGCACTGGGTAGTGTGGCTCTCTCTCTGGTGGCGTGGGGCAGCGTGACTCTCTTCCGCCCAGCACACTCCTCGTTCTTTGTCCTGTAGCACTCTCTCCCTCAGCTTTTTTCCAGGCTGCAGTCTCTCAATCTCTCTCTTGATTGAGCTGTAGCCTCCTCCCTGTGGAAAATGGGGCCGCCAATCTTCTGGACTACATGTCTCATGATGCTCTCCTTTACTAGTCTTCTTTGATTGGCCCTCAGTTATGGCCAATGGGGAAGGAACGGAGCAGGGCAGGAAGCTGGGTGGGGAACCTAGTGAGAGCCACTGTCTCTTCTCCCTGAAAGGAAAAGGGAGGGGGGGGGGCGAGCAGGGAAACCTCTGACAGCCCGCAGCTCGCCTTTCTCATGTCACAGCGCCACCGAGTTCTCTGCTGGACTGAGTGGGGAAAAGAGCCCACAGACACACTACACTAATGGGGGGGAGCTTGACAGCACCTTGATGGTGTCACCCCACTGGCAGGTGGCCCCCGGGTGCGGGCTGCCCACACCATAGCGACACCACTGTGCAGAAATTAACAGTGCTGATCTGATTCTAGGGGGGGGCACTTGACCCCCCTTACCCCTACCTGTGGATGCCCATGCCCCCCAGTGCCCCCGTTTTTCTTACCTGAACCCGGTCTTTCCCACGCCGGGAAGAGTACACCAGCTCCAGCCGGTGTCTCGTGTCCTGATTGGATAGATTGATAGCAGCGCAGCCATTGGCTCCCACTGCTGTCAATCAAATCCAATGATGCAGGGGCCGGGCCAAGTCCTGCTGTCTGTGTCAATAGACGCAGCAGCAGGACCCGAGGGAGATCGCTTCTCCGACAGGGCACTCGAGGAGAGGAGGAGCCAGGAGCGCCGCTGAGGGACCCTAGAAGAGGAGGATCGGGGCCACTCTGTGCAAAACCAACTGCACAGAGGAGGCAAGTATGACAGTTTGTTTAAAAAATAAATAAAAAAAATACCTCTAGATATCCTTTAAGGCTCTGCATTATCAGGAGACGCATTGGGGACATTCGAAGAAGGGGAGGATCAGAGAAGACAGGAGCAAACAGCCTTTTTACACAATGCAGAGGATTAACCCCTTAGGTTTCACAGTGAGTATAACAAGCATGTTTTACTACATATACAGACTGATTTTACTGTTGTGGGTTTGTGGGAACCCACAACAGAACACTTTAATTCAATTTTATTAAAAAACACACACATACAATTGGTTACACTCACTAGAATCAAATGTAAAAAAAGACAGAACGGCCAGACCATGTGTGTTCCACCAGCCGGATGTGACGTCACCGACTCTGCCTAACGTGTTTCACCCCTCCCACTCTGCATCTTCAGAAGCTTCTTAAGACACCCAGTGGGAAGGGGGAAACGCGTTAGTCAGTGTTGTGAATTTGAATATAATTTCTTAAAGCTGTACCTGCGCGTCGGGACAGGAAGTGGCGTAAACTCCCGTGTCTCAGGTATCTGCACCCCCCTCCCCCCTTAAAGGTGCCAAATGTGACACCGGAGGGGGGAGGGTTCCGATGAGCGGAAGTTCCACTTTAGGGTGGAATCCCGCTTTAAGAACGTAGAACAGCAGTAGCTGGAACTTTTTCCGACCGAAAAATTGAGAACCTGCTCTCAATCTTTTGCTGGCTGGAATTCGGCCAGCAAAAGTCAGATGGAGCATACACACGGTCGCAATTTCCGACCAAAAGCTCTCATCGGTCTTTTGCTGGCCGAATTTCCAATCATGTGTACGTGGCATAAGATGCACCTCTTTTAACCAGTTGCCGACCAGCCGCCACAGTTTTACTGCGGCAGAATGGCACGGCTGGACGAAACGACGTTATGTAACGTCGCTTTGCCCTGTGGCCACTAGGGGGCGCGCTGCTGCTCGCCCCCGGAGCCGATGTGAGTTTGTGACCGCCGGGCTCCCGCGATCGCTGGTGACACACCGAGAACCAGGATCTGTGTGTGTAAACACACAGTTTCCAGTTCTCTGAGGGGAGGAGAGACTGATCATCTCTTCATACACAGTATAAACAGCGATCTGTCATCTCCCCTAGATAGTCTCCTCCCCCCTTCAGTTGGAACACAGAGAGGGAACACACTTGACCCCTTGATCGCCCCCTAGTGTTTAACCACTTCACTGCCAGTGAAATTTTTACAGTAATCAGTGCATTTTTATAGCACTGATCGCTGTATAAATGCCAATGGTTCCAAAAATGTGTCAAAAGTGTCCGATGTGTCCGCCATAATGTTCCGATAAAAATCGCAGATCGCTGCCATTACTAGTAAAAAAAAAAAAAATAATAAAAATTCTATAAATCTATCCCCTATTTTGTAGACGCTATAACTTTTGCACAAACCAATCTATATGCGCTTATTGCGATTTTTATTACCAAAAATATGTAGAATACATATCGGCCTAAACTGAGAAAAAATTTGCTTTTTTTTTTACAAAAATGGGGATAATTATTATAGCAAAAAGTACAAAATAATGTGTTTTTTTCAAAATTGTCGCTCTTTTTTTGTTTATATCACAAAAAATAAAAACCGCAGAGGTGATCAAATACCACCAAAAGAAAGCTCTATTTGTGGGGAAAAAAGGACGTCAATTTTGTTTGGGTGCAGTGCCGGACGACCGCGCAATTGTCAGTTAAAACAACGCAGTTGCGAATCGCAAAAAGTGGCCTGGTCATTCAGCAACCAAATCTTCCAGGGCTTAAAGTGGTGGGCCACCCTGAAAAACAAAACTTAATAAAAATGTTAATACAAATTTAAAATGAAAAAAAAAAAAAAATTATTTTTTTTTACTTACCAGAAATCGCTGTTGCTAGGCAGATCGTCCTAATCTGCCTCTTCCTGTTCCTCTGAGCTGTTTTCCTAGCGCCGCCTTCTAGTGAATGGGGCGCGGTCCCACAACACATCGCGTTCCCCATTCACAAATTCGACTCACGCATGCGCAGTAGGCCCTGCGCCGACTCGCGCATGCGCAGTAGGTCGCGCGCCGAGTCGCGCATGTGCTGAGGATGGCGGCGCTGAAACCGGATCGCTGAGGGACATCTCGGCCTCCACGACCGACATTGCGGAGTGTTCACCGCTCCTATACCGCTCCTTCCCATTGATTAGAATGGGACACCGCGGTAAAACCGCGGCAATACCGCCGCAAAGCGCCGCTACGGCGGCGCTCTGCGGGGGGTCTTTAACCCTTTTTCGGCCGCTCGCGGGGGGTAAAACCGCTCCGCGAGCGGCCGAAAACCGCGGTTAAAACGACGGTAAAGCAGCCCCAGTGTGAAAGGGGCCTTAGAGGCGCCCTCTTCTCCTTTACATTACACTACTCGTATATCAAGACATCGCTTGCATATCAAGTCAAAATTTATTAAAAATGTTTTGCTTGTCTTGCAAAACGCTCTCAAACCAAGTTACTCTCAAACCAAGGTTTTACTGTACCTGTAATAAATAGACATAAATGACGGCCAGCCCCAGTATCTCTATCATGACAGGTACACTTTAAGACTCGGCATTGTGAATCCACAGACTCGGCTCACAGACACATTTCACGGTCTCCCAGCTTGGAGATGGAGGTCGAGGCCGCGCTCCTGTCCCGGTGGAATTCAGCGATTTCCTTTCACAGTCCGGGAAACCATCGCGGCTCCCGAGCTCCGCGGCTAAAGAAAATAATATTCATTGACCACCCAATGAAAACACCCCAAATCTTTATATGTCCAGTGAGATATAATCAGTGCAAAGATCACCCAAAGCAAGAAGCAGGATTCCCTGGAAAGGCATTAAAAAGAAGATATTCCACAATGCCGGGTTAAATCAGGAGAAGAGGTGGCGAGTGAGAGCGCCCCCCTTTAACAGCGGAATATTGCCAGAAGCGCTTAAAGAAATCGTTAAAATCTGTTAAAGAGACCCTGTCACCAGAGCATTCATTTCAACAAAAATCTTCCCGTAGGATTATATCTGCATTTAACGTGTTTTATTCCTGTTATTTATCTGTAAAATCTTCTCTTCTGTGGACATCCAAAAGCTCCAAAACTGCTGCTGGGTGCCGCCATGTTGGATGTGGTGTATAATAGTAATAATAAATAAACACCAATCATAAACAAAAAAAGTTAATTACTAATATTATAATAATACTTTATTTATTTATTTTGTGTTAGGGTGTTTAGTTATTTATTATCACTATTATTATTTTATTAACATTTTTTAAGAATTAGGGTTTAAGGTTAGGGCTTAATTATTTATTTATTATTACTTAGTATTCATTTCTTTATTTATAAGTATTTTTATTTATTTGTGAATTTATTTTACATGTATTTATTCATTTATTCTTATTCTTATTATTCTTATTCTTATTATTATTATTAGTAGTAGTATTAACACCCGAACAAAAAAATAAAAAATAAATAACCCTAACCCCTAATCTTAACCCTAACCTTAACTCTGAATTATTTTATTAATAATTTAAATGTTAGGGTGAATTACGATGTATTAGTAATAAAAAATATTTTTTATTTTGTGTTAATTTATTATTATCTTATTATTATTATTATTTTTTAAGGGTTAGGGTTTAAGGTTAGGGGTTAATTATTTATTTATTATTACTTAGTATTCATTTCTTTATTTATAAGTATTTTTATTTATTTGTGAATTTATTTTACATGTATTTATTCATTTATTCTTATTCTTCTTCTTATTAGTAGTAGTAGTATTAACACCCAAACAAAAAAATAAAAAATAAATAACCCTAACCCCTAATCCTAACCCTAACCTTAACTCTAAAGCCCCATACACACGGTCGGATTTTCCGACCGTGTGTATGGGGCTTTACACTAACTCTGAATAATAATAATAATAATAATAAATAAACACCAAACATAAACGAAAAAAGTAAATTACGATTACTATAATAATAATAATAATAAAATTAAAATATAATAAATACTTTTTTTATTTTGTGTTAGGGTGAGTGTGTTTAGTTATTTATTATCATTATTTATTTTTTTTTTTTTAAGGGTTAGGTTTAAGGTTAGGGGATAATTATTTATTTATTATTACTTAGTATTCATTTATTTATTTATTTATGATTATTTTTATTTATTTGTGACATTTATTTATTCATTTCTTCTTCTTCTTCTTCTTCTTCTTCTTCTTCTTCTTCTTATTATTCTTATTATTATTATTATTATTATTATTATTATTATTAGTAGTAGTAGTAGTATTAACACCCTAACAAAAAAAATTAAATAATAAATAACCCTAACTCCTAATCCTAACCTCAATTTTTAATCCTAACCCTATCCTTCACTCTAACCCCTTATCCTAACGAAAAGAGATAATAATAACTGAATAACAATAATAAAATTACAAATAAAAGCTAATGGAAAAGCTAAAAAAAAGCTCAAATACCTAGCAACAAATGACGCAACAGATGATAGTGATATTGGCTAATACAAACAATGTGTACAGCACACCGCCAGCCCCTCCCACCAGAAATGGTCTGTCTACATTACATAGAGAAGCACAGAGTCCCAGTGATGGTGTCACTTTCCTGCGGTGCATTAATCCACATGCTTTGTGTTGCAAATTCATTGAAAATAATGGGCTGCCAAAGCAACGAACCCTCCGGAAAATCAAAAACGACACAAAATGTTTAACTCAGCCCACTATGGCATGCAGGGCCGGTGCTACCACTAGCCCAACTAGGCAGCCGCCTAGGGCACACTGCTGCCTAGGGCGCCCGGCCACTGGTGTTCCTACTCTCTTCTCTCTGCAGCAAACAACTAATTCTCAGCATCAGCAGGCAGCTGCCGCTCCGTTTGCACATAGGGTCAGAGGCGCAGCGGAGGACTGTGTCCTGACTCCCGAATGAATGGAAGCAAGCAAACATTCATTGATGGGCGCTGGTGAGGCTTCATTTGATGGGCGCTGGTGAGGCTGCATTTGATGGGCACTGGTGAGGCTGCATTTGATGGGCGCTGGTGAGGCTGCATTTGATGGGCGCTGGTGAGGCTGTATTGATGGGCACTGTGGGCTGCATTTGATGGGCACTGATGGTGAGGCTGCATTGATGGGCACTGGTGAGGCTACATTTGATGGGCACTGGTGAGGCTACATTTGATGGGCACTGGTGAGGCTGCATTTGATGGGCACTGGTGAGGCTGCATTTGATGGGTGCTGGTGAGGCTGCATTTGATGGGCGCTGGTGAGGCTGTATTGATGGGCACTGGTGGGCTGCATTTGATGGGCACTGGTGAGGCTACATTTGATGGGCACTGGTGAGGCTGCATTTAATGGGCACTGGTGAGGCTGCATTTGATGGGCACTGGTGAGGCTGCATTTGATGGGCACTGGTGAGCTGCATTTGATGGGCGCTGGTGGGCTGCATTTGATGGGCGCTGGTGAGGCTGCATTTTATGGGCGCAGGTGAGGCTACATTGATGGGCACTGGGAGGCTGCATTTGATGGGCGCTGGTGGGCTGCATTTGATGGGCACTGGTGAGGCTGCATTGATGGGCACTGGTGGGCTGCATTTGATGGGCACTGCTAGGCTGCATTGATGGGAGCTGGTGAGGCTACATTTGATGGGCACTGGTGAGGCTGCATTTAATGGGCGCTGGTGAGGCTGCATTTGATGGGCACTGGTGAGGCTGAATTTGATGGGCATTGGTGAGGCTGCATTGATGGGCGCTGGTGGGCTGTATTGATGGACGCTGATGAGGCTGCATTTGATGGGCGCTGGTGGGCTGCATTGATGGGCGCTGGTGAGGCTACATTTGATGAGCGCAGGTGGCGCTGCATTTGATGTGCGCTGGTTAGGCTACATTTGATGGACACTGGTGGGCTGTATTTGATAGGCACTATCTAAGGTGGGTTATACATGGGCGGGGCAAAGGGGGGGGGGAGTCGGGGTACAGCCAGATGGGGTGGCAAAATTAGGTTTTGCCTAGGGTGTCCAAACTCCTTGCACCAGCCCTGATGGCATGCTTCTATGCGTTGTGCTGTTGAAAATGAATACAATCCAATGCAGAAACACATGTAGCGATCGTCATATATATAAAACGATTGGCATATAAGTTTTATTCTAGTTGTGTATTTGGATTTGCGCTCTGAGCCGTCACCCCCAAAGCCACTATTTGTATGGCCGTATCCAGGAGCGAAGTCCAGGCTGGATCTGGATGAGCCCGCACAGCAGGAACTGTCAGCGACACGGCCGCCTCCAATACGTGAAAGGAAACATTGTTTTTGGTGGATTGATATTAATCCGCTTAGAAATCAAACAATGGATTTGCTGTATACGTTGAATCCCTATTAACCTCCGCTGCAGGAAGGTGCGTTCTAGAATATTCTGCATTGCTCTGGTTGGATTTCCTTGTAAAAAAAAAATAAAAAAATTCTGAAACAGATTTGGGCATTTCCTGATTTGTGGATTTAGGGAGCGAGCGCCGACGTGCTGCATCACATAGAGTAATGCCCCGTACACACGGTCGGAAATTTCCGACCACAAAATCCGTCAGAATTTTTCTGACGGATTTTGTCCGACACTGGTGTTGCATACACACGGTCGGACAAAGTTGTCGGAAAATGCGATCATTCTGAACGTGGTGACGTTCGTTGAGTACGACGGAACTACGTAGAGGCTAGTAGCCAATAGGTTTGGTCTCCTAATTTGATCTGAGCATGCGTGGCACTTTGTCCGTCAGAATTCGCTACACACGATCAGAAAAAGTCCGATCGGATTTTGTTGTCGGAAAATTTGAGAGCAGGATCTCAAATTTTTTCCGACGGAAAAAGTCAGATGGGGCCCACACACGCACGGATTTTCCGACAACATGGTCCGATTGGACATTTTCCGTCGGAATTTCCGACCGTGCGTACGGGGCTTAATGCGCATGCAGAAAACCCAGAGCAGCCAATCAAAACTCTGCCCTGTCCAAGGGTGGTCATATATGTAGCAATTCTACTGGCAATTGTAACCGATTTTCAACTGATGTCTGATCGCTAATGAGATTAAATGACTATTAAAGAGGAACTGCAGTCTGCTCACATCATTTGTAATAAAAACCACTCCAACCACTTTGCATTTTATTTTATATATACTGGGATTCTGTACTTGCCAAATCTGCTGCAGAAATCTCCCTCGAATGAGTCCGGCTGCAGCCATTTTAACTGTGGGCAGCTGAAGCTGCTGCCTGTTCACTTCCTGGATTTACACAGACACACAGAGGCACACCTCCAGCTCTGCAGCTCTCGTTGGCCCTCTTATGACTCACCCCCCCCCCCCCCCCTTCCTGGCAAACTCTTAGGAGAGTGAGATAGAGAGCTGTGTATGATGTCATAAGCCTAGGCTAATGACCAGACAAGAAACAGGAAGTGGGCTGTATAAGGGATTTACTGGCAGAAAAAAAGATGTTTTACTATCCAAAGTTAAAACAACAACAAGGGCAGAAGATTTACTAGATGGAAAAATGAAAACATGACTGAAGGGTCTGCTTTAATTCATTTTAATGTGAAAATGGGAACCCCCTTCAAGAAATCTGATTGGGCTTTTTCCAGCTTGATTGACCTGGGCTCCAATAATAAACGTGTGACTGTGGGGGGGAACGTTAGAGTGTAAGCTCCTCTGGTGCAGCGTTCTCTGTATAGCTATGCTGCATATGTCAGAGCTTCAGTATATAAATGTATAATAATAATAATAGTGTGTGACAGTGGGGGGACATTAGAGTGTACATTTTTGTTTATCAAAAATCTTACAAACATAATAAAAACATATTTACATATATACAAAATAAATAAATATATATATATATAAACAAAAAATAGATAGCATCAGCATAGCAAAAACATAAAGAAAACAAAATATACCAACCTAAACAAAGCCATAACCTCCACCTAAAAACACCCTCAGGCTAAGAAACCATAAGCCCCTTTCACACCGGGGCGCTTCGCAGGCGCTACATCGCTAAAAATAACGCCTGCAAAGCGCCCTGAAAGAGCCGCTGCTGTGTTTCCATTGTGAAAGCCCTGAGGGTTTTCACACTGGAGCGGTGCGCTTGCAGGACGGTCAAAAAAGTCCTGCAAGCCGCATCTTTGGAGCGCTGTAGGAGCGGTGTATTTACCACTCCTCAAGCGCCCCTTCCCTTGGAAAACAATAGGACAACGCTGCAAACCCGCCTTGCAGGTGGTTTTAACCCTTTTTCGGCCCGCTAGCGGGGGTTAAAGCCGCCCCGCTAACAGCCGAATAGCGCCGCTAAAGTGATGGTAAAGCGCCGCTAAATATAGCAGCGCTTTACCGCCAGCGCCCACAACACTTCAGTGTGAAAGTAGCCTTATGCCCAGTACACACGGTCGGAAATTCCGACGGAAAATGTCAGGTCGGAGCATGTTGTCGGAAAATCCGCGCGTGTGTGGGCTCCATCTGACTTTTTCCGGCGGAATTTCCGGCGGAAAAAATTTGAGATCCTGCTCTCAAATTTTCCGACAACAAAATCCGATCTGACTTTTTCCGATCGTGTGTAGAGAATTCTGACGGACAAAGTGCCACGCATGCTCAGATCAAATTACGGGACCAAAGCTATTGGCTACTAGCCTCTACGTAGTTCCGTCGTACGCAACGAACGTCGCCACGTTCAGAATGATCGGATTTTCCGACAACTTTGTCCGACCGTGTGTATGCAACACCAGTGTCGGACACCATGGTCCGACACCGTGTGTACGGGGGCTTACACATGTAACCCATGCATGCATCCTTTTTCCAAAAATACAATCTTATATAAAAATCTAGGGGACGTGAAAGGACAAACATTAGAGTGTAAGCTCCTCTGGTGCAGTGTTCTCTGTATAGCACTGCTGTATATGTCAGAGCTATATAAATGTATAAAAATAATAGATTGTCACAAGGAGGAGCACTGCTGTATATGTCAGAGCTACAGTATCTAAATGTATAATAATAATAGTGTGTGACTGTGGGAGGACATTAGAGTGTAAGCTCCTCTGGTGCAGAGGATGATGCTCTCTGTACAGCATTGTGGCATATGTCAGAGCTACGGTATATAAATGTATAATATCTTATCTGATGCAGAGACTGATGTGACTGTCTCATTGTTCTCTGTACAGCACTGCGGTATATGTGAGAGCTATAAAAAAAAAAAATATATATATATATATATATATATATCACCATCCCCTGCCTTTAGAATGTAAGCGCTACAAGCAGGGCCCCTCCTGTCCCTTCTGTATTGAACTGTACTGTAATTGTGCTGTCCCCCCTCTACATTGTAAAGCGCTGCGTAAACTGTTGGCGCTATATAAATCATGTATAATATTAATAATATATTTAGATGTATAATAAAAAATTGTGTGTGACTGTGGTGGGATATTAGAGTGTAAGTTCTTCTGATGCAGAGACTGACGTGACTGGCTCAGTGTTCCCTGTACAGCACTGCGGTATATGTCAGAGATATAAAAAAAACATATACTGTATAATAATAATAATTAGACATGTGCACAATAGAAAAATTAGTTTATTTTCATTTTGTTTCTGTTCGTTTCCGTTGATTCATAACGATTCGTAATTTCGTAAGTCGTCGGTGTTCGTATTCGTAACGATTCGTATTTTCGTAAGAGTTATTTTTTCGTTGATTCGTTTTTCCGTTAGTTTAATTTTCCTTTATTCGAAATTCGGCGCATTTGTATTTTCGTAGATTTAGTTACATTCGTACTTTCGTAAGATTGATTTATTCGTACTTTCGTAACATTGTTTTCGTAGATTCGTAATCGCAGCATAATTCATAATTTTATGTAATGTGTATGCTATTATTACATTGTAAGAGACACGGAAAATTACGAATCTAAAAAAAAAGTTACGAATGTATGAATTTTTTTCGTTCAATCCATTCGAAGCACGTTAAGCAGCGCCATTGTAAGAGACACGGAAAATTACGAATCGCAAAAAAAAAAAAAAAAAAAAAAAGTTACGAATGTACGAATTTTTTCGTTCAATCCATCCGAAGCACGTTAAGCAGCGCCATTGTAAGGCCCCTTTCACACCGGGGCATTTTTCAGGCGGTACAGCGCTAAAAATAGCGCCTGTTCACCGCCTGAAAAAATCCGGCCCCATTCACTCCAGTGTGAAAGCCGGCGGGCTTTCACACTGGAGCGGTGCGCTAGCAGGACAGTAAAAAAAGTCCTGCTAGCAGCATCTTTGGAGCGGTATAGGAGCGGTGTGTTCACCGCTCCTATACCGCTCCTTCCCATTGATTTGAATGGGAAACCGCGGTAAAACCACGGCAATACCGCCGCAAAGCGCCGCTACGTCGGCGCTCTGCGGGGGTGTTTAACCCCTTTTTCGGCCGCGCGGGGGGTAAAACCGCACCGCGAGCGGCCGAATACCACGGTTAAAACGACGGTAAAGCAGCGCTAAATATAGCGCTGCTTTACCGTCACCGCGGCTCCCCGCCCCAGTGTGAAAGGGGCCTTAGAGACACGGAAAATTACCAATTCAACAAAAAAAAAAGTTACGAATGTACGAATTTTTTCGTTCAATCCATTCGAAGCACGTTAAGCAGCGCCATTGTAAGGGACACGGAAAATTACCAATTCAACAAAAAAAAAAATGACGAATGTACGAATTTTTTTGTTCATTTTGATTTTCGTTGTTCCTGTTTTCGTTTTTCGGATTTTCTTCTTTCGTAGTTTCGTTGTTTCTAATTTGGTTATTTCGGATTTTCGTTGTTTTTCATATTCGTTCGATTGGATAATTTGTTATTCGTTAAAATTTTTAGCGAATCGTTCGTTCATTCGTACGATAACGAATGAACGAATATAACGAATTTTAACGGAAAACAAATTAAAACGAAACGAATTGCACATGTCTAATAATAATAGTGTGTGTCTGTGGTGGGACATTAGAGTGCAAGCTCTTTTGGTGCAGACGGATGTGACTGGCTCAGTGTTCTTTGTACAGCACTGCAGTATATGTCAGTGTCATATATGTAATAATAGTGTGGGAGTGGGGTGGTGGTGTATTGTTTTCGTGTGAAGGGTGTATGTGTCAGTGCCGGCAGGAAAATTCTTTTCTTTTCTCTCTTTGTGAAGTCTAGGTGTGTGGAAGAGGTTATTTAAGGTATTCTCGGTGTACCCATCCATTATATAGGATCCGTTTACAGCAGGGGTGGGGACAACGCCATAACGCTGTCAGCAAATTTCTTCATACTGATTTCAGTGACTTTGCTGTCACCCCGTATAAGATGAATGTAACCAATACCATGGCGGTGGGGTGCTCCGAGTATACGGGGACAGTGAAAAAAGTTCTAAATATTTCCCTAATTTCTAGGTGAAAATAATTCACCACCAGAGAATGTTTGGTGTAAGTCACATTCACAGCTGTATAAATGATCCTTGTATAGCGCTGAGGAGGAACATGAACTGTGTGCAGTATATCTGGAACTTTCCGTGTGGCGGAGAGGAGCGGGTTATACTTGGCGACTGGTGGCGGTAAATATTGACTCAGAAGTGATGCTCGGCCGTTTCTGGAAGAACCGCCCGCTGCGTCCTTATATCTGAGAGATTCTTTTGTCTTCGGTGTTCTTCCTCCTCATCGCCACAATCACAGGTGTGTCCAGGTTTCCGGGCGAGGCGAGAGACCTGCAGACGGAGGATCAGCGGAGGATTCACGCCAATGTTTGCTAAGCTCAGGGCAGAGATTGCGGGGCTTATCGGAGGCTCGCGTCGCTGTCACCTATAGCAACCAATCGGCTCCTTCTCTTCATTTCCCCACCTAAAAAGAGCAAAGACAATATTATTTATCTATCTGTCTATCTATCTATCTATCTATCTATCTATCTATCTATCTATCTATCTATCTATCTATCTGTCTATCTATCTACTTACTTATTACATATACAAGTCCGGCTTCCTTCTTAGCAGTGCTGCACAATAACTGTACCAATTTGTTATTACATATTTATTGGAACAATTCAAATGACTAAAGAATGTGTTCTATTCCTTGCACCATTTTCATTATCCATTCTATATCTATATCTTAACTCATCTTTCTTTCCCTTTCTCCCTTACTTCTTTCCTTATTCATTTCTCCCTCCCTCCTTTTTCCTACATTTCTTCTTCTTTTATAGTTCATTCTCGCTCTTTTTTCTTCCTTCCTTCCTTCCTTCTTCCTCCCTCACTTCCTTTCTTCCTCCCTCCCTCCCCTCTTCTCTTCCTTCTTTCCTCATATCTTCCTCCCCAGTTTTTACCACTTTTCACCTTCTTTCTTAGTTCATTCTGTCCCTTTTTTCTTCTTCCTTTCTTTCTTCCTCCCTCACTTCCTTCTTTTATTCCTTTCCTTTTACTTTCTTCCTTCCTCCCCTCTTTCTTTTCCTTCTTCCCTTCATTTCTTCCTCCCTCCCCCTTTTTACTTCCTTTTTTTCTTCTTTCTTAGTTCATTCTCGCTCTTCTTTCATCCTTCCTTTCTTCTTTCCTTCCTTTTTCCTCCATCCCTTCCTTCCTTTCTTCTTTTATTCCTTTCCTTTTCCTTTCTTCCTTCCTCCCCTCTGTCCTCATTTATTTCTCCTTTCCCTGTTCTCCTACTTTTCTCCTTCTTTCTTATGCCGCGTACACACGGTCGGAATTTCCGATGGACACAGTCTGACGGGAGCTTTTCATCTGATTTTCCGACCGTGTGTACGCCCATCGGTCTTTTTCTGTCGGCATTTCCGACGGACTTTGGATTGAGAACCTGTTCTCAATTTTTCCGATGGAAAACCTTTCTATCGGATTATCCGATCGTGTGTATGCAATTCCGACACGCAAAATTCCGACGCATGCTCGGAAACAATTCGACTCATGCTCGGAAGTATTAAACTTCCCTTTTATAGTGCCGTCGAATGTGTTTTATGTCGCAGTGTTATTGACTGTCAGAATTTGGTGTGACCGTGTGTAGGCAAGACAGTTTGAGCGAAATTCCGTCGGAATTCCGACTGGAAAACCATCAGAGCTTTTTCCGACGAGAATTTCAGACCGTGTGTACACGGCATAAGTTCATTCTCTCCCTCCTTCCTTCCTTCCTTCCTTCGACCCTTCCTCCATCACTTCCTTCCTTTCTTCTTTTCTTCCTTTCCTTTTCATTTCTTCCTTCTTTTCATCCTTCTTTCCTCATTTCTTCCTCCCTCCCCCTTTTTCCTACATATCTTCTATTTTTTTTCACTTTCATGTAACAATCATCTGTATCAAATGTACAGAATTTGGAGAAAGAGTTACAAATTAGCAGAGTGAAGCAAGCAGTAGGTATTTGGCTTGATACTGATTAGTGAGAATTATACTGGGGTCATTTAAAGGGGCACACCTGTCAGATAAAGTCATTTAGCTGTAAGTTGATTATTAAGGACTTAATGAAATAAAGTAATTCCCCCAGTGTCTGAAACATGAGAGCATTCAAGCTACACTTTTTTACACTGCAGTTGGGTTTTGCAATTTTGGGTTTTAAATCTTTGGCAATTAAAGGCCAGCTGGGCCATTCTATGCTCAGGATAAGTCGTTTGTTTCACTGCCCCTCCCACAATGGTGAGATTTCCTGCAGTAGTTTGTGTCTCTGCCCCTCCCACAATAGTGAGATTTCATGCAGTAGTTTGTGTCTCTGCCCTTCCCACAATGGGGAGATTTTCTGCAGTAGTTTGGGTCTCTGCCCCTCCCACAATGGTGAGATTTCCTTCAGTAGTTTGTGTCTCTGCCCCTCCCACAACGATGAGATTTCCTTCAGTAGTTTGTGTCTCTGCCCCTCCCACAATGGTGGGATTTCCTGCAGTAGTTTGTGTCTCTCCCCCTCCCACAATAGTGAGTTTTCCTGCAGTAGTTTGTGTCTCTGCCCCTCCCACAATGGTGTGATTTCCTGCAGTAGTTTGTGTCTCTGCCCCTCCCACAATAGTGCGATTTCCTGCAGTAGTTTGTGTCTCTGACCCTCCCACAATTGTGAGATTTCCTTCAGTAGTTTGTGTCTCTGCCCCTCCCACAATGATAAGATTTCCTTCAGTAGTTTGTGTCTCTGCCCCTCCCACAATGGTGAGATTTCCTTCAGTAGTGTGTGTCTCTGCCCCTCCCACAATGGTAAGATTTCCTTCAGTAGTTTGTGTCTCTGCCCCTCCCACAATGATAAGATTTCCTTCAGTAGTTTGTGTCTCTGCCTCTCCCACAATGGTGAGATTTCCTGCAGTAGCTTGTGTCTCTGCCCCTCCCACAATGGTGAGATTTCCTTCAGTAGTTTGTGCCTCTGCCCCTCCCACAATAGTGAGATTTCCTGCAGTAGTTTGTGTCTCTGCCCCTCCCACAATGGTGAGATTTCCTTCAGTAGTGTATGTCTCTGCCCCTCCCACAATATTGAGATTTCCTGCAGTAGTTTGTGTCTCTGCCCCTCTCACAATATTGAGATTTCCTGCAGTAGTTTGTGTCTCTGCCCCTCCCACAATGGTAAGATTTCCTGCAGTAGTTTGTGTCTCTGCCCCTCCCACAATGGTAAGATTTCCTTCAGTAGTTTGTGTCTCTGCCCCTCCCACAATGGTAAGATTTCCTTCAGTAGTTTGTGTCTCTGCCTCTCCCACAATGGTGAGATTTCCTGCAGTAGTTTGTGTCTCTGCCCCTCCCACAATGGTAAGATTTCCTTCAGTAGTTTGTGTCTCTGCCCCTCCCACAATGGTAAGATTTCCTGCAGTAGTTTGTGTCTCTGCCCCTCCCACAATGGTGAGATTTCCTTCAGTAGTTTGTGTCTCTGCCCCTCCCACAATGGTAAGATTTCCTTCAGTAGCTTGTGTCTCTGCCCCTCCCACAATGGTGAGATTTCCTTCGGTAGTTTGTGTCTCTGCCCCTCCCACAATGGTAAGATTTCCTTCAGTAGTTTGTGTCTCTGCCCCTCCCACAATGTTGAGATTTCCTTCAGTAGTTTGTGTCTCTGCCCCTCCCACAATAGTGAGATTTCCTGCAGTAGTTTGTGTCTCTGCCCCTCCCACAATGATAAGATTTCCTTCAGTAGTTTGTGTCTCTGCCCCTCCCACAATGGTGAGATTTCCTTCAGTAGTTTGTGTCTCTGCCCCTCCCACAATGGCGAGATTTCCTTCAGTAGTTTGTGTCTCTGCCCCTCCCACAATGTTGAGATTTCCTTCAGTAGTTTGTGTCTCCGCCCTCCCACAATGGTGAGATTTCCTGCAGTAGTTTGTGTCTCTGCCCCTCCCACAATGGTGAGATTCCCTTCAGTATTTAGTGACTCCGCCCCCTCCCACAATGGACTCCTCAATTATTTATTTATTTCATATTATATAGAATCCATCCATAGAGCCCTCAAGAGAAATGAGAAACTCAAGGATTGGTCATATTTATAGAGCACTGACTCTGACATTCACCAAACACTCAGGTCCATGTGATTTCAATAACAGAAAAATAATTCACCACCAGAGAATGTTTGGTGTAAGTCACATTCACAGCTGTATAAATGATCCTTGTATAGCGCTGAGGAGGAACATGAACTGTGTGCAGTATATCAGGAACTTTCCGTGTGGCGGAGAGGAGCGGGTTATACTTGGCGACTGGTGGCGGTAAATATTGACTCAGAAGTGATGCTCGGCCGTTTCTGGAAGAGCCGCCCGCTGCGTCCTTGTATCTGAGAGATTCTTTTGTCTTCGGTGTTCTTCCTCCTCATCGCCACAATCACAGGTGTGTCCGGGTTTCCGGGCGAGGCGAGAGACCTGCAGACGGAGGATCAGCGGAGGATTCACGCCAATGTTTGCTAAGCTCAGGGCAGAGATTGCGGGGCTTATTGGAGGCTCGCGTCGCTGTCACCTATAGCAACCAATCGGCTCCTTCTCTTTATTTCCCCACCTAAAAAGATCAAAGACAATATTATCTATCTATCTATCTATCTATCTATCTATCTATCTATCTATCTATCTATCTATCTGATTATTACATATTCAAGTCCGGCTTCCTTCTTAGCGGTGCTGCACAATAACTGTACCAATTTGTTATTACAGATTTATCGGAACAATTTAAATGACTAAAGAATGTGTTCTATTCCTTGCACCATTTTCATTATCCATTCTATATCTATATCTTAACTCATCTTTCTTTCCCTTCCTCCCTTACTTCTTTCCTTATTTCTTTCTTCCTCCCTCCTTTTTCCGACATTTCTTCTTCTTTCTTAGTTCATTCTCGCTTTTCTTTTTTTCTTTCTTTCTTTCTTTTTTTTCTTTCTTTCTTTCTTTCTTTCTTTCTTTCTTTCTTTCTTTTCTTCTTTCTTCCTTTCTTCTTCCTCCCTCACTTCCTTCTTTACTTCCTTCCTCCCTTCCCCTCTCCTCTTCCTTCTTTCCTCATTTCTTCCTCCCCACTTTTTCGTACTTTTCACCTTCTTTCTTAGTTCATTCTGTCCCTTTTTTTCTTCTTCCTTCCTTCCTTTCTTCCTTCCTTTCTTCCTTCCCTCCCTTACTTTCTTCCTTTCCTTTTTCTTTCTTCCTTCTTCCTCTCTTTCTTTTCCGTCTTTCCTTCCTTCTTTCCTCATTTCTTTCTCCCTCCTCCTTTTTACGACATTTCTTTTTCTTTCTTAGTTCATTCTCTCTCTTCTTTCATCCTTCCTTTCTTCCTTCCTTTCTTTTTCCTCCATCCCTTCTTTCTTTTCTTCCTTTCCTTTCCTCATTTATTTCTCCGGCCCGTGTTTTTCCTACTTTTCTCCTTCTTTCTTAGTTCATTCTCAACCTTATTTTCTCCTTCCTTCCTTCCTTCCTTCCTTCCTTCCTTCCTTCCTTCCTTCCTTCCTTCCTTCGATCCTTCCTCCATCACTTCCTTCCTTTCTTCTTTTCTTCCTTTCCTTTTCCTTTCTTTCTTCTTTTCGTCCTTCTTCCCTCATTCCTTCCTCCCACCCCCGTTTTTCCTACTTTGCAACATCTTTTGTTCTCTCCCTTCTTTTCTTCTTCCTCCCTCACTTCCTTCCACCCCTCCCGCTTTCTCACCCTTCTTTCCTTCCTACTTTCCTCATTTCTTCCTCCATTCCCCTTTTTCCTAAATGTCTTTTTTCTTCTCTCTTCTTTCATCCTTCCTTTCTTTCTTCCCTCCTTCCTTTTCCCTTCCTCTCTTATTTACATTCTTCTTTCCATCCTTTTCTTTTCTTTCTTCCTTCTTCATTTCTTCCACCCTACCTGATTTTACCTACTTTTCTCCTTCCTAAATAATTTTCTCCCTTATTTTCTCCTTCCTTCCTTCTTGTTTCCACCCTCAATTCCTTCTTATTTTCCTTGCTTTTACTATCTTCCCTCTTTTAATCTCTCTCTTCTTTCTTTCTTTCTTTCTTCCCTTTCTCTCTCTCTCTCTCTCACTCTCCCCTTCTTTCTTTCTCTCTCGCTCTCTCTCTCTCTCTCTCTCTCTCTCTGTCGCTCTCTCTCCCTCTCTCTCTCTCTCCCCTCTCTCTCTCTCTCTCTCTCTCTCTCTTTCCCTCTCTCTCTGCCTTATTTCTTTCTCTCTCTCTCTCTCTCTCTATCGCTCTTTATCTCTCTCTCTCTCTCTCTCTCTCTCTCTCTCTTTCCCTCTCTCTCTATCGCTCTTTATCTCTCTCTCTCTCTCCCCCTCTCTCTCTCTCTCTCTCTCTTTCCATCTCTCTCTATCGCTCTTTATCTCTCTCTCTCTCTCTCTCTCTCCCTCTCCCTCTCTCTCTCTTTCCATCTCTCTCTATCGCTCTCTCTCTCTCTGCCTTATTTCTTTCTCTCTCTCTCTCTCTCTCTCTCTCTCTCTCTCTCTATTGCTCTTTATCTCTCTCTCTCACTCTCTCTCTCGCTCTCCTTCTCTATTGCTCTCTCGCTCTCTCTCTGCCTTATTTCTTTCTCTCTCTCTCTCTCTCTTCTCTCTCTCTCTCTCTCTCTATCGCTCTTTATCTCTCTCTCTCTCTCTCTCTCTCTCTATCGCTCTTATCTCTCTCTCTCTCTCTGCCTTATTTCTTTCTCTCTGTCTCTCTCTATCGCTCTTTATTTCTCTCTCTCTCTCTCTCTCCTTCTCTCTCTCTGCCTTATTTCTTTCTCTCTCTCTCTCTCTCTCTCTCTCTCTCTCTCTCTCTCTCTCTCTCTCTCTCTCTCTCTCTCTCTCTTTCTCCTGGCAGTTCATAGGCTGCTGACACCTTTGAAAAATATTAAACAAGTGACAACAGAGGGAAGAAGCAAATAGATAAGACATCCATGATTCCCATCTCTATCTGGAATGTCCATACAGAAACGTCCCGTCCCGCAAAGGGACAGTCAGGCTGTGGAGAAAAGATTTAGATGATGCCGGGTGTCCTCAATCCAGGAAATAAGGCAGGCTCTCTCTGACTAGCTGTGGCTTCTGATGCACATCGTGTGACGTGTCAGGCACTATACCCATTTACCACCCACCACGTGACGGGCGGTCTGTCAGCGCAAAGCTATGCCACATATTTTGGGTCGAGTAGACGGCAAATATGAGCCACTTATCTGTAGCTTTACAGTAGAACACTGCCTTGTACTTCCGTTAATGATTAACGCCTCCGGAGTGGACTTTTCCCCTCACCCTTCTCTCTCGTCAAACAAATACGCTCCGCTTCTAACTGTCACATTCCAGTAGGTGGGACGGTAAGGCCACGTCGGCTGCTGCCCGCGGTGTGATCGCCGTGTGATCAGCGCTTTATCCTCATTGACCCCCTCGGCCGTCGCCCCTTTTAACCTCATTGGCCAGCGGCTGCTCTGTAAACTTTACCAGCCATTTACAAACCCGGGGCCCTCACTGTAACCTGCCTTGACTAATCCCTTTAAAGTGGTTGTAGATGTGAATTATGAACACAGCACATCCCTCTATAGTATCATTTCTGTGTGCTGCTTCATTGCTCTGCTATCAGCATGAGTCACTTCTGACAAGTTTTCCTGACACCAAGAGAAAAAAAGGTGACAGGGGAGGGACCTCCAGCACACAGCTTGTGATTGACAGCCTTAGCTCTGTTCCTGTGTGCTATGTGAAGGAGGCGGATTGTCCCTTCCCTCCAATCAGCTCTCAGAGCTCTCCTCACTGGACTCTTCAGAGTGTAACTTCAGCTCCCTGCCCCCTTTTTTTCTGACAGCTCAGACAACCTTTATAAATTCTGGACTTTGTGCAGTGCATCTGTTCCTGTGTGCTGTTTAAAGAGAGGGGGGGTTTCCCTTTCCTCCAATCAGCTCTCAGAGCTCTCCTCACTGAACTCTGCAGAGTGCAACTTCAGCTTCCCGTCCCCTTTTTTCTGACAGCTGAGACAAGCTTTGTAAATGCTGGATTTTGACTGGATGTAGAGAAGAGGAGACTACAGATAAACAGGTACAACATATGTAGGGTGATTTGTTTTCTGTATCAAATGAGGCCAGTCACTTACTTGGATATATGTAAGGGTTTACAATCACTTTAACACCTTGCCGACCGCCGCCGGTTGGCTCTCTTGTGTGAATCGCCATAGCTGTACGGCTGCCCCTTTAAGGGCTAAAGGGGGCGCGCGTGGCGCTGGAGCCGATGCGCGTGGCCTGCGACCGCGATGTCCGCCGGCGACCCACGATTGCTCCTCAGAGAGCCAGAACGGGGATCTGTCAATGTTAACAAACAGATTCCCGTTCTGTCAGGACAGAGAGATCTGCTGTTCCTACTGATCAGGAACAGCGATCTCTCTCTTCTCCCAGTCAGTCCCCTCCCCCCACAGTTAGAAACACCTGCCGGGGAACACATTTAACCCCTTGATCACCCCCTAGTGTTAACTCCTTCCCTGCCAGTGACATTTATACAGTAATTAGTGGATATTTTTTAGCTCTGATCGCTGTATAAATGTCACTGGTCCCAAAAAAGTGACAAAAGTGGCCGATCTGTCCGCCGTAAAAATTCCCGCTAAAAATCGCAGATCGCCGCCATTACTAGTAACAAAAAAAATAAATAATAAAAATGGCATAAATCTATCTCCTATTTTGTAGACGCTATAACTTTTGCGCAAACCAATCAATATACGCTTATTGCGATTTTTTTTTACCAAAAATATGCCACAAGCGCGCAATTGCCAGTTAAATCTCCGCAGTGCAGTATTGAAAAAAATGGCCTGGCCAGGAAGTGGGTAAATCCTTCCGGGGCTGAAGGGGTTATGGCCGCTTCACTCCAAAATAATTGGACTGAACTACCACCCCTCGATCGATTTATATTTGGACAAATAAGTGTAATTCCTGTCTGCTGCATTGTTCCTCTGCTATCAGCATTAGTCACCTCTGACAAGTTTTCCTGACACCAAGGGAAAAGAAGGTGACAGGGGAGGGCTCTCCAGCACACAGCTTGTGATTGACAGCCTCAGCTCTGTGCCTGTTTGCTATGCGAAGGGGGCGGGGGGATTGTCCCTTCCCTCCAATCAGCTCTCAGAGCTCTCCTCGCTGGACTCTTCATAGTGTAACTACAGCTCCCTGCCCCCTTTTTTCTGACATCTCAGACAACCTTTATAAATTCTGGACTTTATGCAGTGCATCCAATGCATTTCACAAAATTGTGAAATTTTACTGAAATCGTTTGACTTTTGCAAAAAAATGGAGGAAACGAAAACTCTCTCCCTTCATCGTCTCCCTCGCTTTCTCTTTCTCCCCCTCTCTCTTCCTCTTTCTCTCACTCTGTCTCCCCCTATCTCTCAGTCTCTGCCTCTCTTTCCCCTCCTCCTTCTTTCCCTCTTTCTTCTACCTTCCCCTCTTTATTATTATTATTCAGGATTTATAAAGAGCCAACAGTTTGCACAGCGCTTTATAATATAAAGGGAGACAATGTAATTAAAATACAGTTCAACACAGAAGGAATAGGAGGGCCCCGCTCATGGAGCTTACAATCTAAAAGGAGGGGGAGGTGCTACAAAAGGTCATAGCTGCAGGAACTGATCTGATGGGGGTGGCCAAAGTGAAGTTTTTAGGGGCAGTTTGCTTTCCTGAATAATGAGTTTTTAAGAATTGCCTAATGGCGGACAGGGTAGGAGCAAACCGGACATACTGGGGCAGGGAGTTCCAGAGGATGGGAGAGGCTCTGGGGAAGTCCTGAAAGTGAGCATGGGAGGAGAAGACAAGGAAGCTAGAGAGGAAGATTTCTTGGAAGGAGCGGAGGGGACGGTTTGGATGATATCTTGAGATGAGGTTGGTGATGTAGCTGATGTGCAACATGCCAAAACGTATTATTAATGCACCTGGAGGGGTGAACCTAGCCGCGGCGGCTGGTGCTTCATTTGGGGGGGGGGGGGCGGAACACAAACCCCCCTCCCACCAGGTCTGCACTTACCCCATCCAGGTCGGGGCTTTACCGGCTTCTCCTCCTGGCCAATCCGGTCTTAAGACCCGCATCCTGTCCTGATTGACCGGGAGGAGAAGCCGGAACACAATATTGATTCACTAATGACACAAGTGGGTGGGCTCAGGGCGCAGTGCTCTGCGCCCCAAGCCCAACCTTTTTGAAGCCAATTAAAGCCTCAGGCTCTAATCATGTGCTTTAAAAAAATAAAAAAACATAGAAACCTATGTGTCCGGCGCCCCGCATGGAGATTGGGGTGCGGTGCATGGACATTAGTGGGGCGCCCCTTATGGATCGGCCGCTGCTGGAACCTAGCCTAAGTGTGAATGGGCCCCCAATGTTACGCAGTCCTAATCACCAGCACCAGTCCTTAGAGCCCAAATTACTTTTTGAATATAAATGTTGAAATTAAAAAATGTTTAATGTTGTTATGATTTTTTGGTCACTGGCAAAGGTTTTATTTTGCGGCACAACATCTCCCCCATGACAGCTGCTCTGTACCCCAGGCCCGGTCGGCTTCCTTTTTAGACGGTTTTTACTATCAGCTAATTATAAATGTGACTCACTGGCCTATCAGTTACTCAGTAAACAAAACGAATGATTTTCGATCGCTCTCTGGTGCAGGGAAAGATTTTTCATCTAGATAGGGGTAATTAAATGTATTAATTACAGCCTTCTGAATAGGTACATTATGTCATTTCATACACGACTGCGCTGGGTTGGGTGAATTGGCCAACTGACTTGTTTTTCTTGTTTTCCTCGGCTATAAAACTTTTTTTTAAGGTTGGCATTGTTGCCAGTTCTAAATCACGCCAACCTGTGCGTGTGAATTCGTGATCAGGTCCGATCTTCTGTATGCTCGCTGCACCCATGGCACGTCTCGTTTTATATTCAGATACAGTCAGATTTTTGGGGGGTTTTTTTGTATTCAGGAGTGTGATTGCTGTTTTTGCTATTATTTGTTTCGAGTTTGGATGAAAATTTGAGTATTATTGCATCTCTTTTTTTACTTTTATTTTTTTGCTGTTGACTATTACTACACCCTACAATTTTTTTTTCCATATGGCCAAATATATTTAAAATGTATGGAAAAAAAAAATGGCTCAAGGTGTTTTTTAAAGGGTGCAATGAGCTGTAAATGGTTCCTAAGGCCTTATGGCAGGTCCAGCTATTCTGGACCCATTCCAGAATTATAAATATTAATCAAATACACACCAAAAAATACAAATAGAGGGAACATTAAATGGAAAAAAAAATGAACTACCCCAAATGCCCCCATCTACAGTATGCTCCAACTAAAGGAAAAGAAAGTAGCACATTTTTATATTATGATCACATCTACAAAAATTATACTTTGATTGGCCATTTTTTCATTTATTGGTACCCCTTGGATGAAATCGTTTTTGACGAAACGCGTCAGGGCTTCCAATGCGTTTCACTAAATTCTGCAATTTTACAGAATTTTTCGACTTTTTCAAAAATTGGAGGAAACAAGTTTTCCTGACACCAAGGGAAAAAAAGGTGACGGAGGAGGGACCTCCAGCACACGGCTTGTGATTGACAGCCTCAGCTCTGTTCATGTGTGCTATGCGAAGGGGGCGGGGGGATTGTCCCTTGCCTCCAATCAGCTCTCAGAGCTCTCCTCACTGGACTCTTCAGAGTGTAACTTCAGCTCCCTGCCCCCTTTTTTTCTGACATCTCAGACAACCTTTATGAATTCTGGACTTTGTGCAGTGCATCCAATGCATTTCACTAAATTGTGAAGTTTTACTGAAATCTTATGACTTTTGCAAAAAAATGGAGGAAACGAAAACTCTCTCTCTCCTTTCATCCTCTCTCTAGCTTTCTCTTTCTCCCCCTCTCCCCTCTTCTCTCTCTCTTATTCCCCCCTGTTCTCTCTCTGTCTCCCCCTCGCTATCTCTCGCTCTGTCTCTCTCTTTCCCCCCTCTTCTCTCTCTCTGTCTCCCCCTCTCTCTCTAATTTTCTCTCCCCCCTCCTCTCTCTGTCTCACCCTCTCTATCTCTGTCTTTTCCCCCTCCTCTCTCTCTCTCTTTCTCTCTTTCCCTCTCCTCTCTCTCTGTCTGCCCTTCTCTCTATCTCTCTCTCTGTCTCTCTTTCCCCCCTCCTCTCTCTCTGTCTCCTGGCTGTCAATCAGCATCTCTCCGCTCTGCTCCTCCACTCTCACTGGAGCGCTGAGCTATGGAGTGGGCAGAGCGGATGTCTCAGTCTCTCAGCGGCTCGCTGAGAGTCTAAGACGGGAGTCAGTCCAGGCACCTTGCGGATCCAGACTTCCATTGTTGCAATGACACTGTGCCTGGACTGATTCCTGTGACATCAGCAGAGAGCCGACTTCAGTCCGCTCTCTGCTGAAAACGGGTCACAGGAGTGTAAAACGAATTGCACTCCTTAGCACCCGTAGGAGAAGTCCAGCCAAACGAGCTCAGGTTGGACTTCTCCTTTAAGCCAGTAAAGGAATTGTCAAAAAGGGGCAGCAGCCACGGATTGGTTAGTAAGGTGTATCAGTCTCTTCTACCCCCATCTCTCTCCCCCCCGCCCCCCCCCCCGTTTATCCCCTCTTTTCTTCTCTCTGCCCCTCTCTCTCCCTCTCTCCTTCACTCTCTCCTATATCCCCCCTTCTCTATCTCTCTCCCCCCTCTTTTATCATTTCTCTCTTCTGCCCACCACCCCTCTGTCTGTCCCTCTCCCTCTCTCTCTTTCTCTCTCTCTCTCTCTCTCTCTCTCTCTCCCCCCTTTCTCTCCCTCCCTCCCTCTTTTCTCTCTGTCCCCCTCACCCTCCTTCCCGCCCCCTCTCTCTTCACTCTCTCTCTCCCCCTCTCTTTTTTCTCTTTCTTCTCTCTCTCTTCTCTCTCCCCTCTCTCTTTTCTCCCTCTTCTCGCTCTCTCCTCCCCCCCTCTCTCTCTCTCTCTCCTCTATCTCTCTCTCTCGTCCCCTCTCTCTCCTCTCTCTCCTCTCGTTCCTCCTCCCTCTCTCTCTCTCTCTCTCTCTCTCCCCATTTCTCTCCCCCTCTTCTCTCTCTGTCCCCCCTCCTTCCCGCCCCCTCTCTCCCCTCTCCTCTCTCTCTCTCTTCTCCCTCTTCTCGCTCTCTCCTCCCCCTCTCTCTCTCTTCCCCCTCTCTCTCTCTCTCTCTCTCTCTCTCTCCCCCTCACTCTCTTCTCTCTCCTCCCTCTCCCTCCCTCCCTCCCTCTCTCTCTCTCTCTCTCTCTCTCTCTCTCTCTCTCCCTCTCTCCTCTATCCCCCCCTCTTCTCTCTCTGTCCCCCTCCTTCCCGCCCCCTCTCTCTCTTCACTCTCTCTCCTCCCCCTCTCTCTCTCCTCTATCTCCTCTCTCTCGCTCCCCTCCTCCTCTCTCGCTCTCTCGTCCCCCTCTATCTCTCCTCTCTCTCCTCTCTTTCCTCCTCTCTCCTCTCTCTCTCTCTCTCTCTCCTCCCCTCTCTCTCTCTCTCTCTCTCTCCCCCCCCTTCTCTCCCCCCTCTTCTCTCTCTGTCCCCCTCCTTTCCGCCCCCTCTCTCTCTCTCTCTCTGTCCCCTTCCTTCCCGCCCCCTCTCTCTCTTCTCTCTCTCTCTCTCTCTCCCCCTCTCTCTCTCCTCTCTCCTCCTCTCTCTCTCTCTCCCCCCTCTTCTCGCTCTCTCCCCCCCCCTCTCTCTCTCCGCTCTCTCCTCTCTTTCCTCCTCTCTCCTCTCTCTCTCTCTCTCTCTCCCTCCTCTCTCTCCTCCTCTCCCTCCCTCTCTCTCTCTTTTTCTCTCTCTCTCTCTCTCTCCTCTCCCCCCCCCTTTTCTCTCCCTCCCTCTCCTCTCTCCCCCCTTTCTCTCTCTCCCCCTCTCTCTCTTCTCCCTCTTCCCTCTCTCTCTCCTCCCCCCCCCCCTCTCTCTCTCTCTCTCTCTCCTCTATCTCCTCTCTCTCTCTCGCTCCCCCCTCTTCTCACTCTCTCGTCCCCCTCTCTCTCTCCTCTCTCTCCTCTCTTTCCTCCTCTCTCTCCTCTCTCTCTTCTCTCTCCCTCTCTCTTCTCTCTCCCCCATTTCTCTCCCCCCTCTTCTCTCTCTGTCCCCCTCCTTCCCACCCCCTCTCTCCCCTCTCTCTCTTCTCCCTATTCTCGCTCTCTCCTCCCCCTCTCTCTCCTCTCTTCCCCCCTCTCTCTCTCTCTCTCTCTCTTCTCTCTCCCCCTCACTCTCTTCTCTCTCCTCTCCTCTCCCTCCCTCTCTCTCTCTCTCTCTTCTCTCCTCTCTCTCCTCTCTCTCCCCCCTCTTCTCTCTCTGTCCCCCTCCTTCCCGCCCCTCTCTCTCTTCACTCTCTCTTCTCTCTCCCACCCTCTCTCTCTCCTCTATCTCCTCTCTCTCTCTCTCTCTCCCCCCCCCTCTCTCTCTCTCTCGTCCCCCTCTCTCTCTCTCTCTTTCCTCCTCTCTCCTCTCTCTCTTCTCTCTCTCTTCTCTCTCCTTCTCTCTCTCTTCTCTCTCTCCCCCTTTCTCTCCCCCCCTTCTCTCTCTGTCCCCCCCTCCTCTCCCACCCCCTCTCTCTCTTTCTCTGCCCCCTGCCCCTCTCCTCCTCTCTCTCTCTTACCCTCTCTCTCTCTCTCTGTCTATCTCTCTCTCTCTCTCTCTCTCATCTCTCTCCTCCCCTCTCTCTCTCTCTCCTCTACCCCTCTCTCTCTCCCCCCCTCTCTCTCTCTCTCTTTCCTCCTCTTCCTCCTCTCTCCTCTCTCTCTCTCTCCTCTCTCTCTCTCTCTCTCTCCTCTCCTCCCTCCCCTCCCTCTCTCTCTTTTTCTCTCTCTCTCTTCTCTCTCTCCTCTCTCCCCCTTTCTCTCCCTCCCTCTCGCTCTCTCCCCCCTTTCTCTCCCTCCCTCTTCTCTCTCTGCCCCCCTCCCCCTCCTTCCCGTCCCCCTCTCTCTCTTTTCTCTCTCCCCCTCTCTCTTCTCTCTCCTCCGCCCTCTCTCTCTCTCTCTCTCCCTTCTCTCTCCCCTCTCTCCCCCCCTCTCTTCTCTCTCATCCCCCTCTCTCTCTCCCTCTCTCCCCCCCCCCTCTCTCTCTCCTTCTCTCCTCTCTCTCTCTTTTTGCTTCTCTTTCCCCCTCCTTCCCTGCCCCCTCTCCCGCCCCCTCTCTCTCTCTCTCTCTCTCTCTCTCTCCTCCCCTCTCTCTCTCTCCTCTATCTCCTCTCTCTCTCTCCCCCCTCTTCTCGCTCTCTCCTCCCCTCTCTCTCTCCGCTCTCTCCTCTCTTTCCTCCTCTCTCCTCTCTCTCTTCTCTCTCTCCCTCTCTCTCTCTCTCTCTCCTCCCCTCCCTCCCTCTCTCTCTTTTTCTCTCTCTCTCTCTCTCTCCTCTCTCCCCCCTCTTTTCTCTCCCTCCCTCTCTCTCTCCCCCCCCTTTCTCTCCCCCCTTCTCTCTCTCTGCCCCCCTCCCCCTCCTTCCCGTCCCCCTCTCTCTCTTTTCTCTCCCCTCTCTCTTCTCTCTCCTCCGCCCTCTCTCTCTCTCTCTCTCCCCCTCTCTCCCCCCTCTCTTTCTCTCCCCCTCTCTCTTTCTCTCCCTCTCTCTCTTGTTATTTGCTAATAATCAACTTTTTATTCCTCTAAACATTTTTCTGCCAAGCTCTTCCCACGCTGGTGGATCCTTCCGGTAAGAGCGGATAAAGGGAACAGACACCAGCAATGTACCAGGTACACTGCACTTCCTGTACAATGATGGGAAATGTATTGGGCAACACTGAAGCTTGTGGCTTTTATGTAACAAGCCGGAGGCCGCTCTTCCTGTGTTCTTGGTGTTCAATACTCGCTAACCCTGGACTTTGTTCGGCCAATCAGATCTTAACCACCTACTCTGTTCTGTTCACCGTTCCCAGAGATAAGGGACTAACCTGTTCTGGCCTTACTAGAAGGTCAATTATTTACTGGACTTGAAAACCGTCCATGGATCTTGTGTATGGGCCTTTGTGTGTCTATATGGACTTTTTTTTACCTTTTATTATTATAAAGTAAATGGGACAAATTGGGGGTAAAAGAATTGCTCTTCCAACCAGGTTTTGAGGCAAACTCCACCACCCCCAAGGCCACCCAGCCCCCCCCCCCCTTTTGTTCCAGACTAGACATGTGCAATTCGTTTCGTTTTTTTTCGTTTTCCGTTAAAATTTGTTATATTCGTTCATTCGTTATCGTACGAATGAATGAATGATTCGCTAAAAATTTTAACGAATAACGAATGTTTGAATCGAACGAATATGAAAAACAACGAAAATCCGAAATAACCAAATTAGAAACAACGAAACTACGAAAGAAGAAAATCCGAAAAACGAAAACAGGAACAACGAAAATCAAAATGAACGAAAAAATTCGTACATTCGTAACTTTTTTTTTTGTTGAATTGGTAATTTTCCGTGTCCCTTACAATGGCGCCGTTTAACGTGCTTCGAATGGATTGAACGAAAAAATTCGTACATTTGTAACTTTTTTTTTTTTTTTTCGATTCGTAATTTTCCATGTCCCTTACAATGGCGCTGCTTAACGTGCTTCGAATGGATTGAACGAACAAATTCGTACAGTCGTAACTTTTTTTTTTGTTGAATTGGTAATTTTCCGTGTCCCTTACAATGGCGCTGCTTAACGTGCTTCGAATGGATTGAACGAACAAATTCGTACAGTCGTAACTTTTTTTTTTTTTTGCGATTCGTAATTTTCCGTGTCTCTTACAATGGCGCTGCTTAACGTGCTTCGAATGGATTGAACGAAAAAATTCGTACATTCGTAACTTTTTTTTTTTATTCGTAATTTTCCGTGTCTCTTAAAATGTAATAATAGCATACACATTACATAACATTATGAATTATGCTCCGATTACGAATCTACGAAAACAATGTCACGAAAGCACTATAAATCAATCTAACGAAAGTACGAATGTAACTAAATCTACGAAAATACGAATGCATCCGAATTTCGAATAAACAAAAATTAAACTAACGGAAAAAACGAATCAACGAAAAAAAATACTTCTTACGAAAATACGAATCGTTACGAATACGAACACCGACGACTTACGAAAATTACGAATCGTTACGAATCAACGGAAACGAAAGAAACAAAACGAAAATAAACAAATTTTTCTATTGTGCACATGTCTATTCCAGACAAAGCTGTAATGAGGGCTAGACAAAAGAGACAGCCACCTTGGCCACTTCAGCAGGATAGCGATGCAAAAAGGGCCAGAGCTGCAACCTAGTCTGCTGATGTAGTTCACACTTATTCATTACAAGGACTTATATAGCAACATCAATTTACACAGTGCTTTACATATTTATTATAAATTCTCATCAGTCCCTGCCCTCAAGGAGCTTACAATCTAAGGTCTCTAACTCACATTCATATACTAGGGCCAATTGAGACAGGAGCCAATTAACCTACCAGCATGTCTTTGGAGTGTGGGAGGAAATTGGAGTACCTGGAGGAAACCCACGCAGGCACAGCAAGAACATGCAAACTCCAGGCAGGTAGTGTCATGATTGGGATATGAACTGACAACCCTAGTGCTGCCAGGTGGAAGTGTTACCCACTTAGCCACTGTGGTGCCCACGCCCATTGGCCTTGCCAACTTGGGTGCTAAAGGACCTTGTTCTGGCACTAATTGTTCCTTCAAATTCTCATCCCCCTAAGCAACCTAACTCAGTCCTCCTATAGTTCCAGGATAAGTTTCTTTAGTACTCAAAGCAATTGGCCAACAACTGGAGAGTAAACACAAGCGCCAATCTTATGCCCCGTACACGCGCTCGGATTTTCCAACAACAAATGTTGGATGTGAGCTTGTTGGCGGAAAGTCCAACTGTGTGTACACTCCATCGAACATTTGTTGTCGGACTTTCCGCCAACAAATGTTAGCTAGCAGGTTCTCAAATTTTACACCAACAAATGTTGGCTAGCAGGTTCTCAAATTTTACACCAACAAATGTTGGCTAGCAGGTTCTCAAATGGAGATATCACGTACGTCTTGTATGTCACTACGTTCGTAATTGTTGGCCAACATTTGTGTGACCGTGTGTATGCCAGACAAGTTGGAGCCAACAACCTTCGAACAAAATTCCATGGTTTTGTTGTCGGAAAGTCCGATCGCGTGTACGGGGCATAAGTGTAGCTTGTATGAAGATAATACAAGTAAGGAAACTGGTACTCACAAAGTTTCCTCTCCAGCTGTTACCAAAGCCACCAAAGTACCAGTTTGCTTGGACATTATGGACTCATTTCTGGAATTTCTAAAAAAAATTATTTATATTTTTATCATCCCTATTATTTGTTTATGTTGATTTATTGCCTCCATTGGTTCAGTTTGGGTCCTGTGGGCTCATACAGGAGCTTGCGGTTTTGCGCCAATCCTCTATGTGTAAAGCAATAGGCCAAAGTGCACCTCGATGCCCCCCAAGTCCATGAGCTTTAAACAACTTTAGCAGCATTGCTTTCAGTTCCTATGGACCTGATTGACCCAACCCCCCCACCCCCAAAATTCTCATGCCCCAAAAATCCAAACATGGTCCCCCCAAAGTTCCAGTACAAAGTCCTTAACACCCAAGGTAAAGGCCAAAGTTCACCTCAATTCCACCGAACCCCAAGAGCTGTGAGCTACTTTACCAGCATCGGTTGTAGTTCCAATGGACCTGATTGACTGCCCCCTCCCCCCAAATTCTCATGCCCCAAGTATCTTAACATAGCCCCCTTGCACCCCCCCATAGTGTCAAGACAAGGTTCTTTAGCACCCAAGGCGTAAGGCCAAAGTGCAACTCTATAGAACCCCCCCCCCCCCCATAGTGTCAGGACAAGGTTCTTTAGCATCCAAGGCATAAGGCCAAAGTGCAACTCTATAGAACCCCCCCCCATAGTGTCAAGACAAGGTTCTTTAGCACCCAAGGCGTAAGGCCAAAGTGCAACTCTATAGAACCCCCCCCCCCCCCCCCCCCCCCATAGTGTCAGGACAAGGTTCTTTAGCATCCAAGGCATAAGGCCAAAGTGCAACTCTATAGAACCCCCCCCCCCCCCCCCCCATAGTGTCAGGACAAGGTTCTTTAGCACCCAAGGCATAAGGCCAAAGTGCAACTCTATAGAACCCCCCCCCCCCCCCCATAGTGTCAGGACAAGGTTCTTTAGCACCCAAGGCATAAGGCCAAAGTGCAACTCTATAGCACCACCCCCCCTCCGCCCAAAAAAACAAAACATAACAAAAACCCCATGAGCTTTGAACCACTTCATCAGCATATGTTGCAGGTCCTACGGAAAACTTTAATTCTAATCCCCCAAGTATCCTACCACAGGTCCCCCCATACTGCCCCCCCAACCCATCAGCTTTGAACCAGGTCCTATGACACTCAAAGTCTTGTCCCCCCTAAGTAACCTCCCCCCCCCCTCCCCCCCACAGTGCCAGGATAAGGCCAAAGTGCATTTCTACCTCCCCCACCTCCAAACCCCACAAACTTTAAAAACTACTCCAGCAGCATAAGTTGCGGGTTTTCCCATTTTTACACCCCCCCCATTCCTGCTAATATGCCCTAGACATGTGCGATTCGTTTCGTATGAATCGAACATTCGTACATTCGGGAGGATCCGAAATACGAATTACTATGCTTGTTGATTTTGCACGAAATTTCGTTTACGAATTTCGGATCCAAATTCCGTCACAACGGAAATGAGAATATTCGTTAATTTACGATTATTCGTTATGATGAAGTTAAAAAACCCAGGAAGTCATCACAGCACAGGGATGGTGGGAGCCTCTCATAATGAGCACAGCACAGGGATGGTGGGAGCCCCTCATAATGAGCACAGCACAGGGATGGTGGGAGCCCCTCATAATGAGCACAGCACAGGGATGGTGGGAGCCCCTCATAATGAGCACAGGGATGGTGGGAGCCCCTCATAATGAGCACAGCACAGGGATGGTGGGAGCCCCTCATAATGAGCACAGCACAGGGAGGGTGGGAGCCTCTCATAATGAGCACAGCACAGGGATGGAGGGAGCCCCTCATAATGAGCACAGCACAGGGATGGGGGGAGCCCCTCATAATGAGCACAGCACAGGGATGGTGGGAGCCCCTCATAATGGGCACAGCACAGGGATGGTGGGAGCCCCTCATAATGAGCACAGCACAATGATGGTGGGAGCCCCTCATAATGAGCACAGCACAGGGATGGAGGGAGCCCCTCATAATGAGCACAGCACAGGGATGGTGGGAGCCCCTCATAATGAGCACAGCACAGGGATGGTGGGAGCCCCTCATAATGAGCACAGCACAGGGATGGTGGGGGGCCCTCATAATGAGGACAGCACAGGGATGGCGGGAGCCCCTCATAATGAGCACAGCACAGGGATGGTGGGCGCCCCTCATAATGAGCACAGCACAGGGATGGTGGGCGCCCCTCATAATGAGCACAGCACAGGGATGGTGGGAGCCCCTCATAATGATAAATTCATCATAACGAACATTCGTAATTGTTACAAAAAGCTAAAGGGGAGGGCAAGCCAGGAAAAAAAAAATGTAAAAGTCAGCAGCTACAAACACTGTAGCTGCTGACTTTTAATAAGCAGACTTACCTGTCCTGGGTGCCCGCAATGTCGTCCACCCCCCCCCCCCCCGAGACCAACCGTCCCTCGGCTCTCGGTTCCCGGCGCCACCATTCCAACTAAGGGAAACAGGCAGTGGAGCCTTGCGGCTTCACTGCCCGTTTTCTACTGCGCATGCACGAGTCACGCAGCGATTTGCGAATGGGGCGCGCTGTGTTGTGGGACACACACAGTTCCCATAACACACCGCGCCCCATTCACTAGAAGACGACGCGAGGAGCAGAAGACTGAAGAACACCGTGGAATAGGAAGAGGCAGATTAGGACGATCTGCCTAGCAACAGCCATTTATGGTAAGTTAAAAAAAAATTTTTTTTTTTTTTTTAGGATGGCCCTCCACTTTAACGAACCTACCAAATTCGTACGACTCCAAATTGAATTTCGGGCACGAATTACGAAATACGAAAAACGGAACGGAACGAAACAAATTTATTGACGGAGCACATGTCTAATAAGCCCAAGGCGACTGCATCTTCTGGCTACTCCAGCCCTCCCCCTTTCTCCCCCCCCCCCAACATCCCCACCCTACAAACATTGCCTCTAACCCCAGATGACCCCCTACAGCTCCATCACCACATAGGCACACTTATGTTAGAATTTCAGTTTGATAATTAGACACATTTGGGCAATTTGTTAAAGCACCTCCATATATTCTTATCTATGATCTGACTGCCTAACCAGATAACAAATAAGTAATAAACTGCGCTAGCGGATAAATGTGCTAATAAATAAAGTGCAAAAAATCACATAAAGTGCTAAATGCAATAATAAAGTGCTAAATATGTGATAGATAAAGTGTCAAAGTAAACATATATTACATAATGTATTGAATAATAAAGTGCTAAAAACGTGATCGATAAAGTGTCAAAGTAAACATATATCACATAAAGTACTGAATAATAAAGTGCTAAATATGTGATAGATAAAGTGTCAAAGTAAACATATATCACATAAAGTACTGAATAATAAAGTACTAAAAACGTGATCGATAAAGTGTCAAAATAAACATATATCACATAAAGTACTGAATAATAAAGTGCTAAAAACGTGATAGCTAAAGTGTCAAAGTAAACATATATCACATAAAGTATTGAATAATAAAGTGCTAAAAACGTGATAGATAAAGTGTCAAAGTAAACATATATCACATAAAGTACTGAATAATAAAGTGCTAAAAACGTGATCGATAAAGTGTCAAAATAAACATATATCACATAAAGTACTGAATAATAAAGTGCTAAAAACGTGATAGATAAAGTGTCAAAGTAAACATATATCACATAAAGTATTGAATAATAAAGTGCTAAAAACGTGATAGATAAAGTGTCAAAGTAAACATATATCACATAAAGTATTGAATAATAAAGTGCTAAAAACATGATAGATAAAGTGTCAAAGTAAACATATATCACATAAAGTACTGAATAATAAAGTGCTAAAAACGTGATCGATAAAGTGTCAAAATAAACATATATCACATAAAGTACTGAATAATAAAGTGCTAAAAACGTGATCGATAAAGTGTCAAAGTAAACATATATCACATAAAGTACTGAATAATAAAGTGCTAAAAACGTGATCAATAAAGTGTCAAAGTAAACATATATCACATAAAGTACTGAATAATAAAGTGCTAAAAACATGATAGATAAAGTGTCAAAGTAAACTTATATCACATAAAGTACTGAATAATAAAGTGCTAAAAACGTGATCAATAAAGTGTCAAAGTAAACATATATCACATAAAGTACTGAATAATAAAGTGCTAAAAACGTGATCGATAAAGTGTCAAAGTAAACATATATCACATAAAGTACTGAATAATAAAGTGCTAAAAACGTGATAGATAAAGTGTCAAAGTAAACATATATCACATAAAGTACTGAATACAATGATATAAAGTGCTAAGTGCATTGAATGGGATGAGAAACAGGATCCTTTGAGCGTGACGGTCCCCTCAGGTAACCCCCACTCACCAGATCTGTTGGACTCGCAGCTTTTCAGTCCAGGGGTCAGATAAAGCTTATGATATGACAATTAAGGTGCTGTGTGGAGATTCCATCCGTGAGGCTCTCAGAATAGTCCAAGCTTTATCTGACCTCTGGACTGAAAAGCTGCGGGTCCAACAGCTCTGGTGAGTGGGGGTTACCAGAGGGGACCGTCGCTCTAATGATCCTGTTTCTCATCCCATTGAATGCACTTAGCGCTTTATATCATTGTATTCAGTGCTTTATGTGATATAAGTTTACTTTGACACTTTATCTATCACGTATGTAGCACTTTATTGTTGCATTTAGCCCTTTATGTGATATGTAATTGACATTTTTTTTTGCACTTTATTTATTAGCACATTTATCCGCTAGTGCCGTTTATCTATTTTTAAGGTCTACACCTTTGCAAACAGCAGCAGCGGATTTATTTATTCTATTTATTGTTTCACCTCAATTTAATTCAATTAAAAATTCAGCTCAATTGTCCTTGGCGCGAGTTTTAGTTTTTTTATCCATTTTTGACTGCCTAACCAATCAGCATTTCTACTGGAGCAGGCTCTAAATCAGCATTTCTACTGGAGTAGGTTCTAAATCAGCATTTCTACTGGAGAAGGCTCTAAATCAGCATTTCTACTGGAGTAGGTTCTAAATCAGCATTTCTGGCATGATTAGTAGCAGGAATCCCACTTAATTGATTTAAACTGGAGTTTGGTCCAATTTATTTCAAATTCAGCAGGCTTTTCACAGTGCTTGTGGCGGCATTGTCTTTTGCGACAAAACTTTCTGTGGAGCAACCTCCCTTCTTCTGCACCAAAACATGTGTCTCAAAGCTGCGGTAGGTTGGCAGTGCTGGAACTGGTTAACACACTGGCTGCTTTTTTATGGGCTTAGATTCAGAAATAAGAATTCCGTCAGGTGCAGAAATGGAATGCCAAGAAAAAGAAAGAATTCAGAGCTATGTAGTGGGTTGGTTTTATCTTCTTAGCTGATCTACTGGGCAGCACAGTGGCTAAGTGGTTAGCACAGCTGCCTAGCAGAAATGGGGTCAAAGGTTTGAATCCCAGCCATGACACTACCTGTCTGTAGTTTGCATGTTCTCCCTGTACCTGTGTGGGTTTCCTCCGGGTACTCTGGTTTCCTCCCACACTCCAAAGACATGCTGGTAGGTTAATTGGCTTCTGTCTAAATCGGCCCCTAGTATATGAATGGGAGTTAGGGACCTTAGATTGTAAGCTCCTTGATGGATGTGAATGTACAATATAAATGTAAAGTGCTGCATAAATTGATGGTGCTATATAAGTACCTGAAAAAAAAAATATATAATGTAAAATGTCACCTAACCTTTCAGAGATCAACTATAACTAAGTGCAACATACTGTAGATCAGGGATATGCAATTAGCGGACCTCCAGCTGTTGCAGAACTACAAGTCCCATGAGGCATAGAAAGACTCTGACATCCACAAGCATGACACCCAGAGGCATGATGGGACTTGTAGTTTTTCAACAGTTGGAGGTCCGCTAACTGCATATCCCTGCTGTAGATAAAAGCCAGCTCCAGCCAAAAGTCAATTAGCGGACCTCCAGCTGTTGCAAAACTACAAGTCCCATCATGTCTCTGCCTCTGGGTGTCATGCTTGTGGCTGTCAGAGTCTTGCTATGCCTCATGGGACTTGTAGTTCTGCAACAGCTGGAGGTCCGCTAATTGCATATCCCTGGAATAGAGTGTGGACTGGGAGGCATTCAATGTGTTTGGATTCCCCTTCTGTCTGATTCCCCGTTGAGATCTCCCCTCACTTCCTGTCCTGGAGACCACAGAGGAAGGGAGGAGAACCTTCCTAGGAGAGTCATAGACAGCATTATCACAAGTTGTAACCCATCCAATAATAGATTTAGCTGAAGCTGCTTGTGATTGGTTTACACTATAACTATTCTCCATATTTTCCCAAATTTGAAGTGTTTGTAAACCTCAGACATGAAATATGAACAAAGCATATCCCTCTATAGTGTGTACTTGTCTCAATTCAGAGCACTGACTATAAATTCTGTCTTCTGCTTTGTTCGAGTCACTTCTGAAAACATTTCCTGACATGAAGAAATAAAAATATGAAAGGGGAGGGAGCTCCAGCACACAGCCTGTGATTGGCGACCTCAGCTCTGTCCCTGTTAGCTGTGCGAAGGGGGGTATGCCCCTTCCCTCCAATCAGCTTCTCTCGCTGAGCTCTGCAGAGTGTAAATTCAGCTTTCTGCCACCTTCTGAAATTTTCCACATTTTGTCATGTTACAACCAAAAAACATACCGTATATACTCGAGTATAAGCAGACCCGAATATAAGCCGAGGCACCTAATTTTAGCACAAAAAAATGGGAAAGAGTATTGACTCGAGTATAAGCCTAGGGTGAGAAATGCGCAGCTACTGTAAGTGGAAAAGAGGGTCAACAATGCCCATTTGCAGCCTCACTGTGCCCATTTGCAGCCTCACTGTGCCCATTTGCAGCCATAGGTCCCCCGAACTTCAAACTTGGTGGTTAAGGGTTCCTAGATGCCCCCTAGCTGCAGCCATTTGGGGTCTCTGGACCCAAAGGGTCCCGAAATGACATTGCTGCAGATGGACACAGTTGATCGAATTTGGGGCCCCGTATCTCATATTTGGAGTTCCTAGCTCCAAGTGGCCCCGAGATACGGGGCCCCAATTTGGGTCGGAAAATTTTTTATTTTTGCTGCAGAAAAGTGCTTAACTCGAGTATAAGCCGAGGGGGGCACTTTCAGCACAAAAAAATGTGCTGAAAAACTTGGCTTATACTCGAGTATATAAGGTAAATGTATTTTATTGGGATTTTATGTGATAGACCAACACAAAGAGGCACATAATTGTGAAGTGGAAGGAAAATGATAAATTGTTTTCAACATTTTTTACTAATAAATATGTGAAAAGTGTGTGGGGTACATTTGTATAGCGCCCCCCTCAATACTTTGTAGAACCGCCTTTCAATGCAATCACAGCTCCAAGTGTTTTTGGGGATGTCTCTAACAGCTTGGCACATCTAGAGAGGGACATTTTTGTCCATTCTTCTTTGCAAAAATAGCTCAAGCTCTGTCAGATTGGATGGAGAGCGTCTGAACAGCAATTTTCAAGTCTTACCACAGATTCTCAATTGGAATTAGGTCTGGACTTTGACTGGCCCATTCTAACACATGAAATCGCTTTGATCTAAACCAGGGGTCCTCTAACTGTGGCCAGATACGGCCTGGAGTGGACTTGGGTCAAAGCAATAACTCCAAGGCCAATAATAAATAACACGTTATCTCCTCCAATTCCACAGCTTGTCTGGTTGACGAACGGCCGGTCAGAAACAAACAGGAAAAAAAAAGTAACGAAAAGCGCAAACTGAAAAGCGCGAAATTAAAAGCGCCAATCAACACTCACCAAACTTCTACTAACACGAAATTAGCAGAAGGAGCTCAAAGGGTGGCGATAAATAGCTGAAAAACAATATAGTACGTCACTACATTCGTGTTTGTTGGCTGACAATTCCTTGCTGTTTGTATGCAAGACAAAATCCAGGCACAAGCCTTCGGACAAAAGTCAGAGGTTTTGTCTGTGGATAATCCAATCGTGTGTACGAGGCTTAAGACTCCATACACACTATTAGATTTTCTGCAGATTTTTGTCTTCAGATTTACCAAAACCATGTAGTGCAAAGGCCTGCCTGATTGCATACAAATTGAAACTCGTATGCCCCGTACACACGGTCGGAAATTCCGACCACAAAATCCGTCGGATTTTTTTCTGACGGATTTTGTCCGACACTGGTGTTGCATACACACGGTCGGACAAAGTTGTCGGAAAATCCGATCATTCTGAACGTGGTGACGTTCGTTGCGTACGACGGAACTACGTAGAGGCTAGTAGCCAATAGCTTTGGTCTTGTAATGTGATCTGAGCATGCGTGGCACTTTGTCCGTCGGAATTCGCTAAACACGATCGGAAAAAGTCCGATTTTGTTGCCGGAAAGTTTGAGAGCAGGATCTCAAACTTTTTCAGACGGAAATTCCGACGGAAAAAGTCTGATGGAGCCCACACCCGGTCGGAATTTCCGACAACATGGTCCGATAGGACATTTTCCATCGGAAAATCCGACCGTGTGTACGCGGCATTAAAGTGGTTGTAAACCCTTACAAACCACTTTGACTTACAGGTGAGCCTAGATTAAGCCTTACCTGTAGGTCCAAGAAATATCTCCTAAACCTACACGGGTTAGGAGATATTTGCAAAAAGACAGGCACTGCTGTCTACGGCGCATGCGCACTGAGCTTGCCGCTGCTAACGGCGATATGCATGCGCGGGAGTGACATCATCGCAGCTCCTGCCAGTCACAGCGCCGCGATACCCGGAAAGAAGATGGACGCTCCATGGAAGAGGGGTGACACATAAGGTAAGTGACACCAAACTATATTTTACTGACATATTTTACTGACATATTTTACTGACATAAGGTAAGTGACACATAATGGACTACTATGCGATGCATTGTAGTCCATTATGCTTTACTTTTGCAGGGAAACAAAGAGGAATTAAACCCATCAGGGTTTACTTCCTCTTTAAGGTTTGACCTCATATTATATGGTTTTGGTAAATCTGAACAGAAAAATCTGCAGAAAATCTAATAGTGTGTATGGGGCCTAAATCTAAACTGGTAACCTCTAAAGGCATTTAAAGCGTCGCCAATAGGGATTTTTAGGTACCGTAGTTTGGCGCCGCTCCACAGGCGGACGCAATTTTAAAGCATGACATGTTAGGTATCTATCTACTCAGCGTAACGTCACCTTTTATATTTTATCAAAAAAAATAAATGGGTTTTTATATTGTGTTTGTGTACACTAAATCTCATTAACCTCCCTGGCGGTATGATTCTGTCCGGAATTTAGTGCTGAAAGCGGTACAATTATTTTGCATGGAAATTTGGCGTTTTTATATTGTAGGCATGCAATTCTTATGAATAACTCACTTAAATCTGTCCGAACCAGAGTCTAGTAGACATCCCGGGTATGATAAAGTTTGAAACACAAAATCATAAATTATAATAAAATAAAAATATATATAAAAATGATTCAATAATGTAATCAAATCAAAAACACTGAAATTTGCTCAGTTGCAGAATAGTCGCTGTCATTAAATTTATTGTTTGATGATAAATTGTGATTCTAATTTTTTATCGGTGTTTTCTAGCTGGTCTAAAACCACTTTTGACATAAAGGGACACTTTTTGGTTGCTATGGACAATCTCCAGTTTCCAGGCAGAAAAAAATTCTTTTTATTATATAAAATGACATGCAGGGCACTGGGCAGACCACTAGGGACAAAGGGGGTGTGTATTTTTTTTATACAGTACTGTAATCTTACAGATTACAGTACTGTATGTGTACTGTGTTTTTAAACTTTTTTAAATTTGGCGCCGATCTCCGCTCCCGTGCGTCGTAACGTCGCAGGGAACGGAGACCGGCACTGTGTGAATCGAGCGAGCGGACGGCTCGCTCACACAGCGGGGAGACATCGCAGGATCCAGGGGAAAAGGTAAGTAACTTCCCCCCTGCATCCTGCACGCAAGCCCGAGTCTGGCTCGGGGTTACCGCTCCCAGCAGAAAAAGCTGGACCCGAGCCAGACTCGGGGTTACCGCTAGGCAGGTTAAAGTGTTTTTTCCCAAAAAGTTAAAAAAAAAAAAAATGCTGCGAAAATACTGTGTGACGTAAAAAAAATTGCAACACTCACCATTTTATTCTCTAGGGCCTCTGCTTTAATACCATGTATAAAGTTTCTAGTAAATTTTTCATGTAAATAATTTTCTAGCAAAAAAAAAAAATATGATTTTTACATGTAGGAAAGGAATGTCAGAATAGGCCTGGGAAGCAGGTGGATAAATAGTTCAGGTGCAGTAACTTGGGATCATTTTATATTCCAAATTTTGCACCAAATAGATCACGCCCTCTTCTCACATTCATCAGCAATGGCCATGTTAGCCAACCAGCGGTGACTATAAGGTTCTGTATATGCAGGTTTTCAGTTTACTTTTCTTTTTTTTTTCTATTTATTAAACATGATCAATTTGTGTTGTTTTTCTTTTTTTTGTTGTTGTTTTTTCCACCTGAACATGTCAAAAATAAGATGTTTTAGTATCAGTAAAATATAGTTTGGTGTTTGCACTGCTATATAAAGTTACTTCTCGCTGTAGACACATTTCCAATGTACTATATTGGCTCCCCTGTTCAGAAGCTAATGTTCATGTACCCACAATGTATCATAATGTATCACAATGTATCATAATATATCATAATATATCATAATGTATCATAATGTATCATAATGGGGTTGATTTTCTAAAGGCAAATCCACTTTGCACTACAAGTGCACTTGGAAGTGCAGTCGCTTTAGATCTGAGGGGAGATCTGAAATTAGGGGAAGCTCTGCTGATTTTATCATCCAATCATATACAAGCAAAAATTTTGTTTTATATTTTCCTTGCATGCCCCCCTCAGATCTACAGCGACTGCACTTCCAAGTGCCCTTCCAAGCGCACTACGTGCCGGTTCACACTGGGGCAACACGACTAAAGCCCCATACACACGGTCGGATTATACGATGGATTCTGTCCTATCAGACAATGTTGTCGGAAATTCCGACCGTGTGTAGGCACCATCGGACAGTTTCCATCGGATTGTCCGACGGACAAAGTCCTATCTCCTGCTGGATAGATTTTTTGACAACAAAGTCCGATCACACCAAATCCGATCGTGTGTAGCGAATTCCGACGGACAAAGTGCTACGCATGCTCAGATCACATTACAAGACCAAAGCTATTGGCTACTAGCCTCTACGCAGTCCCGTCGTAGGCAACAAACGTCACCACGTTCAGAATGATCGGATTTTCCGACAACTTTGTCCGACCGTGTGTACGCAAAACCAACATCGGACAAAGTACGACGGACATGATCCGACGGACCTGGTCCTCGGATAATCCGCGCGTGTGTATGGGGCTTTACAGCGCGACTTAGCAAGGCAACTTGGAAGCAACTTCAACGTGACTTGGAAGCAACTTGGAAGCAACTTCAATGTGACTTTGAGTTATTTACAATACAACTTCATGTCGCCCCCAGGCCAGGCGACTTTGGCTGTGGCCAATCACAGAATAATCAGCTCTCTGGGAGGGTGGGGTTTGCCTGAGTAAACAAATTTATTTTCCTGTAAAGTCGCTTCAATATAGATGGAGATCCGACTTGGAGGCGACTTCCATTGAATTCTATGGGTACAAGTCACCTAGAAGTCGCCTTGAAGTAGTACAGGAACCTTTTCTGAAGTCGGAGCGACTTCAGTAGTATACATTAAGATGGCTCTCATTGATTATAATGTTATTCCTAATGTCAAGCGACTTGGGGCGACTTGAGGTCTGACAAGTCGGATCCCAAGTCGCGGTAGTTTGAACCGAGCCGTACTAGTGGATTTGCCTTTAGTAAATAAACCCCAATGTATCACAATGTATCAGAGCATTAGAAGTCTCCTGGAGCTCATACATTGATTGCTGTCTAGTCTCAGAAATTGATACATTATACAAGTGATCAGTGATTGGGAGGAGGAGATTCAGGTAATGAATAGAATAATAGACTAGAAACAAGTTATTCTGAAATGTTGGCATCAGCTGGAGCGCCTTGGCATTGGTCATGTGATCAGCACCCGATGTGCTCATTGCTTTGGGGATTACAGGGAGGTTTTTAGACCTTTTCGGATTCCAATGCAGGAGGTTCATGTGTATGTTTATTATTAGTATTAGGGCTGTTACTGATTAAAATTTTCGTGTTTGATTAATTGATTTTTTTTTTAATCCATTAATCTACTAATTTCGATTAATTAGAACGCACATACACATCCAACTACTTTTAGCTGATCTCCTTGCAATGCAACTCTGCATTAGTCAGTGGTAAATATGGTATACACTATATACAATCATCCGACACTAGTTAGTTTCCACAATCCATGACTTAACTTCACAGTTCACACAAATACGTTTTAAATTCAAACTGTAGCACTGACGTCAATCAGAACTTCAACATCACCGGACTCCTCCCCCTTCCCTTCGTTAGCAGACGGAGGCACTAGGGGAAGGAGGGGGGGGGAGTCCGGTGACGTCAATGTCCATGACGTCACTGGATCTCCGACGAAACTCCCTGAAGACCCGGAAGCCGGAGGAGAGGTGAGTACCAATCAAAAGAATTTTAAATTGATCAAAAAAAATTTTTGATCGATTAAAAAAATGAACGGTTAATCGAGGAATTAATCTTTAATTTCCACAGCCCTAATTAGTATTATTATTATATTTTTTATTTTATTTATTTCTTTTTTTTTTATGGTTGAACTAGATGTTGTCTTTTTTCAACCTGACTAGGTAACTATGTATGCAGCTTTCACGTAAGACAAGCACCAGATAGCATCTGCCAAGCCAATCACTGACCAGCATCCACGGGGCAACCCAGCGTATCAGTTTATTCCATCAAGACATTACAGTATGTTGTCAATTAAAATACTAACTCAGATTTATCTTGTATGGGGATCATAAGTTGCTAACTGGGACTGGACATATCCCAAAAGCTACTGATCCAACACAGAAAAAAGAAATCTGAATTTCTTTATTGTCAGTGGTTATGCATTGCCCGCATAGCTTAACCCTTTCCAGACCAGGGGCTCAGTATGACCAACCTCCTGTGCATGTTTATTTTTTCCATGGCAATGTGAAATGTACGGCGCTTTGTCAGGTTAAAATGTATGTAAATGGCTCACAACTCACTGTTTTTCTTAATATAATTATTTTTGTGAATCTGATGTAACGTTTCTTACATGGAGATCCTGCCGGTAACAGCATTTCCTGGTGCAGCCCAACAATGCTCAGCCACTGTCTTTGCTTGTGTGCTGCTTCAGTTGGCTGCTGGGCTGCTTGTCAGGTCTACAAGGCCAGACACAGATAAGCAACTGAAGGAGATTGCGTGGCAGGCTGACAACGTTGCTACTAATTGCAAGACAGCGACTTAGGCCCCTTTCACACTGGGGCGGGGAGCCGCGGTGACGGTAAAGCAGCGCTATATTTAGCGCTGCTTTACCGTCGTTTTAACCCCGGTATTCGGCCGCTCGCGGTGCGGTTTTACCCCCCGTGAGCGGCCGAAAAAGGGTTAAACACCCCCGCAGAGCGCCGCCGTAGCGGCACTTAGCGTCGGTATTGCCGCGGTTTTACCGCGGTGTCCCATTCTAATCAATGGGAAGGAGCGGTATAGGAGCGGTGAACACACCGCTCCTATACCGCTCCAAAGATGCTGCTAGCAGGACTTTTTTTGTCATCCTGCTAGCGCACCGCTCCAGTGTGAAAGCCCGCCGGCTTTCACACTGGAGTTAAAGGGGCCGGATTTTTTCCGGCGGTGAACAGGTGCTATTTTTAGCGCTGCACCGCATGAAAAACGCCCCGGTGTGAAAGGGGCCTTAGGCTGGGTTCACACTGCCGCAACCTGACAGTCGTGTGACTTGCAGTGCGACTTTGCCAGGTGATTTTCTGGTGACTTGAGTACTACTTTGATAGAAGTATAGAATAGAAGTCGCTTTGAAGTAGTGCAGGACGTCCGAGCAACTTCAGTAGTGCTAATAGTGCTAAGACGGCTAAGACAGGTATCTGCACCCACTTCGGGGCATAAACTCCCACGGGAGTTTACATCACTTCCTGTCCCAGCGCGCTGTCTGCCGGGACACACACGTGTCCCAGCAGACAGCGCAGAAGATTCTCATTGCGCCGCGCGACTAGCGCATGCGCAGTAGGGAACCGGGAATCGAAGCCGCAAGCTTTACTTCCTGATTCCCTCACCGAAAATGGCGCCGGCAACAGCAGAGAGCCGATCGATCGGCCTCTGCTGCCGACATCGCTGGAACTGGGAGACAGGTAAGTGTCCATTTTTTTAAAGTCAGAAGCTGCAGTATTTGTAGCTGCTGGCTTTTAAAAAAAAATTTTCAGGTACAGTCCCTCTTTAAAGAGGGATTGCACATTAAAAAAAAAAATATTGAAAGCCAGCAGCTACAAATACTGCAGCTGCTGACTTTTAATAAATGGACACTTACCTGTCCCAGGGTCCAGTGATGTCAGCAAGCCGAAGCCGAGAAATCGCTCGGTTCTCGGCTGCTGCCCCTGCCATTCTCGTTGAGGGAATCAGGAAGTGAAGCATTGCAGCTTCACTTCCCGGTTCACTACTGCGCAAGCGCGAGTCGCGCAGCGCAATAAGAATGCTCCGCGCTGTCTCTGGGACCCGTGTGTGTCCCAGCACACAGAGCGGCGGGACAGGAAGAGGCAGCCCGTGGGATAAATCCGAGGGGAGTCTATGGGAGTGGGAGTCTATGCCCGGAAGTGGGTGCAAATACCTGTCTTAGACAGGTATCTCCACCCCCTCCCCCCTGAAAGGTGCCAACTGTGGCACCGGAGGGGGGGGGAGCGTTCCCGATGAGCGGAAGTTCCACTTTAGGGTGGAACTCCGCTTTAAGCCCTGTGCACACGATAGGATTTTCCGACAACAGAATCCATGGTTTACTTCCGACGGATGTTGGCTCAAACTTGTCTTGCCTTGCATACACGGTCACACAAATCTTGAGAATCAAGAATCAAGAACGCGGTGACGTACAACACGTACGACGAGCCAAGAAAAATGAAGTTCAATAGCCAGTGCGGCTCTTCTGCTTGACTTCAGCATGCGTGGAACGCTGTGCGTCGGAATTGTGTACACACGATCGGAATTTCCGACAACGGATTTTGTTGTCGGAAAATTTGAGATCCAGATCTCACATTTCATGTGTCGGAAATTCCGATGGAAAATGTCCGATGGAGCCAACACACGGTCAGAATTTCCAGACAACAAGCTCCCATCGAACATTTTCCGTCGGAAAATCCTATCGTGTGTACGGGGCATAAGTGTTATCAGCCTGCAACAGGAAGTGCTGTTATTAGCAGGATCTCCAGGTAAGAAACCTATTGACAGATTCACAAGGAATAAAGTGTGAGTTCACCTTAACAGAAAAATCTGAAGGTGAACTTACACAGGACCCCCCAGCCCAACCACAACTCCCCCAGTCCCGCTGATCTGCAGTGCAGCGATCTCCCGTTCTGAGCCGTGCTATAGCCGACTTACCGGTCCAGGGCTTAGAAATCCCCTCTGCGTTCACGCGTCTTCTTCCCTGCTGAGAGGATGGGCTACGCGGGTTCTGATTGATTGGCGCTGCCCATGTGACAGTGCCGACCAATTAGAATGCTCCTAAATGTCCCTCCTGATGGGGTAAATTTTGGAGATGAAGCTGCAAGGATTTCTAAGCCCCGGACCAGTGAGGCGGGCCTGGGGGGGGGGGGGGGGGGGATGAGGAGGGGGTCCTGTGTAAGTTCACCTTACAGATTTTTCTGTAAAAGTGAAATTTCCCTTTAACCACTTCAATACCAGGCACTTTCCCCCCTTCCTGCCCAGGACAATTTTCAGCGCTGTCACATTTTTGAATGACAATTGCGATGCCAAGGAACGCTGTACCCAAACTACATTTTTATAATTTTCTTCCCACAAATAGAGCTTTCTTTTGGTGGTTTTTGATCACCTCTGGGGTTAGTTTTTTTGCTAAACAAACGAAAAAAGACCGATTTTTTTTTTTTTTTAAGTTTCTTTGTTTCTGTTATAAAGTTTTGTTTTCTCCTTCACTGACTGGCACTAATGAGGCTGTACTAATGGGCACTGATGAGGAGGCGCTAATATGTAGAATTGAGGGGCACTGATAGGCGGCACTGATAAGCAGCACTGATGGGCACGGATAGGCGGCACTGATAAGCAGCACTGATGGACACCGATAGGCGGCACTAATAAGCAGCACTGATGGGCACCGATAGGCGGCACTAATAAGCAGCACTGATGGGCACTGATAGGCGGCACTGATGGGCAACGATAGGCAGCACTGATGAGGCGGTACTGACAGTCATTACTGATGGGCACTGGTTGGCATCTGTAAAGGGCACTGAAATGCGTTACTGATGGCCTCTTGATGGCCACTGATTGTTATCTGGTTGGGCACTGATTGTCATTGTGGTGGGGTACTAGAGGACTGAGCTCTCCCCCATTCACACTGGTGTAACATGTCATGCGATTTGACAGGTCCAAATCGCATAACAAGTCGCACCCCATTGTCGGCAATTCAAAGCATATTATCCAGGCACACGTTCCTGAACATAACTGTTCAGTAATGCTGGGTGCTGTAATGACCACAGGCTGGAAACCGTAGAGTGAAGAAACGTCATCGGCACACCAGGGTTTCCTCAAAAGGGTCCAAAGCTTTATTTTCTTGGTCACATCGTATGCATAAGGTTATGACAAGAGTAACGATGACACATAGAACTGTTCAAATTGGTGCGACTCCCGAGTTTGCGGTGCCGCAACGATTTGGAAAAAAAAAAGGTTCCTGCACTATTTTTTTGCGATTTTAGGTGTGACTTGCATAGATATCTGTGCATGAAGTATGTGTGTGTATATATATAAAATATAATATAATATGTGTATGTGTATATATATATATATATATATATATATATATATATTTATGGTCTAGAGCCCTACGGACGACAAGAGTAACGATGACACATAGAACTAACACAAAACTCACCAACATGAAATAGACCTGAAAGTGTGCCTTGGTCTACCGTATGGTACGCCAAAATAAGGGGGCATACCCTAGATAAGGAATGATAAGAAGTAGTTTATGGAATAATGTGGAATGAGTATTCAGTCTGGGGTAAGAATACTTGGAAGAAGCTTTTAAAAGGGGAGGGTGGGTGGGTATCACGCACAGGAAACCGACAAAGACCGGCGGCCTTTGGGCTGCTTAAATACCCTCCGGGCTCCTCCCATAACTTCAGGCCGGTACCCGGCCTTCCAATTTATGGTCTAGAGCCCTACGGACGACAAGAGTAACGATGACACATAGAACTAACACAAAACTCACCAACATGAAATAGACCTGAAAGTGTGCCTTGGTCTACCGTATGGTACGCCAAAATAAGGGGGCAAAAACCTTCAGGTAGGGGATAATAATTTATTAAAGGTAAATGTGACTGAGTAGTTGGGCAAAGGCCTGAGCCCTCTCCAACTGTGGGTTAGGTATGTAGCGAGAAGCAGGCCGACTTCCACCGACCTGGTTTCTTGATCACATGGTCCGGAACCCTCTATCTTGGGGCCGACGTGGCCGCCCCGACCCGGAATGAATGCCCGGAGTATTGGCTGGGGTCCAATTGAAGATTGCCGAGAAGGTCCCGGACATGTACCACGAACTGCGACGAGTTCGAGGGGTTTAACTGGAAAGGGTAAAGCGGACTGGACCCTGGGCGGTCGGATAGCAGTGCCGTCGAGCGGTTCAACACGGCAGCTGGGCACCAGTTGTTGTAGGTCCGGCACAGTGAATATCTATTCCGGAACCTTGCTGCTGAGTTCTAGACATCGCCAAGTGAAGAACGTAGAGGTCCTGATGGCGGCAGAGATTACTTTATGCAAGACTGGACCGGCTGGGTGGCTGCGAGTAAACTCGCTGGGCCGTAGGAACCCATAAACGCCATGTGTATCGCAGCCTGCAAGAAGGTGCTGAGGAGGAGACCAAAGGGGGACCTATCCAGGACGTCAGACATCCCCTTAAGACCTCCACAGTGATAGGCAGCCGCTTCGGGCTGACTGGCGGCTGGAGCTTATGAACTCCACGTAGTAGAGCCCTCACTGCATGGAAGGAGAACACCGAAGGCCTAGCGGGGTCTCGAAGTGACAAGTAGTGCTGCACTCCGGCCACGTACTGACGTTCCGCGCTGTGTGACAGTGCCAGGTGAGAATGGCAGTAAGCGATAAACGCCAGAACCTAATCGACGCTGGAAGATTCACGGGCGTTGGGGCAGGAACTTATCAACATGCCCCCAGGCCGTCTGGCAGGCCCGACAGGTGTTGCGGGTGAGCGAAGCGTTGACGAAGTTAGTAGCTGACTGCAAACGTGGGGCTAGTCCAAGGTCAGTTGTGACCAATCCGGGATAGAGGCTGAGAGATGGTAGGCTCCTGGCATCTGTTCAAAGGAAGGAACAAGGTTAAACGGGAGAGTGCGTCCGCTGCTGAGTTGAGCTTCCCTGGAACGAATGAGCAGTAAACATTGAATTGATGTTGTAGGGATAGCTGGACCAGTCCGCGGAGGAAGGACATGACGGGCCTGGATTTAGACCTGCCCTTGCTGATGATCTCGGCTGTGGCTTGATTGTCTGTCGTAAAGCCACCGTCCGTCCAGACCAATGGTGACCCCATAGGTGAGCGGCTGCTACGACGGGGAACAGCTAAAAGAGGGCTGACGTGGTAGTAAAGCCCGGTGTGGCTAGTGCCTGAGGAGGCCAAGGGGCGGCGAACCACAAATGGCCAAAAATGGCGGCGCATCCTGTGGATGCCGCCGCATCGGTCACCACTTGAGGTGACTGCGTGGACATGACTGGGATGAACCGGGACACAACGTTCCAATTACTAAGAAGGTGTTCCCACATGGGCAGATCTGCCCTGGCTGTTGAATCCAGCCTGACGACCTGACTAGGGCCCTGAGTGTAGGACAGGAAGACCGGCAACCGGGACACGAAGGAGCGGCCCTGGGGGATGATCCTCGTAGCAAAATTCGACATCCCGAAGAGAGACTGAAGTTGCTTCTGAGTACATCCCCCACCCGGGTGAACACTCGCAGAACCGACCTGAAACGGCCCAACTTATCTGCGGGAAGGCTGGCCTGCATGGCAGGCGTGTCAAGGTCGATGCCCAAGAACGTTATCTTGTGCGTCGGGCCGTCCACCTTGCGTTCCGCTATGGGGACGTTCAGATTGTCGAAAACCGTCCTCAACTTTCCAAGGTCCCCTTGGGGAGCCCCGGGTGGTTCTATCAGAAGGAAGTCATCCAAATAATGGACGACCTTGTGGCACTGAGCCTCGTAGAGAAGGATCCACGCCAGGGTCTCCGTGAACTATCGAATAACCAAAGACTACTCTTAGACCCGAAGGTCAATTTGGTTGCGAAATAATATCGCTCCCTCCACTTGATGCCGTGCCGGCACCACAGGGAAGGATGTATGGGCAGTAGCTTGAAGGCGTCAGATATGTCCGCCTTCGAAAGCCAAGCACCTACCCCTGCCCTGAGTATGGCCTGGGTAGCCATATCTACCGAAGCGTACTTCAGTGAGAACTTCTCGGAGGGAATGAGCGAGTTGAGACTGGGAACGACGGAAGAATGAGGCGCTGACAGATCATACGCCAGACGTTTATTTTTTTTTTTTTTTTTTTTTTCCGAACATTTCCCCGTACAAGCCCGATAGGGCTAACCCTCCAGATACTAAAGGGAGACTGACTGAACGGGCCTATCATAAAGTCCCGATCCAACTCCGTCTGAAGAAGGACGTCGATAGCTGGCTCATCTGTTGCTGCTGAGCGCAGGTTCGGACATTCGTGGGTGGTGTGGGGCGGGGTGATGAGCCCGATGTGAAACTCATCGGTGAGACCTCGGGTGAGGTAGCTGGCAAGTGACGGAGTGGGATGTGAGGTCAAGTAGACATCGAGCCAAGGACATTGACCTGGCTTAGTCACGGTTTCATCTGCTTGGGGGTGCGCCCTCTGGCATAGGGTGCAAACGTGCAAGAGCCGGCACTGGCTGAATTGCAGGAGCCGTAGTTGAAGTTGTTGCAAATGGCGGCTCCCCCAACCATCTGCCCCGGACAACCCCACTTGTCCACCTTCTGCCCTTGCACCGGTGCCTGCTGAGCCTGACTCGAGCTGGCAGAGGCCGTGCTAGTTATCGGGTGAACAGGGCTATGTTGGCACACCAGACCGCGGTGTGGGATGCTGACTGACAAACAGCACATAGCGGGGACCGTAGACTCGCAAAGTGGCAGCAGAACAACTCGGCGTCCACTACCCTCCAGTCCGTTGTCCAACGGAACTGTAAGAATCTGTCCGCGGCTTTGGCCGAGAAGGACCGACGATAATCGTAGAAGGCTGAGCCACCGTATTTGTGACCCAGGTCTACGATTAAATGGAGGTAGAGGTCCAGTTCCTCCCGCCTGCCCGGGGAGGCTGAGCACCGTACGTCCCTGAACATGCCGAAAGCGAGTGTGAACTCGGGCGCCGTGAGCTTTCTGTTGAGCCTGGCTCCTTCGCCTTCAAAACCACCGTGACGTCGCCCCAGGTGTAGGCCTTGTTCTCGGCCAAGTCATGGACCGAGATCGTGAGTGAGGCCAGGTTAACGTCTCTGCCCTCTAAAACGTCCTTCCTTATGCTGGGTGGCACCAGGTGGGAAGGGTGAACGGTAGTCGTGGCAAGCTCACTACCTGCGGCCGGTGCACTGATGGCTGGGACCACCGCAGGGTCCGGAACCGCGGCAGCCGGGCTAGTCTCTAGACGAGACACCCTGTCCTGGACCTCAACGATTGAGGAAGACAGGGAGGACACGAGGGTGTGTAGCTGAGCGACGGCGGCTGAAATCGATTCCAGAGACGCCTGCTGGCTGCTGGGGCTTGCTGCGGCCGGTGGTGGGAAGAGGAGCCTGAATAGCTCCGCCTTCCTGGCCGTGGACGAGAAGGGTATCCCTCTGCGTCTCAGCTCGGCGGACAGCCTGGGAATTGTCCATGCCCTAAGGGACTGGACACTGCCAGCCTCGGAGGCTGATGCCGGAGAAAGCGGGGTGGTGAGGTCATCGCTGCCGACTGATGACATGGCGGCTGCCAAGACCCGTTACTTAGTAGACTGGTCACGTGTCTGCAGGCTGGGCCTATAAAGAGGTGACAAGCAATGAGTTTGAATGTGTCACCTCTGATCTACGTACCTGCCATGAGAAAGCAGGAGCCCCTCGTGCCCCTGCGTTTTTTTTTTTTTTTTTTTTTTTTTTTTACCTGCTGGAACCCTGATCAAGCTGGTGCAGGTGGACCTACTGAATCCGACTGACCTAAGAGAGTGTGAGAGAAAGTACCTATTTAAGAGCCTAACTGCTGCCGTCCAGAGCGACGGAACCCAACGTAGATGATAACAACAGGCGATAGTGACTTAAGTCGACTGCCGAGACCGCTGTGGGATCAAATGACAGATGACAACACTAATGACTGACTTGACATGTTGCCTTAACTGAACGAACTTCCCGTGACAGGGCCCGGCCTGTTCGTACCGTATGGGGGTGCCTGAGAGCCGGACTCTGGAGCACGTACAGGAATGAGGCAACCGTGAAACGAGGCTAACTGCCTGGGTATTGCTGAGGCCGAACTGTGACATCCAGCTGCCACCGGGTCCGACTCCAAGCTCCCCTTTTTTTTTTTTTTTTCTTTTTTTTTTTTTTTTTTTTTTTTTTTTTTTTTTTTAAGGGCACGCCGGCGCGAATTCGTACAGGCAGGTGACCAATTAACGCCGGGGCGTGGTAAGGTGACACAGAAATGATATAACATGACAAGGACAAGAGTCAAAGTTTTTTTTTTTTTTTTTTTTTTTTTTTTTTTGCGACTCCGCCCCTGGCGCATGTATTGAAATGAGGCCAGCCTAGGGCACGCCGACACGAATTAAGTGCGAAGAAGTGACTTCATTCACGCTGGGCGTGGTAAGGTGACAGAAATGAGATACCATGACAGGGGCAAGAATCAGGAATGTACGCAAACCAGTGATGCGATTCCGCCCTTGGCGCATGTATTGAAATGAGGCCGTGCCTAGGGCACGCCGACACGAATTAAGTGCGAAGAAGTGACTTCATTCACGCCGGGCGTGGTAAGGTGACAGAAATGAGATACCATGACAGGGGCAAGAATCAGGAATGTACGCAAACCAGTGATGCGATTCCGCCCTTGGCGCATGTATTGAAATGAGGCCGTGCCTAGGGCACGCCGACACGAATTTAGTGCGAAGAAGTGACTACATTCATGCCGGGCGTGGTAAGGTGACAGAAATGAGATACCATGACAGGGGCAAGAATCAGGAATGTACGCAACCAGTGATGTGATTCCGCCCTTGGCGCATGTATAGAAATGAGGCCGGGCCTGGGGCACGCCGACACGAATTAGTGCGGGGCAGTGACTGCATTCATGCCGGACGTGGTAAGGTGACAGAAATGATATACCATGACAGGGGCAAGAATCAGGAATGTACGCAACCAGTGATGCGATTCCGCCCTTGGCGCATGTATTGAAATGAGGCCGGCCTGGGGCACGCCGACCCGAATCAGTGCAAGGGAAGTGACTGCATACAAGCCGGGCGTGGTAAGGTGACAGAAATGATATACCATGACAGGGGCAAGAATCAAGATCGTACGTAACCAGTGATGTGATTCTGCCCTTGGCGCATGTATCGAAATGAGGCCGGGTAGTCGTGCATCTGGGTCGCCCCGATCGGAGCATGCATGGATGCGACCGGACCAAGATGGAAGCGATGGCATGAACACCCTGTTTTAACTGATGCGAAATGACTTAGCATGACCGAATGGCCTGATACGTTGGCCACGTTTGAAATGATGAAATGATTGTCATGCTAACACGTGAAATGTTTCGACACGGTCGAAGTGATTTGTACAATTAGTATGCCAACAGTGCTTCGGAATGTGAATAGCGATTCGGCACGCTCGCTGGCGCCACCGATTCGGATAATGGCAGGACATGAACGATGCGTGTGAGTGCGAACGGCACCCGTGCATGAGTCACGTTTGAACGATTCGAAGACTGCGTAACACGACCGCGAAAGGGAACCCTTGAGTGCCGGATGCGGCATCGGTCGGAATGTAGTGGCGGGCGGCCCTGAATGTGCGTGCCGCAAGATGGCTCCCGATCGTGTACACCCAAAAACGTGCGAGTAAGTGTTTAGTTTTCTCGAGACAAGCAGCGCGTGGTTCGTGAGCTACGCAGACCACAGTTTAGTGACATGATAAGCAGTGCATGAGAACGTAAAACATGGGAGCCGAAGCCCTACCTGCGACCGCCGAACCAGACTCTTTGTACGAAATTGCGACTCGGCGACCCGAGTGCGACACGAAGGGACAACACGACTTACGAACACGGACGCGGGACTGCAACAAGAGGAGACGGACAGACGAAAACGGAGCTCACGAACCGGCACCAACAGCGCTTGTCTCGAACGAGTCGGTCCTAGATGTCTGACGTATCAGATATCACGCACAGGAAACCGACAAAGACCGGCGGCCTTTGGGCTGCTTAAATACCCTCCGGGCTCCTCCCATAACTTCAGGCGGTACCCGGCCTTCCAATATATATACACACATATATATACCCTGTTTCCCCGAAAATAAGACCTAGAGTGATTGTCGGTGATGGCTGCAATATAAGCCCTACCGCCCAAATAAGCCCTACCCTGTTTCCCCGAAAATAAGCCCTACCCTGAAAATAAGACCTACAATGACTTTAACTAGAGCTTAATTGGGGGGTAGGGCTTATATTGCAGCCATCACCAACAATCCCGCTAGGTCTTATTTTCGGGGAAACAGGGTATATATATATATATATATACACACACATTATTCACATAATAAAAATATATATATATAAATATATATATATAATTATTTTTTATTTAATTAACATTTATTTTATATTGTTAAATGTTTGCTTTGTTTTATTTAATAAAGTATCTATTTTACCTTTTCCATTAGATTTTTTTTTTTTTTTTTCCCCAGCATCTGTTAATTTAAAATAAAAAATTTGACGTAAATTTGCTCCAGGGGATTAAAATAAAAAAAAATAAAAAAAGTGATTGGATGGGTTAATTAAGCGGTGCTATGCGTACAATAATTAAGGCACAGTTGTGAAAGTCATGGGTTAGTGGGGTGCTGGGTTGGTTAGGGTACATTGTACACAATTTGGAGGGGGGTTGTGCATCAATACTAGCTACTCAAGGTTGCCAGCCACTGTAGACCTGCAACATGCTAGAGCAATCGCTGATAATAATAATAAAAAAAAAAAAATGGCAAGAATATGGTGAAAAAGAAATGTTCGAAAAGCTTAAAAACTGCAATTTTCTGATTCACATTCAACCGGGTCCACTTAAATCTGACAAAGTTTAAAGCCAATATATACAAGAGATAAAAAGGCGCAATGCAATCAGCGAATAGCAGCTTGTTAAAAAGGTAGTCAAGATTTTTTTTTTTTTTATATATATAAAAATGCCTTAATTTTGTTTTTTTTCTTCTGTAATACAGTATGATAATGTGATGGCCTGTGTCACACAAAGACACCATTCCCTTTACTCCACAATGCAGCTTGTCATTGAAATCATTAAATAAGTTTTGTGCGTTCGATTAAAATAAAAAATAATAAAAAGTCTCTTGGCACATTGATCGTCTCTGAAAGTGAAGGCAAAGGGTTTTATCCTGAATAAAGCTCGTCTATGAATTGAAGAAATATATATAAATATTTGTAGAAGTCCATATCTGCTTCATATCATAAACTCCTGATAGATAATCTGCTGGTGAGTTAATGAGCTGCACTGGATTGTAGGTAGCATTTTAAAGTAACAGACACACTAAATGATGAGGATGAGAAGGCACTTTTCAAAAAAAGGTGCATAATTATACCCTGTTCATAGCAAAACCCATCATATCACAAGAATCTTCAACAATTAGAAGCCATCGGTTGGGCTGGCACCAAAACCTCTAATGTTTTCTGCATTGAAAGGGCACTCTGGAGTTTGTGGTGCCAACACAACCATAAGCTAAAAGTTGCCCGAACCTGCCCTGTGACCCATTGGGCTTGTGCTATAGAATCCTATCACCTTGTTATTAATTTACTCCACTAAATGCCATTGAGAGTTGCAGCAAACTGTTCTTCAAATGTTTACCAAAACTTGACTGCCCCTATTGGTAACCAAAACCCACCATGTCAGAAACCAATTCAACAAACCTGAAGCCACCAGCTGGGTTGGCATCAAAACTTCCGGTATTTCCTGTGTTGACAGGGCACACTGGTGTCTGTGATGCCAAAACAACCCGAAGGCCAAAAGTTGCCCCGAACTGGCCTGTGACCTACTGGGCTTGTCTTAGAGGATCTTGTTATCTATCTACCCCCCCCCCCCCCACCAAATGCCATTGGGTGTTGCAGCAAACTGTTCAACAATTACCAAACTTTTACTGCCCCTTACAAAAACATAATAAAATATTTTGACCAGCCACAGGTTGCATAGAAGTTATTCAAACTTTTTTTTTCTTACAAAGAGTATAAAAAAATAAGAACCATAAAAAAGTACAGTATTTGGTAGACTGTGGTTGACTAATAGAGGCTCCTCACAACTGAGTTAGCACCATAGGTTGTGAGAACTTAGCCGTAACTGTCTTGCAAAATTGTCACCACAATCAAATCATACAAATATCCAATGTTTTGGCAAAACTGTAGAAAGAGAGAAGGGGGGGTCAAAGGCTGGGATCCAAGTTCATGGATGTGTCCTTACCACTCTTGGTGCTTGGTTAGGATCCACAGGAGATGGAGGATGGAGAGGGGAAGTCAAGAAATTGGAGGTTGAGTTGGACCTCATGCAACATAGAGAGAAAAAGTGTCAAAGTTTGGGATCCAAGTTCATGGAAGTGTCCTTACCATTCTTGGTGCTTGGTTAGGATCCACAGGAGATGGAGTATGGATGGAGAGGGGAAGTCAAGAAATTGGAGGTTGAGTTGGACCTCATGCAACATAGAGAGAAAAAGTGTCAACGTTTGGGATCCAAGTTCATGGAAGTGTCCTTACCATTCTTGGTGCTTGGTTAGGATCCACGGGAGATGGCGGATGGAAGTCTAGAATTTGGAGGTTGAGTTGGACCTCATGCAAAGAAAAAAAGAGTCAAAGTTTGGGATCCAAGTTCATGGAAGTGTCCTTACCATTCTTGGTGCTTGGTTAGGATCCACAGGAGATGGAGGATGTAAGTTTAGAATTTGGAGGTTGAGTTGGACCTCATGCAAAGAAAAAGAGAGTCAAAGGCTGGGATCCAAGTTCATGGAAGTGTCCTTATCACTTGGTTAGGATCCACAAGAGATGGATTATGGGTTCAAGAACGATGAGGTTGGGTTGGATCTCATGCACAGTTGCCCATCACTTTGACCAGAGAGCTCTCTGGCAGCTGCCTGAAGATGCCCCTGAGGGTCTCCAACTCCCTGCTCAACTGTTCCACCCTCTTCCTCAACTTTTCGTTGTCGTTGGACAACTCGACCACCTTCTGTTGGGTCTCAACGTTCCTCATTTTAGCCTTGTCCCTGCTCTTCCTGACCGCTATGTTGTTCCTCTCCCTCCTCACCCTGTACTCTGTGCTGCCTTTGTCCACCCATTTTTTGGACTTGCCTCTGGTCTCTGATGAAGAAGAAGAGCTGGAAGACGAAGAGGACATCGCCTTGGAGGAGGAAGCTTGCAGCTGGTGGTGATGATGAGGGTGGTGATGGGAAAGGTGGTGAGGACTTGGCACTGGGGTGGGTGGAGGAGTCGGGTGCCCAGGCTGCAGGTGCATGGTGGTCTGGGCACAGTGGGCTACCTGGTATTGCAGGTGGGATGGGTGCTGGTTGGAAGGGTGAGGGTAGAGGGCAGCTAGAGACACCCGGTTGGCCTCCTCCTCATCCCCCCTGGGCTCCTGTTTGATGACCAGGGGCCTCAGGGAATTGTCCATCTTGTTGTCCATGTAGGTGCCCATGCAGCCATACATAGCAGGGTGGCCCTGCTGATAGTCCATGGTGGTCTTGGCTCGGTCCTGCTTGTTGTTATGGAAGAGATCGGCCAGGAACTCGTCGTTGAAGGCGGCCGGATCGATGTAGGCGCTGATGTCTATGGAGTTCTCGTTGTCGCACAGCTCGGTCACGTCCCCGGTGGAGGCGGGGGGCTCCCTGTAGCCGTAGGCGGCGTGCTGCTGAGGCTGGGCGCTCATGGATGGCCGCGATTCGACCTCGTAGAAGTTGGCTAGCTCCATGGAGCTCCTATAGCCGGCCAAGCATGGTGACGAGCTCCGGGAATCCAGGGTGAGCTCGGGCTGACTCTGCGCTATAAATCGCCGGACTCTACAAGCAGGCGACACCGCTCAATACTGACTGCCGGAGCGCCGCTGTCACTCTATATATAGGCGGGAGGGGAGGGCGGGGCAGCGACACCTCATGGCCGCTTACAGGTACTGCACACAAGGCTGCGCTACAGCGAGAAAACTTCTGGAACTTCTCCGGCCGCCTTCAGCGCTTCCTTCCCCGCAACTCCCTCCGAGGTCCGCCGTCCTGTGATCGCTGCGCGATGGCCCCGGCCTCCGCCGGTCTGTACCGGTCTTGTGTGCACTTTGCCCTTTGCACCAGCCAGGGGCTGCACATAGAAATACAGAAATGATGTATTCATATTGTCTGTGCCCTGGGGGTGTCCAATCAGGATATCCATATAATAGTGCAGTATTATGGGGAGGTGGGCAGACTAAAACTTCAAATCAATCTGGACACTGTATAAAAAAACAAATAAAAATATGTATATATATATATATATATACACATATATATATATATATATATATATATATATATATAAATATAAATATAAATATGTGTATTGCACAAAATACACATATCTTCTTTCTTTTTATGCATCATATTAAACACATTTTTATATGTCGGTATATATATATATATATATATATATATATATATATATATATATATATATATATATATATATATATATTTTATTAGAAGTGTTTTATTTATATCTCTATCTATCTATCTATCTATCTATCTATCTATCTATCTATCTATATATAAAAAAATATATATATATTTTAAGGGGGAGAGGGTCATCCTGAACTGGATACTGTATTAAAAAAAATGTATGTAAATATATATATATATGTTTAGATTTTTTGATACATATAAATATATGTATTACATAAAATACATATATTTTTTTACGCATGATATTAAACATAATATATATAGATCTATCAGTATATTAAAGAGTGTGTGTGTGTATATGTATGTATGTATATGTATATATATATATATATATATATATATATATATATTTTTTTTTTTATTTTTTTTTTTAATTACATATATTGTATGTATATCTATCTATATATAAATATATATATATATATATATATATATATATATATATATATATATATATATATATATATATATATATATATATATATAGGTTAAACTGGACACTATTAAAAAAAAAATAAAACTGAAAATGTATGTATCTATGCATATGTATATTTATGTTTTTTTTGATACATATAGGTATTACAAAATACATATATATTTTTTTTTTGCATGATAATAAACACAGACATATATATATATATATATATTTTTTTTTAATTATTATTATTACATATACTGTATTTTATGTATATCTATGTATATATAAATATACATTCTTTTATATAACATATATCATATATTCAATGGGGGGGGGGGGGTGTCATCCTGAAGCTTTAAGTTAAACTGGGTACTGTATTTAATAAAAAAAAATAGGAAGGAAATATGCATATATATATATTGACTGTTTATTCTCATTTTCGCATCAGTATATTAAAGTGTATGTAACTCCTATGGTCTTGTTCACGCAGGTATAAGGTGATTTGCGTTGGACCAGTGGTTTAGGCCTCATGATGCACTTAGATGGTGAGAGGTTGAACATTTTGCTGGGTGTAAATTTCCAGGCACTTTCCCATGGAACCTCAGGTGCCACATTCAGTCTGACATTTAAGTGAACGCCTGTATGCGGCTGAACTCTTCTAAACGCCAAACGTTCCGGTCCGCGTTCCAAAAGGGTCCTGTACATCTTTGGGCCCGGTTCATGTGTGAATTCAGGCAAAAATTCAGACCTGAATCGCACCAGAACCGGTGAACAGGGATGCACCAGACCCCAAGCTGGGAACCGCGGCTGGCGGCCGCACATATGTGAACCTGGCCTTAATCAACCACACTGAGCAGCAGCTGCAACCAACTGGCTGCAGCTGATTGAGAAAAAATGTCCAACAAGCTTATTTTATTTATTTATTTTTTTAGCAAAAGTTGACCTAATGATCAACTTCTGGCGAACAGGCAATGAATCCAAATTCAGATGGTCCCCGATGAACTGGCTGAATTTGGATCTATTGATGATCAGCTTAAATTGGCTCTGGTATGTATTTCTGTATGTGTGATAGAGGCCTGACAGACTGTCCAATATTTGCTCAGTGGGTGGCGCTGTTGGCACCCTCCCACTCAACATCTTTTGATTGGATGCAGCCGCTGTCAGAATACAAGAGCCGGTGTCTTGCCAAGAAAGTTCCCCCGGCGGATAATTTTTTGGACCCCCCTGTACTGCGCAGGCGCTGTGCTTGCGCAGTACGAAACACAATGAAGCACAACGGAGTTTCCGAAAAGAGCCAAAGTCAGTCAGCTGTACGCGGCGATAAAAAAGAAGACATCCATTTGGACAGCAAAATATCATTGTAACCAGCAGTGTTGGTCATCTTACCTTAAAAAAGTAATTAGTTAAGTTACAAATTACTTCTCCCAAAAATGTAATTGCGTTAGTAACTCGGTTACTACATTGGAAAAGTAATTAGTTACGCAGCAAAGTAACTGACTTTTTTAAAAATATTCTATACGTGTAACTAAGGGGCGGGTCTAGTATTACTGTAACCAAGGGGCGCATTTATTATTATTGTTATATATCGTGTAACCAAGGGGCTGCTCTATTATTACTCTAACCAAGGGGCAGATCTGTTATAGCGTGTAAGCAAGGGGCGGGTCTATTATTATTATATCGTGTAAGGGGCGGATGGCTACAGAAGAGGGCGAATGTTAAATTAATGGGCAGAGCTCGATATATTACAATAATAATAAATGCGCCCCTTAGTTACAGTAATACTAGACGACACGATAGACGTCCCTTGCAGAGTAGCACGAGCATCGGGAGCGTGCGGCATCGCCTCGCACAATTACATGTTAACTGCGCCTGCGCGGTGTAGAGTTCACTCAGAGCTGTTTAGGTTCGGCAATTTTCGTAAGCTCCGTAGTCCTTCGTACTGTGCAAGCCCTGCGCCTGCGCAGTACAGGGGGGTACTTATCTGGCGGGGAAACTTTTTCGGCAGGACACGGGAATTACACTACTGCCATCTAGTGGCGGTAGATGTAATTGAGGTAACTCCGCCCAAGTAATGGGAACTGAGTTACCATGAGGGGAAAAGTAATCAGTTAGATTACTCGTTACCCTCTAAAGTAACTGCGATAAGTAACTCCGTTTATTTTAACTCAGTTACTTACATCACTGGTAACCAGTGGTGGCTGGTGCTTCATTTTGGGGGGGGGGCGGGCAAACCACCCGCCACACCCCCTCCCTCCATCGGTCCCCCACCAAATCACCCCCCCATCACTCGCTTGTTCATTCGTCCATCCCCCACCAGCTCCGCACGTACCTCTGCGGGAAGCAGGACCGGAGATCAGGGGAACCGAGCCAAAGTGTCAGGCGTGCCTGGATGACGTGCGAGGAAGGAGAATGGAAGCCCGTGCTTCTCCTCTAGGCCAATCAGGTTTCAGGACTTGTTTCCTGATTGGCTGGGAGGAGAAGCACGAAGACATTAGCGAATACTATTTCTATTGTCACACAAGTAGGTAGTCTCTGGGTGCAGTGCTGTGCGCCCTGAGCCCACCCTTTTTTAAGCCAATTAGAGCCTCCGGGTCTAATCACGTGCTTCGAGAAAAAAAAAACCCCATTAGAATCCATGTGTCTTGCGCCCGGTATTGACTGGTGGCCAGAGGCGGCTCTCTAATTAGGCAAATTAGGCAGTCGCCTAGGGCCTCGCACTCACAGGGGCCTCGCAACTGCCTAATTTGCCTAAGAGCCATCCCTAAGGCTGTCCTACAGGGCACCCATGGATGAGACAAAGCCGCGCCTGTCACTCTCTGGCTCCTGTCACATTTGTAAAAGACACAGATGCACACGGCATGGATTATCCTCCCTCTCTCTCAGCTCTTTCTGGCGCTTCCGCTCAGTGTGCTTCAATGCTGTCTGCAAAAATCTTACAAGGGAGGAGGTGGAGCTGCAGCTTGCTGAGATGGGAGTGAATGCTCATAGAGTGATGCTGAGTGCTTATTGCCCAAGATCGGAAATCCCCCCCTGTGCCCCCTCCTGCACATACCACCCACCCCTATTCACTCCGTGCCCCCTCCTTCCTGCACATACCACCCACCACTATTCACCCGTGCCCCCCTCCTGCACATACCACCCAACCCTATTCACCCCGTGCCCCCTTCCTGCACATACCACCCAACCCTATTCACCCCGTGCCCCCCTCCTGCACATACCACCCAACCCTATTCACCCCGTGCCCCCCTCCTGCACATACCACCCACCCCTATTCACCCCGTGCCCACCTCCTGCACATACCACCCACCTCTATTCACCCCGTACCCCCCTCCTGCACATACCACCCACCCCTATTCACCTTGAGGTGGAGCATCTAACTACTGCTTGTATGGGTGGGATGTGTACTGCGCCAATCCTTGCTGACCCTCCTCTCCTATTCATCCCATGTGATTGGCGCAGTACACATCCCACCCACACAAGCAGCAGCAGTAATAAGATGCTCAGCCTCAGGGGTTCTTCCTTAACCCCTCCAAAGGGCGTGAGTGGGGCCTCATGTCTAAATTTTGCCTAAGGCCTCACAAAGCCTAGAGCCGCCTCTGCTGGCGGCCACTGATTATAACACCCCCCATAATGTATCTATTGTTTAGGTCTGGGGGACCTTACTTACCCGATCCTCTGCTGACTCGGCAGCTGGTGCTCTCCACCCCCAGTGCTGGACTGTTAGGCTGGGTGCACAAATATGCGCATCCCCCCTCCCGCCACTCTCCGGTGCCCTCCGCCGCTTACCAGAGCCGAGGCGATCTGATCCTGTCCCCTGCTTGGCATGGAGCTGAGGGGAAGATGGCCCCCACCCGTCTCCATACCATTGCAAGGCGGAAGCGACGTCAAAACATTACTTCCACCCATAGCTCCTACGGGGATTTTTTTTTTTTCAAACAATGTATTTTTTGTTTTAATTGCATTTTAGTGTAAATATGAGATCTGAGGTCTTTTTGACCCCCAGATCTCATATTTAAGAGGTCCTGTCATGCTTGGATGTTTACATTCCTTGTAATAAGAATAAAAGTGACACAATTTTTATTTTTTTTTGTAAAAGAACAGTGTAAAAAAAAAAAAAAGTAAAATAAATAAGAAAAAATACTAAAAACATTTTTAACGCGCCCCGTCCCGCCGAGCTTCCGCAGAAGCGAACGCATATGTGAGTAGCGCCATGAAAACGGTGTTCAAACCACACATGTGAAGTATCACTGCGATCGGTAGAGCGAGAGCAATAATTCTCGCCCTAGACCTCCTCTGTAACTCAAAACATGCAACCTATAGAATTGTTTAAATGTCGCCTATGGAGATTTTCAAGAGTAAAAGTTTGTTGCCATTCAACGAGCGGGCACAATTTTGAAGCCTGACATGTTGGGTATCAATTTACTTGGTGTAACATCATCTTTCACAATATAAAAAGCAAAAAATGGGCTAATTTTAGTGGTATCTTATTTTAAAATTAAAAAAAAGTGTATTTTTTACAAAAAAAAAAGTGCGATTGTAAGACCGCTGCGCAAATACGGTGTGACAGAAAGTATTGAAACGACCGCCATTTTATTCTATAGGGTGTTAGAAAAATATATGTTTTTGGTATATCTAAGAGAATAAAATAGACGTGTAGCGCTACACCTCTCTTTTATGTTTTGCTATTGGGTCCAGCAATATAGTGTCAGCTGCTCTTTTATTTTGTTTATTTATATCTCTTAGCACAACAGATTTTTTTATTTATAATATCTAAGAGAATATTGTACAAGAAAATTGTATAACGTATGGCCAGCCTTAGACCTAAATCTGCATCTGCACACCTTTGATCTACATAAGAATACAATAGTAAATACAATGGAACAATAATATATACCGTAAACATTCGAGTATAAGCCAAGGTTTTCAGCACATTTTTCTGTGCTGAAAATGCCCCCCTTGGCTTATACTGGAGTCAAGCACTTTTCTGCAGCAGAGAATGACATTTTCTGAACCGATTTTTGGGCCCCACATCTCGGGGCCACTTGGTGCTAGGAACTGCGAATTTGGTGTGCAAACAAAGTGGAACCAACACTAAAACATATCCAGATGGGGTCCTAGCACCCACTGTGCCCATCAAATGCTGCCACTGTGCCCATCAAACGCAGCCACTGTGCCCATCAAACGCAGCCACTGTGCCATCAAACGCAGCCACTGTGCCCATCAAATGCAGCCACTATGCCCATCAAACGCAGACACTGTGCCATCAAACGGAGCTACTGTACCCATCAATTGCTGCCAGTGTGTCCATCAATTGCTGCCAGTGTGCAGTCTGCTGGAGGCCGCTTCTGCTGTGATTATTTACAGCAGAAATCAATCTGAGGGTGCCAGGCACTTGAAGTCTGCCGGCACCCGCTGGTGGTCGGGCAGAGACTCAGAATGGAGCAAAGCAGATCTCCGTTCTGACAGGGGGAAGAGGATTTTGTGTCACTGCCAAGCAGGTAATAAAATCCACCACTTCCCCTGTTAAAAGCAGCACATACAGTGCACAAAAACACTGGCTAGGCACACAATTAACCCTTTGATCGCCCCTGATGTTAACCCATTCCCAGCCAGTACAATGACAGTACATATTTTTAGCACCGATCACTGTATTTGTGTTACCGGTGCCCACAAAGTGTCAAAAGTGTTAGTTAGTGTCCGATTGTGCGCCGCAATATCGCAGTCGGTCTATAAGTCACTGATCAGTGCCATAACTAGTATAATTTAAAATTTCCATAAATATATACCATAGTTTGTAGATGTTAAAATGTTTGTGTAAACCAATCAATATACACTTATAAGAATCTTTTTTTTTTTTTTTACCAAAAATTTAGCAGAACACATAATGGCCTAAATTTATGAAGAAATTTGATTTTAAATTTTTTTTTTAATTGCATATGTTTTATAGCAGAAATTAAAAAAAATATATATTTTTTTTTTTTGTTTATAGCGCAAGAAAATTAAAACTGCAGAGGTGATCAAATACCCCCAAAAGAAAGCTCAATTTGTGAGGAAAAAAAGGACACAAATTTAATTTGGGTACAGCGTTGCACGACCACGCAATTACCAATTAAAGTAACGCAGTGCTGTATGGCAAGAAATGGCCCGGTCATGAAGGGGGGGGGGGGGGGGGGAGTTAAAGTGTACCTGTCAGGGTGAAAATATGGAAGCTGCCATTGGTCGCTTGCTAGCTTCGGACTGTCATCCTGATTTTGTCTTCACTATTTACTGATCTGAAACATGTATGTGATATCATAGTTGAACTTTTTTTTCTATCGCACTTCACTAGATGCTAAAACTTGTTCTACATTAGTGACTCATTGGGTAGCAGAGCCAGAATCAGGATGAAAATCTTAACCCCCCGCACCTGTTAACACAAGCTAGCAATGGCTTCTTATATTTTTAAAGGTTCACTTTAAGGCAGCCATAGACAGTAGGGGGCAGTCGATCGGCCTGCCCATCTACTGGCCGGCACCACAAGATGCCAGCTATTACCTTCATGAGCCACAAAAACTCTGTGCCCCTCTCTGATTTAGCTTCATCTTGTTACTGGCGCCTAATTGATGGCTAAGCTCCACCCACTGTCACTCCCTGTCCAATCAGCATGCCTTAGCTCCACCCACTGTCACTCCCTGTCCAATCAGCATGCCTTTACGGGCCACTGAAGCACTCTCGTTTGGACAGTGGTGAATCTTTCAGTAACTATAAAAGTCTCCATGAAAAAAATTCCTCACGTGTCACAATACAGACCTCCCAACTTTTTGAGATGGGAATGAGCGAGGGACACCTATCAGCAAAAGTATGCAGGCATAAGACACACCCCTTGTCACGCCCCCTTAACCGCTTCCCGACCGCCTCCTGTAGATATACGTCGGCAGAATGGCACGGCTAGGCAAAATCACGTATATATACGTCCCCTTTAATTGCCTAGCCGTGGGGTCGCGCGTGCAACGCCAGCGGCTCGTTTGCGACCCGGTCGGGAGGTCTGTGACCACGACTGCGGGACCAGCGGACCCGATCGCCTCTGGTGTCCAGCGAACGGGTCACAGAGCTGAAGAACGGGGAGAGGTCTGTGTAAACAAACCTCTCCTCGCACTTCCTACACTGCCTGTCATTGATCGGCTGTTCCCTGTCATCGGGAAAGCAGATCAATGACATCAGATGTACAGCCACGCCCCCCTACTGTAAAAAAAAAAAACACAACACGTCACACTTAGCCCCTCCCCTCCCCCTAGTGGTTAACTCCTTCACTGCCAGTGTCATTTACATAGGAATCAGTGCATTTAAATAGCACTGATTTCTATATAAATGACAATGGTCCCAAAAATGTGTCAAAAATGTCCGATGTGTCCGCCATAATGTTGCAGTCACAATAAAAATCGCTGATCGCCGCCATTACTATTAAAAAAAAAAAAATATTAATAAAAATGCTATAAAGCTATACCCTATTTTGTAAACGCTATAACTTTTGCGCAAACAAATCAATAATCGCTAATTGCGTTTTTTTTTTTTTTAACCAAAAATATGTAGAAGAATACGTATGGGCCTAAACTGTGGAAAAAAATAATTTTTATATATTTTTTGGGGATATTTATTATAGCAAAAAGTAAAAAAATATTGCATTTTTTTCAAAATTGTCGCTCTATTTTTGTTTATAGCGCAAAAAATAAAAACCGCAGGGGCGATCAAATACCACCAAAAGAAAGCCCTATTTGTGGGAAAAAAAGGACGCCAATTTTGTTTGGGAGCCACGTCGCACGACCGCGCAATTGTTAGTTAAAGTGACGCAGTGCCGAATCGCAAAAAGGGGCCTGGTCCTTTGGCTGCCAATTGGTCCGGGGCTGAAGTGGTTAAAGGAGAATTGTACAAAAAAAAAATAAAAGATTGGTTAAACCCAAAACTGCTTTTTTTTTTACCTTTTACTATTCCTTTATATTGGCTTTTGGAATTTACAAATGCAGCAATTTAGAAGTTGGATGAAAGGTTTATCACTGGAAACACTTTTTGATAGATAAAAAGTCTATATAGATCAGACTAAAATGAGGGACAAATGAGGAGGAATGAGGGACAGAGCTCCAAATCAGGGACAGTTGGGAGCTATGCACAATATACAGTAACAGTATCACTGTTCAGATTATAATTAAAAAGCCACCCTTGAGCTCCATTCAGTGACTTTGCCTAGGCTGAGATGATGGCATCAGTCTGCTGCAGGCAGGAGGAAGCATTTCCTCAGTCTCCCCTCCCCCAGTGATGAGACTATACATTGTAACTTTGTAGCAAGTGAGAGGCTGCAGTCGAAGCTGATCTGCGTCAGACATTTCTTAACAGGCACCAGGATTTACATGATTGCAAGATCTATAACAGGGATATGCAATTAGCGGACCTCCAGCTGTTGCAAAACTACAAGTCCCATCATGCCTCTGGGTGTCATGCTTGTGGCTGTCAGAGTCTTGCTATGCCTCATGGGACTTGTAGTTCTGCAACAGCTGGAGGTCTGCTAATTGCATATCCCTGGTCTATAAAGACATGGATGAGCGAGTTTGGGAGGGGAGGAACTTGAGTGGCCTGCACCTCAACCTGATAGAAAGTCTTTGGGATGAATTAGAGCGGAGACTGCGCGCCAGGCCTTCTCGTCCAACATCAGTGCCTGACCTTACAAGTGTGCTGCTGGAAGAATGGTCAAACATTCCCATAGACACACTCCTAAACCTTGTGGACGGCCTTCCCAGAAGAGTTGAAGCTGTTATAGCTGCAGAGGGTGGGCCAACTCAATTTTGAACCCTACGGACTAATGCCCCGTACACACGGTCGGAAATTCCGACAACAAAATAATATGCCGAACTTTTTCCGACGGATTTTGTCCGAAACTGGTGTTGCATACACACGGTCGGACAAAGTTGTCGGAAAATCCGATCATTCTGAACGCGGTGACGTTCGTTGCCTACGACGGGACTACGTAGAGGCTAGTAGCCAATAGCTTTGGTCTTGTAATGTGATCTGAGCATGCGTGGCACTTTGTCCGTCGGAATTCTCTACACACGATGGGAAAAAGTCCGATCGGATTTTGTTGTCGGAAAATTTGAGAGCAGGATCTCAAATTTTTTGCGTCGGAAATTCCGACGGAAAAAGTCCGATGGAGCCCACACACGGTTGGATTTTCCGACAACATGGTCCGATCGGACATTTTCCGTCGGAATTTCCGACCGTAATGGGGCATTAGACTGGGATGCCATTAAAGTTCATGTGCGTGGAAAGGCAGGTGTCCCAATACTTTTGGTAATATAGTGTATGTACAATACTGTAGGTCCACTTTAGATAATTCCTCTGTTTAGGTTAAGACTGGCCATCAATGTTGTCCTATTGACTTGAGGTGTGGAATTGCTTGTACCGGTAATTGATTTCTCAGGTCATCTAATCAGAAATAATCGGATCCAGTAAATTAATTTCAATGTGTCGATCACTTATCTGTTGAGAAGTAATGATGGCCGTCCCTGCAGGAAGGGGATTAAAGGAAATGACTCCACGGGGGGGTCCGATGTGGATGAAGATATCTCACAGATAGAGGAAGGAGGACAGATTACCAGAAACAAGCCACAACCCCAGGGGGGGGGCGTCATCCCAATGCCACCTCCAATGTGCCGTGTCAATGACCACGAATCCTACAACCAACATTAACACCACAGATAGGGGGCTAATTATAGAAAAGTCAAAAATGTCTACATTTCCATGTGAAGTATCCACCACCAGAGATCAGTTAATTAACAAATCTGGAATGTGTTCTGCTCATATTTCATCATTGTTACATAGAAATTAAAGCCAAAAAGAAAAAAAAAATAAGTTAAAAATCATAAAAAAACATAAAAAAAAAAAAAAAATTGGAAATTTTTTTTTTACTCACCTCTAAATGCCTGTTGCTAGGGGGTCCCTCGTAGTCTGCCACCTTCAGTGCCCGGGCACTGACATCACTTCTCCTCGGCGCCGCACAGTCATCTGGGACCTGTCACGTGTCCCAGATGACTGAGCGTCGTATCACGGCGCACGGCGCCGCTCGCGCATGCGCAATGGGTGCCCACAGTTATGCCCCGTACACGCGGTCGGAATTTCCAACGGAAAATGTCCTATCGGACCATGTTGTCGGAAAATCCAACCGTGTGTGGGCTCCATCGGACTTATTCTTAGGATGGATCCTCTGTTATCTGCCTCAACCTTTTCCAAAAAACCTCAGCCCCTCTAATGCCCCGTACACACGGTCGGAAATTCCGACGGATTCCGACGGAAATTCCGACGAAAAATGTCCGATCGGACCATGTTGTCGGAAAATCCGACCGTGTGTGGGCTCCATCGGACTTATTCCGTCGGAAATTTGAGATCCTGCTCTCAAATTTTCCGACAACAAAGTCTGATCAGACTTTTTCCGATCGTGTGTAGCGAATTCCAACGGACAAAGTGCCACGCATGCTCAGAACACATTACAAGACCAAAGCTATTGGCTACTAGCCTCTACGTAGTCCCGTCGTACGCAACGAACGTCACCACGTTCAGAATGATCAGATTTTCTGACAACTTTGTCCGACCGTGTGTACGCAACACCAGTGTCGGAAAAAATCCGACGGATTTTGTGGTCGGAATTTCCGACCGTGTGTACGGGGCATAAGAATGCCGGCGCGGCAAGCAGAGCGGGAAACGAGGGGGGGGGCTTCATTCCCCCGCATCGCTGGACCCCGGGACAGGTAAGTGTCCGATTATTAAAAGTCTGCAGCTGCAGTATTTGTAGCTGCTGACTTTTAAAAAAAATTTTTAGGGGGCACCCCACTTTAAAACAGATACACAACCAATGAGTATGTATTTATTTATTACGGGGACTTGATTTATTAGAGCAGTCAATTTACGCAACACAGCATTGCATTCACATCACTCCCTGCCCTCAAGGAGCTTACAGTCTAACGTCCCTAACTCCCATTTATACATACACGTACTAAGGCCAATATATACAGGAGCCAATTAGCCTTCTAGCATGTCTTTGGAGTGTAGGAGGAGACCGGAGTACCCGGAGGAAACCCACGCAGGCCCAGGGAGAACATGCAAACTCCAGGCAGGCAGTGCCGTGGTTGGGATTGGAACCCAAATTTTTCGCAGTGGTCACTGGTGACAAATTTTTTTTTCAATTGCTTTTACAATTTTTTTTCAATTTTTTTTCAATTTTTTTTTTCAATTTTTTTAGGAGCAGTATTATGGAATTTTTTTTTTTTTTTTTAGGGTGGACATCCGCTTTAAGCTCTGGAATGGCCAGGCCATTTTTTACGATACGGCACTTTGTTATTTAACTGACAATTGCGCAGTTGTGCGACATTGTAACCAAATAACATTTTTGTCTTTTTTTCCCACAAATAGAGCTTTCTTTTGGTGGTATTTGATCACCTCTGCGGTTTAGATTTTTTGCAGTTTAAACAAAAAAAGAGCGACAATTTAGGGTAAAAAAAAACAACAATATATTTTACTTTCTGCTATAAAGCATATCCAATAAAAGAATCAAATTTCCTTATAAATGTAGACCAATATGTATTCTGCTAAATATGTTTGGTAAACAAAACATTCTTTATCAGTTGAACTTAAGTATAAACATTGTAACAATTTGTCAATGAAAAAGACTGTGTGTAAGTGAAAAAAGTTTAACCTCTTAAACACTAAACATTTTTCTGACATTTGTTGGTTTCAAGTTAAAGGGGCGTTCCGGCCAAGAATTTTTAATTTTTTTTAAAAGTCAGCAGCTACAAACACTGTAGCTGCTGACTTTTAATAAGGACACTTACCTGTCCAGCGATCCCGCGATGTCAGCCGCCCCGAGGCCGATCCGTCCATCGGATCGGCTTGCCGGCGCCTCCATCTTAACGAAGGGAAACAGGCAGTGGAGCCTTGCGGCTTCACTGCCCGTTTCCTAATGCGCATGCGCGAGTCGCGCGGCGCTTTGTGAATGGCCCGTTGTTTTCTGGGACACACACATGTCCCAGAAGGCAACGGGGCCACTCACCGAAGAGGAAGAAGCGCTGCGGAATAGGTAGAGGCAGATTAGGAAGACTGCCTAGCAACAGCGGTTTCAGGTAAGTTAAAAAAAATATTATTTTGTATTTTTTTATTTATTTATTTATTTTATTTTATTATTTTTTTTTTAATTATTATTTTTTTTTTTAAGATAATTTTTTTTTTTTTTTAAGATTATTTTTTTATATTCATATTCTTTATTTATACCAAAAAGAAAAGGAGGAAAACAATATCCACAGAGAAAAGAATAGACAAAAGAAATAGAAGTTACATCCTATGTCCAAAATGACATACACCATTCTTTTCTTATAATGTTACAAATTAAACAGGGTTATTTTTCCTCCAATTATAACCTTCATTATATATACATTAGCTTCTTATCAACCCCGCTTATCCCTCTCTTTTCATCCCTGACTATTTCAATTCTTATCTTCCCCTACTATAAAGCCAAGTATATCCTAATCCTCCCTTCTATTTTATCTTTTTATACCCAATAACCCAACTCATAATCTAAACCCCCCCCCCCCCCCCAAAAAAAAAAAAAAGAAAAGGAAAAACTCCCCCCTACCCAATCCCCCACCCTCCTCCTGATCCCCCTCTTTCACAGGGTGCCCCCCCCTGTTATTAAAGCCCACCCCCTGTTATTAAAGATTTTTTACGATTATTAATGCATTATTTTTTATTTTTTTTGGGTGGCCCTCCAATTTAAAATCATTTTTTTTTTGCTCGATAATTACTTAGAACCCCCAAACATATATATTTTTTTTTAGTAGACACCCTAGAGAATAAAATGGTGGTTGTTGCAATATTTTATGTCACACTGTATTTGCGCAGCGGTCTTTCAAATGCAATTTTTTTTGGAAAAAAAATCATTAAAATAAAAATATTTTTTTTTTTTGGTGAAAGATTTTACGTTGCGAGAATCGTGATCTTTTTATTTTAAGGAAAAAAAATTGTCATTTTGGCCAGAATCGTGCAGCTCTAGTCTCTACCTGAGCTTGAGATCTAAGGCCCCTATCTCACACACATACTAGGGGCCAATTTGGACAGCAGACAATTACCTTGCCAGCATGTCTTTGGAGTGTGGGAGGAAACCGGAGTACCCGGGGGAAACCTGCACAAGCACAAACTCAATGCAGGTAGTGTAATTAATGGGATTGGAATGGAGGACCCCAGTGCTGCAAGGCAGAAGTGTGAGTTGTTATTATTTCTACGCCTCATGCTGGGGGGGGGGACAGTTTAGATGCAAATGGTGCTTCCTGGAATTCACCTTTAATGATTGTAAATTCTAAAGAACGCTCTTATCGTACCGGCTACTGGTAAATGTTAACGGCTGGGAGACAACATCAGTAGCAACAGGATATTGACACACATTAGTGGGGGGAGGGCATCTAGACAGGGGGCTTGCAAAAACCAGTGTGATTCCACCGAGTCAGGACTAAGCCGGCTAGGGATACTGAACAAACACGGGACTATCTGATTCTGACCACAGGGGGCGCCCAAGGGCTGCAGGTGTCTCACTTGCCTTGCTGCACAGAACTAAAGCCTCCATTTAACATGGTTTCCTATGGTACACGTTCACATCTATGCGTTTTTTAAGCTGGTGATTTTTTGGAAAGTGTCAGGGACTTTTTTTCCACAGCAGATGGCGTTTTGCGTGTAGACTTCAATGCAGTGTTCATTTTGGCAGCAAATTTTGATTTAGTCTTAGGACTAAAATGGCATTTTAGTTTTAGTCCCATTATAGACTTCTGCAATTGTTTTATTGTTAGTCGTATTTAGTCAACTAAATCTCCAGTACATTATAATAATAATATACAAATTATTTTAGTCGACTAAAACAAATTTTAGTCATCTAAAATCTAATGGGTTAGCGTTAAATTGTAACACATTATTTAAGCATTTCTCTACAATTTCCGAACTCATTATATACTGCTGTGAAAAATCGAATATGTTATTATTTATGGTATATGGTATTGAGTTATGGACATGCACTACAGATCAGTGTTAATTTTGACGTCAAATTTCAATTTAGTTTTAGTCTTTTGACTAAAATGGCATTTTAGTTTTAGTCCCATTTTAGTCTTTTGACTAAAATGCATTTTAGTTTTAGTCGTATTTTAGTCAAGGGTCGATGTCACAGAGGGTACAGGGTCGGTGTCACAGAGGGTAAAGGGTTGTTTTCACAAAGGGTACAGGGTCGATGTCACAGAGGGTACAGGGTCGATGTCACAGGGGGTACAGGGTCGTTGTCACAGAGGGTACAGGATTGTTGTCACAGAGGGTACAGGATTGTTGTCACAGAGGGTACAGGGTCGGTGTCACAGAGGGTACAGAGTCGGTGTCACAGAGGGTACAGGATTGGTGTCACAGAGGGTACAGGGTCGATGTCACAGAGGGTACAGGGTCGATGTCACAGAGGGTACAGGATTGGTGTCACAGAGGGTACAGGATTGGTGTCACAGAGGGTACAGGATTGGTGTCACAGAGGGTACAGGGTCGGTGTCACAGAGGGTAAAGGGTTGTTTTCACAAAGGGTACAGGGTTGGTGTCACAGAGGGTACAGGGTCGGTGTCACAGAGGGTACAGGGTTGGTGTCACAGAGGGTACAGGGTCTGTGTCACAGGGGGTACAGGGTCTGTGTCACAGGGGGTACAGGGTCGGTGTCACAGGGGGTACAGGGTCAGTGTCACAGTGGGTACAGGGTCAGTGTCACAGTGGGTACAGGGTCAGTGTCACAGGGGGTACAGGGTCGGTGTCACAGGGGGTACAGGGTCAGTGTCACAGGGGGTACAGGGTCGGTGTCAGAGGGGGTACAGGGTCAGTGTCACAGTGGGTACAGGGTCGGTGTCACAGGGGGTACAGGGTCGGTGTCACAGGGGGTACAGGGTCAGTGTCACAGGGGGTACAGGGTCGGTGTCACAGAGGGTACAGGGTTGATGTCACAGGCGGTACAGGGTCGGTGTCACAGGGGGTACAGGGTCGGTGTCACAGAGGGTACAGGGTTGATGTCACAGGCGGTACAGGGTCAGTGTCACAGAAGGTACAGGGTCAGTGTCACAGGCGGTACAGGGTCGGTGTCACAGAGGGTACAGGGTTGATGTCACAGGCGGTACAGGGTCGGTGTCACAGGGGGTACAGGGTCGGTGTCACAGAGGGTACAGGGTCTGTGTCACAGGGGGTACAGGGTCAGTGTCACAGGGGGTACAGGGTCAGTGTTACAGGGGGTACAGGATCGGTGTCACAGGGGGTACAGGGTCGGTGTCACAGGGTGTACAGGGTCGGTGTCACAGGGGGTACAGTGTCGGTGTCACAGGGGATACAGGGTTGGTGTCACAGGGGGTACAGGGTTTGTGTCACAGGGGGTACAGGGTCGGTGTCACAGAGGGTACAGGGTCGGTGTCACAGGGGGTACAGGGTCGGTGTCACAGGGGGTACAGGGTCGGTGTCACAGGGGGTACAGGGTCGGTGTCACAGGGGGTACAGGGTCGGTGTCACAGGGGGTACAGGGTCAGTGTCACAGGGGGTACAGGGTCGGTGTCACAGGGGGTACAGGGTCGGTGTCACAGGGGGTACAGGGTGCAGTGACCTCTGTAATTCCTCATAATACAGTAATGGGATGTGGTATCTGGACATGCACACACATTTTCAATGTTTAAATTGCCTCAACAGCTCCTCTAATGGGGCCTCTCCACCCCCAGGGCCCCATAGAAGCTGACTGGGCTGCTATTGTTAGGCCACTATTATAGATATTTTTTAGGTCTCCCTGAATCCAGACAGACATCTGATCAGACTTTACAATGAATTAAAAAATAAGAGAACATGTGCCGCATGTAATGTAGAATTAAACTCCAAATTTCCGATCACATATAAGAAGACCGAGTTGCCACCTCATCCCTTTAAACCCCGAACACCTTTGAATTACACAGGTTCTGAGGCTAATTTAATGCAGATAAGGCACAAGTGAGTTTAATTACCACCTTAATCAGCCACAGAACCTGTGTTATTAATATGTGTTCGGGTTTAAAGGGATGAGGTGGCAACCACAAGACCGATGCCTAATAGATGTGTGTCACCAGCTTAGAGTTTGCTTGTTTTAGATGACAGTTTGTACAAATTAACACCACTTAGTAACATGAGCATTAATGGAGGTGATAATGGAGGTGATAATGGGGGCCATGTTCCTGGCTGGACACCATTATTATTGACTCAGTATTAGCATCTTAAGTGGCTTGCGGTGGCCCCCCTGCTGGTCCCTGGGTGAGACTTGTCTGATGAGCTGCCTTCTGGGGCTCCTGCAATATCCTGCCACTCTGCCAGGAACAGGTTCTACCTAATACCACAACTCTGTCTCCCACTCATCCCAATGAAGACAATTATCAAAAACAAAACAAACTTAAAATTTGCATATATATGGGCCGGAAATAGACTGCTTTAAAAAAAAAAAAAGGAACACTTTTTAATCAGAGTATAGCATCAAATCAATTAAACTATGTTGGTGTCCCTTGTCAATTTTATATTGTATTTTTTAAAATGTAACTGCCGACTCCCAAACTGTCATTTGAAGTAAAACACATAGCCGAGTATTATTCTACGCAATTTTTTTATTGTGCATTAAAAAAAAAAAAATAAAAAAAAATTAGACATGATATCTGCCAATAGAACTTAACCAAAAAGTGCATTCTATGCATCCAAGAATATAGAAAATATACCAAATCAAATCATTATTATTCAACCAAAAAAATAATGTCAAAGCAATAACTCCAAGGCCAATAATAAATTATTAAAACACGTTATCTCCTCCGATTCCGCAACATGGCTGGTTGACGAACGGCCGGTCAGAAACGAACTGAAAAGCGCGAAATGAAAAGTGCAAAATGAAAAACGCGACAAGAAAAGCGCAAATCAACACTCACCGAACTTCTACTAACACGAAATTAGCAGAAGGAGCCCAAAGGGTGGCGCTAAAGAGCTGAAAAAACATGTACTACGTCACTACGTTCGTAATTGTTGGCCAACATTTGTGTGACCGTGTGTATGCAAGACAAGTTGGGGCCAACACTCTTCGAACAAAATTCCACGGTTTTGTTGTCGGAAAGTCCGATCGTGTGTACGGGGCATTAGAAACAGACTTCATGAGGGTGGCCTGAGGGCTCAACGTTCTCTAGTGGACCCTGTTCTCACTGCCTGGCACCGTGGAGCTCGATTGGCATTTGCCATTGAACAGCAGAATTGGCAGGTCCACTACTGGCACCCTGTGCTTTTCACAGATGAGAGCAGGTTCACCCTGAGCACGGGAGAAGCCATGGAGAACATTATGCTGTCTGTAACATCGTTCAGCATGACCGGTTTGGTGGTGGGTCACTGATGGTCTGGGGAGCCATATCTATAGACAGGGGCGGACTGACCATTCGACCACTCGGGCACTGCCCGGGGGTCCTGGGCCTCTAGGGGGCCCCATCAGGGTTGGCAGCCTAAGTAAAACCAGGGACAGTATGTAAAAATCTGTGTTTTTTTTTACATCTGTTTCTGAAATGTCCCTTACCGACATCCTTTTGGTCTAAAAATCCCGAGATTATAGCTGCCCCACCTCTCCAGTATCTTCTCAGCCAATAGAAACATGTCTGTGTATACTGTGTGATTGTATACTGTGTGTGTGTGTATACTGTGTGTACATGTATATGTATACTGTGTGATTGTATACTGTGTGTACATGTATATGTATACTGTGTGATTGTATACTGTGTGTGTGTATACTGTGTGGCTCCATAATCTCTGATTGCCTGGGGGCCCCATAATCTCCTATTGCCCGGGGGGCCCCATGAGTTGTCAGTCCGCCCCTGGGATGGAGTCACTAGATGAAAAGAGTGATCCATGTTCCTGGTTAGCAGGAACACAAGATCACTCTGTTCATCTCTGACAGAACGACGGTCTGCCTTGTTTACATCGGCAGACCACTGTTCTATCTCTGTGGGGAGCAATAGCAGGTGGCCGCGGACATCGCTTCCCCCAGACCCGCTGATTGGCTCCCCCCTGTGGCCAATCAGCGCGCGCGCACCTTCGCTGGCTATTGCACAAAATGGCGTAGAAATCTGTAAGCAACACCTTATTTTCTGGCAGTGCCCCTCCTGAGACTAGACTCTGGATCCGCCCCTGCTTCAACTATGTAGTGTAAGGGCCTGCCTTATTGCACACAAATTGAAAGTGTTTAGGTTTGGCCTCATATGATTGGGTTTTGGTAAATCTAAAGACAAAAAAAAATTGTATAATGTATGGCCAGCCTAATGCTGCTTATACACGATCGCACATTCCGACAACAAAATCCATGTTTTTTTTGTCCGACGGATGTTGGCTCAAACTTGTCTTGCATGCACACGGTCACACAAATGTTGTCGGAAATTCCGAACGCCAAGAACGCGGTGACGTACAACACGTACGACGAGCCGAGAAAAATGAAGTTCAATAGCCAGTGCGGCTCTTCTGCTTGATTCCGAGCATGCGTAGAATTTTGTGCGTCGGAATTGTGTACTCACGCTCGGAATTTCCGACAACGGATTTTGTTGTCGGAAAATTTGAGAACCAGCTCTCAAATTTTTGTTGTCGGAAATTCTGACAAAAAATGTCCGATGGAGCCTACGCACGGTCGGAATTTCCGGCAACAGGCTCCCATCGAACATTTGTTGTCGGAAATTCCGATCGCGTGTACGCGGCATTAGAGTCCAGCTGCACAAGTTGGACACTCTCGCTTTAATTCCGGTGGAGTTTTGGGCAGGTACTTTTGAGAACAGACGCACGGTTTAAATAGGTAATGCCTAAGTGGGATTTAAGCTCTTTGCTTGATTCTCTAAAAATGTGGATTTACTGGTAAGACCGGTTTGATTAATCTATTTATATTCAGAATGCTAAAATGGTGCCAAAAAATTGTGTGCAGTGAAATGACATGAACCGTGAGACCGAAAGTACGAAATGAGGTGACAACAACCCCCGGAGAGACAGTCTGTCTGTTTAGAGAAGGACCTTCTCTGGTCCCTATTAATGTAGTCATATAATCCAACACAGGTTGTGTTCCTGTGGCAATGTCCAATGTTGGGCCCCACATAGCATGATAGAGGAAGCAGGTGGCAGCAATGGATGGTGTCCTTGGCTGCCTGGAAATGCCCCCTCTGCAGCGGAGTGGCATACAGCAGCAGTGGTTGGAGGATTGGTGTTGCCTATCCTTCAAGGTTTTATGTACTTGGGCACCAAAGCTTCTGCATTGCTTTGATTTGCTTTTGAACTAGACATGTGCAATTCGGTTCGTTTTTTTTTCGTTATTTTCGTTCGTTCGTTTTCGTACGAATGAACGAACGATTCGCTAAAAATTTAACGAATAACGAATCGTTCGAATCGAACGAATCCGAAAAAAAACGAAAATCCAAAAAAAAACTAATTAGAAACAACGAATGTACGAATGAAGAAAATCCGAAAAAGTAAAACAGGAACAACGAAAATGAACGAAAAAATTCATACATTCGTAACTTTTTTTTTATTGTTGAATTGGTAATTTTCCGTGTCCCTTACAATGGCGCTACTTAACGTGCTTCGAATGGATTGAACGAAAAAAATTCGTACATTCGTAACTTTTTTTTTTTCAATTCGTAATTTTCTGTGCCCCTTACAATGGTGCTGCTTAACGTGCTTCGAATAGATTGAACGAAAAAATTCGTACATTCGTAACTTTTTTTATTTTTTTTTCAATTCGTAAATTTCTGTGTCTCTTACAATGGCGCTGCTTAACGTGCTTCGAATAGATTGAACGAAAAAATTTGTACATTCGTAACTTTTTTTTTCGATTCGTAATTTTCCGTGTCTCTTAAAGTGTAATAATAGCATACACATTACATAAAATTATGAATTATGCTCCGATTACGAATCTATGAATGTTACGAATGTACGAATAAATACGAATGCGTCCGAATTTCGAATAAACGAATAAACGAAAATTAAACTAACGAAAAAAAACGAATCAACGAAAAAATAACTCTTACGAATGTACGAATCGTTACGAATACGAACACCGACGACTTACGAATTTACGAATCGTTACGAATACGAACACCGACGACTTACGAATTTACGAATCGTTACGAATCAACGGAAACGAAAATAACGAAACGAAAATAAACAAATTTTTTTGTTGTGCACATGTCTATTTTGAACTGCTTCATGTGATTAGTTTATTATTTCCTTTGAGTTGCCTGAGCCCATGCATCTGGCGGTCCTGGTGTCTTAATTAGGCTTTACTCACAGTCGCCGATGAAGCGGCTGTATTACATGCCACGATGCTGGTAATAATAATACTGCTAGCGCCCCTCCACTCTTCTCGTCTGTCCCAGGAGACGTCACGACGCATACAGTACAAGCACCTGGGACAGACGGGAGGGAAGGAGGGGCCGGCGGGTAGCAGCGCGCTTCGCGCCGCACCGTTAGCAGTATTGTTATCGGCATCGTGGCATGTAATACAGCCACTTCAAGTGGCCTCTCACGTGGCCGAGTCCGGGCCCCTAATGGCCCCAGGCCCTCGGGTGGCGCCCGAGTGACCGACTTTTAAGTCCGCCCCTGGTTGCCTCAAGCTGCTTTTAGGTTACTTTGAGTTGCTTCTTAGTTGGTTTAGGTAGCTTTGGGTTGTTTCAAGTTGTTGAGTTGCTATAAGTTGCTCTAAGTCAGTGGTAGGAAATCCTGGAAAGATGAACAACATGAAAGATATCAAAGATCACTAGGATGCAGTACGCTTAAAAAAAAATGGACCTTTTATCACTAAATTAACTGCCTCTTGCTCCCCCTCCCACTAGGGTTGCCACCTATCCGGGATTCACCCGGACAGTCCAGGTTTTGAGTCATGTGTCCAGGTTTTTAGGTGAAATGAAACCCGGACACATTATTTAGACCAGGCTGTGGCTCCCCAAGTAACCAAGACATTCACATACAAATCTGTTGCTGTCCAGGAGCTGTGGGTGTCTGTCTGGGGGCAGGTTCGGCATCACTGGGGAGCAGGGTGATGATGTCAGAAAGAGCAATTTAGCCACACCCACTGTTCGCTGCGACGCGCTATGCGCACCGCATTACTATTCTACTTAGGGCACTCAAAGGTGTCCTAGGCCGCCAAAGTTTTGGGTTTGGCTTGAAGAAAAGGTGGCAACCCTACCTCCCTCTTGCACAATCACAAATACTTTACAGCTTTTCCCAACAACTTTTTATTTATTTCTTTTTATATTTTATTATGCAATGCTATGCTCTCCTTCTTCCTCATTCCTTGCCTAGGTGAGGGTGCCATACTGATGGGCCGTCCACCAGGGCCGGACTGGGAATAAAATTCAGCCCTGGAAAAAATTTCATACCAGCCCCACAGCATTATTATACCAGCGCAACAACATAACCTCATTATTTTCTGGTTCGTGAAAGGGAAAACCAGACATTTTAAAGCACATTTGAAGACTGTATTATATACAGAAAAGACAGATATGAAATCACATAGGGCTTTATACATATATATATATATATATATACGCACGGGGGTGCTGAAGAGCACTGGGGTGGGGGCTGGAGAGCACTGTGGGGGTGGGGAGCACGGGGGGCTGGAGAACACTGTGGGGGGTGGAGAGCACTGTGGTGGGATCTGGAGACTGATGGGGAGAGCTGGAGAGCACTGGGGGCAGACAGAACAGGGGTGGGGAGCACGGGGGGCTGGACAGCACTGTGGGGGTGTGGAGAGCACTGTGGGGGTGGGGAGCATGGGGGGGCTGGAGAGCACTGTGGGGGGTGGAGAGCACTGTGGTGGGAGCTGGAGACTGATGGGGAGAGCTGGAGACTGATGGGGGCAGACAGAACAGGGGTGGGGAGCACGGGGGGCTGGACAGCACTGTGAGGGGTGGGGAGCACGGGGGGGCTAGAGAGCACTGTGGGGGTGGGGAGCACAGGGGGCTGGAGAGCAATGTGGGGGGGTGGAGAGCACTGTGATGGGAGCTGGAGACTGATGGGGAGAGCTGGAGAGCACTGGGGGCAGAAAGAACAGGGGTGGGGAGCACGGGGGGGCTGGACAGCACTGTGGGGGGAGGGGCTGGAGTCGGAGAGCACCGGGGGCAGAAAGACCAGGGGTGGGGAGCATGGGGGGGGCTGAAGAGCACTGTGGGGGGTGGAGAGCACTGGGGTGGGGGCTGGAGAATGATGGGGAGACCTGGAGAGCATCGGGGTAGAAAGAACAGGGGTGGGGGGGCTGGAGAGCACTGTGGGGGTGGAGAGCAATGGGGTGGGGGCTGGACAGCACTGTGGGGGGTGGGGAGCACTGGGGTGGGGGCTGGACAGCACTGTGGGGGTGGGGAGCACGGGGGGGGGGGGCTGGACAGCACTGTGGGGGGTGGGGGGCTTGAGACCACTGTGGGGGGTGGGGAGCATGGGGGGGGGGGGCTGGAGAGCACTGTGGGGGGTGGAGAGCAATGGGGTGGGGGCTGGACAGCACTGTGGGGGGGGGAGCACTGGGGGGGGGCTGGACAGCACTGTGGGGGTGGGGAGCACGGGGGGGCTGGACAGCACTGTGGGGGGTGGGGGGCTTGAGACCACTGTGGGGGGTGGGGAGCATGGGGGGGGGGGCTGGACAGAACTGTGGGGGGTGGGGGGCTGGAGAGCACTGTGGGGGTGGGGGCTAGACAAGGACCTGGAGAGCAGGGGAGGCAGAAATAACAGGGGTTGAGAGAACTGGGGGGGGGGGGGGCTGGAGACAGTGGAGAGTGTGGTGGGGGAGGAGAGCACTGGGGGGAGCACAAGGAGAACTGGGGGGGGGGGGGCAGTAAAATAATTTGGATAGGGGGATCAGCAGGAGGCGGCATATAGAGGAAATGAGCTTTCTATTATTCCTCCATGCAGCCGCTGAATGCTTTATTCTCCTCCTCTCCCTCCTCCAAGCATTCAGCGGCTGCATGGAGGAATATAGAAAGCTAATCTCCTCTATATGCGGCCCCCGCTGATCCCCCTATCCAGGCACACAGTTGGGGCTGTACTGAGTAGTACTCACAGCCTGAGCCATCTCTCCTCCTGTGATTACGGAGCTGGCCGGGTCTGTGCTCTGCGGCCGCGCACCGCGCTGTAACATGGTCCCGCCCCCCCCCAGACCGGCTGTGTGATAGGTGGAACACTGATTCTAGATACTATCACACGAGCCGTTCTAGGGGGGCGGGACCATGTTACAGCGCGGTGCGCGGCCGCAGAACACTGACCCAGCCAGCTCCGAGATTACAGGCGCATGAGAGTGGAGACAGGGGAGCACTGTAGCCGCAAAACGGCCCCAGGGCAGGCAGCCTACCGGGAAATATCCCGGTATCCCGGTAGGCCAGTCCGGCCCTGCCGTCCACAGCCTCTTGGTTTATCCACATCAAATATTCCAGGAGGCTGCAGTTCACCCGGAGCCAATATATTGCAATATTTTGAGTCTGCTTAGATGACAAATGCAGTATAGCAGGTCGTGGATGTGAGGATAGCAACAGAAAGTAATAGAGTATAAAGCAATAGAGCAAGCAGATAGGAAAAGGTAGTAGAACTTTGGATGGGAGGATGGCTTCGCTAGACCCCAATGACTAGTAAGCAAGTGTTTTTTTTTTTTGGAATATCAAGCAGGAAAGTAATTGGAGTGGGGGATTTTGGTTTTTGGTTACAAGGTGGAAGGTCCGCTTTAAGAAGATAACCTAGCATGGCCCTTTTTCTATAGTAAGGAAGGTTTGAAGAGTTCAGGGGTCAGTACTAAGTAGTGAAGAGTTCAAGGGTCAAGAGTAATGCCCCATACACATGACTGGACTTTCCGACAGCAAAGGTCCGCAGGTTTTTCCGACGGACTTTCGTCAGACTTCCGACGGACTTTACAAACGAACGGACTTGGACACACACAATCACACCAAAGTCCGCCGGATTCGAACGTGATCACGTACGACTGGACTAGAATAAGGAAGTTCATAGCCAGTAGCCAATAGCTGCCCTAGCGTCGGTTTTCGTCCATCGGACTAGCATACAGACGAACGGATTTCTCCATAGGAAAAATTTGAAACATGTTCTATTTCTAAAGTCCGTCTGATTTTTCGACAGCAAAAGTCAGATGAAGCCCACACACGATCAAATTGTCCGGCGGATTCGTTCCGTCGGACCTTTGCTGTCGAAAAGTCCGGTCGTGTGTACGCGGCATAAAAAATGTAGAGTAGAGGAGCAAGGAACGCAGAGTTCAGGGATCAGAAGTAAGTAACAAAGAGTGCAGGGGCTCCACTTTCCTTCTCCTTGGCTGTGTCATATGGCATGTCAGAGCCAAGGAAGAGCCTAGGAGAGTGATGGAGAACCTTGGCACCCTAGATTTTTTGAAACGACATTTCCCATGATGCTCAACTACACTGCAGAGTGCATGAGCATCATGGCAAATGTAGGTCCAAAACATCTGGGGTGCCAAGGTTCTCCATCACTGTCCTAGGACTTCCCTTGCCCTGCATTCACCTTGCCACCCTAATCAGAGGTCTGAGAGGTGGTAGGCGTGGTTAGGAGCCAGTGACGTGGCAAGTTTGGTTTCAATCTTCCCATCACATGCCAATGATCAACAAGTAGATCATAACCGATGGGTTACAGATCTTCATTTTAAGTTTTTTTTTTTTAAAGCTGCTTCAATCTACTTCTGGATTGTTTCAAGTTGTCTCTAATGCCCCGTACACACAGTCGGATATTCCGATGGAAAAAGTCCGATCGGATTACGTTGTCGGAAAATCCTGTGTGGGCTCTAGCGGGCTTTTTCCGTCGGAATTTCCGACTGAAAAAATTTGAGAGCAGGATCTCAAATTTTCACGACAACAAAATCTGATCAGACTTTTTCCGATCGTGTGTCGAGAATTCCGACGGACAAAAGTGCCACGCATGCTCAGATAAAATTACGAGACCAAAGCTTTTGGCTACTAGCCTCTACGTAGTTTCGTCGTACGCAACGAACGTCACCACGTTCGGAATGATCAGATTTTCCGAAAACTTTGTCCGACCGTGTTTATGCAACACCAGTGTCGGACAAAATCCCTCGGGAAAAAATCTGACGGATTTTGTGGTCAGAATTTTCGACCGTGTGTACGGGGCTTAGGTTCTTCAGGCTGATTCTAACTTGCCTTTAGTTGCCTATGATTAGCTAATGAGTTGCTCCAAGTTGTTTCTTAAGCCGACCATAGATGGATCGAAATTTGGCTGGTTCAGGAAGGATCAGACGAATTTTGATCCACCTATAGGCAGGCGGGTTCTACAGAAGTGGATAACTCTGGAAAATGTTATTTCGATCAGTAGTGTTGAGTGTATTCTGACGCCAGGGAAGCTGCTTATGACTAGGTTATATGAGTTGTTTCCGAGTTGCGCTGAGAAGCCTTTAGATTCAATTGGGGTGCTTTTGCAAGAAATCTATCTATTTCACAAACGACATACACTACATGGCTAAAAGTATGTGAACCCAGGGGCGTAACTAGAAATCACAGGGCCCCATAGCAAAATGTTGTATGGGGCCCCCCTGTAAACAGTCCCCCCCCCCCCCCCCAAAAAAAAAAATGAACTGTGCAAAGCAGATGACAGTCTGTCTCCCACTCCCTTCCTACCTCTTGTCTAGACTTCAGAGCCTCCTCATGTGCCGAAAACAATGTCCCTTCACAGGCGCGCTCGAGCGTTCTGCCCCGCCCACTCTGCTCTGTGCTCCTGCCTCCTGCTGTATGCAGCTGCGTGTGTCGGGACACGGCCGGACTCGAGGGGCCGGGAGGCTTAACAGTAAACTTACATTCCTCATCCTCACCTGGACAATTTTTTTGTCGGTGGGCGGAGTATTATCAAAATTAGGGGGTGGACATTTGTCTGTAGGTGTGGCCTAGTGGGGAAAGAAAAATGCGGCGCGCAAAGCGCCCCACGGCAAGGTATGGGCTTGGTTTAATCGTACTATTGGGTGTGGATTAAAGGGGCGTGACTCAAAGGGGTGTGGTTAGAGTCTGAGATGATGGAGGGATGGAGGGAGAAACAAAGAAAGAAAAAAGAGAGGAAGGAAAAAAGAGGAATGAAGGGACAGCAGGCCCAGATCCTACACCACAATAGAAATATGTGTATTCCAGAAAGTTTAGCAATCAGCAGATAAAGATATTCCAAACACCTGGTGTTAGCGATTCAATCATCCCGGCACCATGGTTGTTATGGTGTCAGGGTGATTGAAGCGCATTATTTCTATTATTACATTGTAATATAAAATGAAATACTTCAACTCACCATAATGCAGAATCAGAATCAGTGGGAGCCCTGAGTGTGTCACTTGCCACGTCGCCTGCCACCAAATACCATCAGGTGTCCCCAGCGGAGTGCTTCCTTACTTCCCAGGTGTCACTGTCCCCAGCCAGCGAAGTGCCTCCTTACATCTCAGGTGTCACTGTCCCAGGGCCATCTTAATAGCATCATTGGCCCCTGGGCAAAGTAATGCTATGGGGCCCCTACAAGCTTGCCCCCATTTATGCACCTACTCTCAAGAATGAAAGTACAGTGTTTCTACTTTACAGCGTGTCACTTGCTACTGTCCCCTGGCACCAGATTCAGCGTGTCACTTGCCACCGGTCCCTTGTCACCAGATTCAGCATGTCACTTGCCACTGTCACTTGTCACCAGATTCAGTGGGTCACTTGCCACCCATCCCCTGCCACCAGATTCAGCGTGTCACTTGCCACCGTCACCTGTCACCAGATTCAGTGTGTCACTTGCCACATATCCCCTGCCACCAGATTCAGCGTGTCACTTGCCACCCGTCCACTGGCACCAGGTTCAGTGTGTCACTTGCCACCCGTCCCCTGCCACCAGATTCAGCGTGTCACTTGCCACCCATCCCCTGCCACCAGGTTCAGCGTGTCACTTGCCACCGTCCCATCACTAGGTTCAGCGTGTCACTTGCCACCTGTCCCCTGCCACCAGATTCAGCATGTCACTTGCCACCGTCCCGTCACCTGATTCAGCGTGTCACTTGACACCCGTCCCCTGCCACCAGATTCAGCGTGTCACTTGCCATCGTCACCTGTCACCAAATTCAGCGTGTCTATTGCCACACGTCCCCTGCCACCAGATTCAGCGTGTCACTTGCCACCCGTCCCCTGCCACCAGATTCAGCGTGTCACTTGCCACCCGTCCCCTGCCACCAGATTCAGCGTGTCACTTGCCACCCGTCCCTGCCACCAGATTCAGCGTGTCACTTGCCACCGTCCCATCACCAGATTCAGTGTGTGACTTGCCACCCATCCCATCACCAGATTCAGCGTGCCACTTGCCACCCATCCCGTCACCAGATTTAGTATGTCACTTGCCACCGGTTCCTCTCCAGAGACACCGCTGATCTCCCCACTGCTGACAGGTGGAGGGGGTTGGGCAAGAAATAGAGCCCTCTTCTGACAGCGGCGGCTCAAGGGGGAGGGGCAGCACAGTTTCTTCTCTTGCCTGACCTGCTCGCCATCGGGAAACTAGAGCTTCTGCGCCACCGTTTGCCTTAGCTCGCTCAGTCACTCAGGGAGGCTCAGGAGAGGTGGTGACAGCCCAGCTTGCAGGCAGAAACCAAAGATGCTGCCGCGCGCTAGACTGCCTGTGCCCACTCAGCCTGATTCCCTTGTCCCACTGCTAGTACTCTTTGTTTGGCTCTGATGGGGCCGGGGCCCACGCAAGACTATTTTGCGCCCTAGGCAAGACCAGCTACTTGCGCCCCCCCCCAAAAAAAAAAAAACGCATGTACCTCTAAAATATGATTTCTATACGCTATAGAAAGGGCGTAAAATAGTCTAGTACAGGCCATGTCTATACCCCCTGGGATGTTTGTTGCCCCCTCATTGACCTGCCATACACAGCGAGCATAGTTGTCAACATTTTAATATTTTTTTTTAGAGGGCTGGGTGACAGCAGGGGGACTGGGTGACAGCAGGGGGACTGGGTGACAGCAGGGGGACTGGGTGACAGCAGGGGGACTGGGCGACAGCAGGGGATTGGGCGACAGCAGAGGGATTGGGCGACAGCAGAGGGACTGGGCGACAGGAGGGGGACTGGGCGACAGGAGGGGGACTGGGTGACAGCAGAGGGATTGGGCGACAGCAGGGGGATTGGGCGACAGCAGGGGGGGACTGGGTGAGAGGAGGGGGACTGGGCGACAACGGGGGGACTGGGCGACAACGGGGGGACTGGGTGACAACGGGGGGACTGGGCGACAACGGGGGGACTGGGCGACAACGGGGGGACTGGGCGACAGCAGGGGGACTGGGCGACAGCGGGGGGGACTGGGCGACAGCGGGGGGGACTGGGCGACAGCGGGGGGGACTGGGCGACAGCAGGGGGACTGGGCGACAGCAGGGGGACTGGGCGACAGGAGGGGGACTGGGCGACAGCAGGGGGACTGGGCGACAGCAGGGGGCTGGGCGACAGCAGGGGGACTGGGCGACAGCAGGGGGACTGGGCGACAGAGGGGGACTGGGCGACAGCAGGGGGACTGGGCGACAGCAGGGGGACTGGGCGACAGCAGGGGGACTGGGCGACAGCAGGGGGCTGGGCGACAGCAGGGGGATTGGGCGACAGGAGGGGGACTGGGCGACAGGAGAGGGATTGGGCGACAGCAGGGGGACTGGGTGACAGCAGGGGGACTGGGTGACAGGAGGGGGACTGGGCGACAGGAGGGGGACTGGGCGACAGGAGGGGGACTGGGCGACAGGAGGGGGACTGGGCGACAGCAGGGGACTGGGCGACAGCAGGCAGAGGACTGGGAGAAATTGGGTTGAAAACGTAATAAAGTTGACAAAGCTCAAGATGGTATCTGTTTGGCCTGAGTGTAAGAAATCAAGCAGAGCAGTTTTCAACCCAATTTCTCTTAGTCCAGTGGCTGCATAAAAAAAGAAAACAGCATTTTTAGAGCCTTTTTTTTTTTTTTTACCTCCATGTTGCTCTGACAGAAGGATCGTGCGAGACCGCCCGGCCGCTCTGCCCTCCAGTGACAGGCGGGGTCACCCCTTGCCTGGCCACACCCCCTCACGAGTCCCGACCATTTGCCAATGAAGGAGGCGGGCCAGCTCCTCGTCATCACTCAGAGCTCTGAGCCTGGAAGGGGCCTGGGGTCCCTGGGCCCTGGATGACAGACAGACCGGGGCAGGGTGTGGGCGGAGCCACAGCTCTATTATAGCCACTCGGCAGGCCCCCCTCTCGTCTTTTAACTCTGGTCTTCTGGAAAATGGCGGCCGGCGGAGACAATATCTCCGCCGGCCGCGGACCTCTAGCGGCGGGCAGCGAAAAAGAGAAATTTGAATGGCAACTAGGACAGGACCGCACCTGGCTGCGGGCCCTACTAAGCTGCGGGCCCCATAGCGAACGCGTGTGTCGCTATGGCGGTAGTTCCGCCACTGTGTGAACCCCTTCAAATTATGGAATTCAAATGTCTCCAGTGAAGGGTACTGTTAAAACTATATCACACAAAGACATTGTAGACATCTGTGATCTTCCAACCTTGTGGTAACAGTTTGGTGAAGACCCTTTTCTGTTGCACCATGACTGTGCCCCTGTGTACAAAGCCAGCTCCATAAAGACATGGTGTGACCAGTTTGGTGTGGAGGAACTCAAGTTTCCTGCACAGAGCCCTGACCTCAACCCAACTGAACTTCTTTGGGATTAATTGGAATGCTGTATGCAAGCCAGTTCTTCTCATCCAACATCAATACCCGACCTCAGAATAAACAAACTCCCAAAGGCACCCTCCAATCTCCATATTAGTGGCCATAGCTTTGGAATTGAATGCCCAACAAGACTTCTTATTAAAGCGGAAGTAAACCCATCCATTAACAGTTTAAAAAAACAATTACATTTCCGCCACGTGCCGAAAATGTAATGTCACGTACATACTGTCGGAATTCTCGTCGGAAAAAGCTCTGATGGTTTTCCCGTCGGAATTCCGACGTAATTTCGCTCAAACTGTCTTGCCTACACACCGTCACACCAAATTCCGACGGTCAATAACACCACGCCTTAAAAAACATTCGTCTGCACTATAAAAGGGAAGTTTAATGCTTCTGAGCATGCGTCGAATTGTTTCCGAGCATGCGTCGGAATTTTGCGTGTCGGAATTGCATACACACGGTCGGAAAATCCGATAGAAAGGTTTTCCGTCGGAAAAATTAAGAACAGGTTCTCAATCCAAAGTCCGTCAGAAATTCCGACAGAAAAAGACCGATGGGCATACACACGGTCGGAAAATCCGATGAAAAGCTCCCATCGGACTGTTTCCATCGGAAATTCCGACCGTGTGTACGCGGCATTACACCCCCATTGGTTGTGCTCTCAACCAAACTGTCAAACCATCCAATGGCTGGTGTCATAACTGGTCACATGTGCAGAATCATGGCAGTTGTAGATTAAACAAAGGCCAAGATGGCCGCTTCCTTGGCTGAACACGATGGGAGGATTTACTTCCACTTTAAAAAAAAAAAGAGAAATTTATCATGAATGAAGGGACTCTCTGTATTGCAGTTTTTATGGTACGACAAGCTTTCAGTGCACCTTCCTGCATGCACCTTTCTGAGAACCCTGTTATCTCATACTGTATCTTCACTATCTGCAGTAGACCCTCGCCCTACAGGACATAATACACAGGACATCTCTGCAGGCTATTTAACTTGGCCTGTCAACAACCCACAGTCCCCGAGTGAACTGCACCCAGGGTCCCCTCTGTCAAGGCGCTTGTCCTTGGCTTTCCAATACTTCACAAACCAAAAACTAAAATAAAAGAAGTATTCCACAAAGACCTTTAAAACTGATCACAAAGCAATAGCTATGAGACATATTAAAACATACAAGGCTAATGCTACATAGTGCTTAACCATCCCCATTTCCTTCACAGTCGTCTCACTATAATGCCGCGTACACACGGTCGGAATTTCCGACAACAGATGTTCAATGGGAGCACGTTGTGGGAAATTCCGACCGTGTACACATGGTCTGATTTTCCGACGGGAAATGTTCGATGGGAGCTTGTTGTCGGAAATTCCGACCGTGTGTAGGCTCCTTCGGACATTTTCCGTCGGAATTTCCGACAAACAAAATTTGAGAGCTGGTTCTCAAATTTTCCGACAACAAAAAATTCCGATTGTGTGTACACAATTCCAACGCACAAAAATTCCACGCATGCTCGGAATCAAGCAGAAGGGCCGCACTGGTTATTGAACTTAATTTTTCTCGGATCGTCGTACGTGTTGTACGTCACCACGTTCTTGACGTTAGGAATTTCCGACAACATTAGTGTCACCGTGTGTATGCAAGACAAGTTTGAGCCAAGATCTGTCGGAAAAAAAACATGGATTTTGTTGTCGGAATGTGCGATCGCGTGTACGCGGCATTACAGTGGTGGTTAATTTACTGGAGGTAGAGGGCCTCAACTACAACATGCAACAGGAGATGATCAGAGATGGCATGGTTGGCCTATGTTCTCCTCCCCTTACACAACTCCAGCCTATTCAGTAGTTAGAACCTTGGAGCACCCCTGTCCCAGAAGTTCCTTTACTAATAGCTTTCAGGTTTCTCCTGACAAGTTTTACATTTTTCATGTTTTCTCAGTAAAAAATGCAGTGGGAGGTTGGCAAACCTGCCTGACACAGTGACTTGCTCTGTTAGGCTTCACTTGATGTTGACCATCAAGAAGAAGACCCAAGGTAAGTGATCCCAGTCTGGGGGCTTTGCAACACATATGGTGGGGAACTCTACAGGCAAACCAGGTGTGCAGACCAGGGAATTCAATGCAAAGATGATGGGAGCCCCTCATAATGGGCACGGCAGGTGTACAGACCCAGGAACTCAATGCAGGGATGGTGGGAACCCCCCATAATGGGCACATCAGGTATGTAGACCCAGAAACTCAATGCAGGGATGGTGGGAACCCCCCCCCCCCCATAATGGGCACAGCAGGTATGCAGACCCAGGAACTCAGCACATAGGTATGAGGAGCCCCTTGTAAAGGGCATAGCAGGCAGTTAGATCCAGGAACTATGGTGGGAACCTTTCATAATGACCACAGCAGGTGTACAGAGTTGGGATGGTGGGAACCAGGGGCGTTGCTAGGTCTACAAAAGATCTGGGGCTAGAGCCCATAGCAGCGTAGTAAAGAAACTCATACGCTTGGACGGGCATAAACATGTATATACAGTATTATACGTGTGTGTATATATCCCCAGAGAGCCCCCAACTAACATCAGGGTCCACAGAGAGCCCCCCACTTACATCAGGGTCCCCAGAGAGCCCCCACTTACATCAGGGTCCCCAGAGAGCCCCCCTTACATCAGGGTCCCCAGAGAGCCCCCCACTTACATCAGGGTCCCCAGAGAGCCCCCACTTACATCAGGGTCCCCAGCGAGCCCCCCCTTACATCAGGGTCCCCAGAGAGCCCCCCCTTACATCAGGGTCCCCAGAGAGCCCCCCACTTACATCAGGGTCCCCAGAGAGCCCCCACTTACATCAGGGTCCCCAGCGAGCCCCCCACTTACATCAGGGTCCCCAGAGAGCCCCCAACTAACATCAGGGTCCACAGAGAGCCCCCCACTTACATCAGGGTCCCCAGAGAGCCCCTCCTTACATCCGGGTCCCCAGTGAGCCCCCCTTACAGAAGGGTCCCCAGAGAGCCTCCCACTTCCGTCAGGGTCCCCAGAGAGCCCCCACTTACATCAGGGTCCCCAGAGAGCCCCCTCTTACATCAGGGTCCCCAGAGAGCCCCCCCTTACATCAGGGTCCCCAGAGAGCCCCCCACTTACATCAGGGTCCCCAGAGAGCCCCCACTTACATCAGGGTCCCCAGCGAGCCCCCACTTACATCAGGGTCCCCAGAGAGCCCCCAACTAACATCAGGGTCCACAGAGAGCCCCCCACTTACATCAGGGTCCCCAGAGAGCCCCCCTTACATCAGGGTCCCCAGAGAGCCCCCACTTACATCAGGGTCCCCAGAGATCCTCCCCCTTAAATCAGAGTCCCCAGAGAGCCTCCCCCTTAAAATCAGGTTCCCCAGAGAGCCTCCTCCTTGCATTAGGGTCCCCAGAGAGCCCCCCACTTACATAAGGGTCCCCAGAGAGTCTCCCCTCCCCTTGAGGACCCCTGCAGAGACTTGGGGCTATAGGCCCCAGATTCGGGGCTATAGCCCCAAAAGCCCCCCCCCCCCTAGCAACGCCACTGGTGGGAACCCCTCATAATGAGCACAGCAGGTGTGCAGATCCAGGAACTCAGTGCAAGGATGGTGGGAACCCTTCATAATAACCACAGCAGGTGTACAAACTGGGGAATTCAGTGCCGGGGTGGTAGGAACCCCTCATAATGAACACAGCAGGTGGGAATTCAATGCAAAGATGGTAGGAGTCCCTAATAATGGACACATCAGACGTACAGACCCAGGAACGCAATGCTGGAATGTTGGGAACCCCCTATAATGGGCACAGCAGGTAAGCAGACTCAGGAACTCAGCACATAGGTAGTAGAAGCCCCTCGTAAAGGGCATAGCAGGCGGTCAGAGCCAGGAACTCAGTGCAAAGATGGTGGGAAACCTTTATAATGACCACAGCAGGTGTACAGACCTGGGAACTCAGTGAAGGGATGGTGGGAGACCATCATAAGGAGCAAAGCAGGTGTGCAAAATCTGGGAACTCAGAACAGGGATGGTGGGAACCCCCCATAATGGGCACAGCAGGTGTGAAGACCCAGGAACTCAGCACAGGGCTCTCTCACCTATAGAGTCCCTGAGAGATAGAGAAGACAGTCAGGGGTGCTGCTGCTTCCATACTTGTAGTGAGATGTCAGTAAATGAAGAGAAAGGCTCAGAAGTTGATCATGTTTGTGGACAGTGCGGAGGCGTTGTTTTTCTTTTGTTGTTTTTCCTTTTATATTGGTATGGGATTTTTTTTTTTGCTGTAGTAGATGTAAACACTTCAGCACATTCTGTACCTGACAGGGTTGGTATGCAATGTACCATAGAAAAATGTATTGATAACATACTTTCTGTTCTTGCTAAATATAGCAATGACAATGAGGTATTTCTGAAAGAAGGAACAAGTACAGAAGCAACAAGTGCGATGTTCATTACCAGCCACCAGGGGAGCCGTTCTTTTTAAATCTATGAAAGATAATCATCAAGATCATCTCGGCCAAGCCAATCGCAAGTCATCTTTCAATGTAAAGTAGGTGGAGATCCCTTCAAAGGATTGGGTTGGGATGTCTCCAGTGAATGGTTCTGTTAATGCTGAAGTCAACTTTATATTAATGGCCATGGTCTTGAAATGGGATGTCCAACTAGCCCATATAAGCGTAATGGCCAGGCGGCCTCAAACTTTTTGCCAAGTAGAATATAGAATATGTTTTTTTTTTAACTTCATTTTTCTGAAGTCTTCAGGCCATGCATTTGATGCTGCAGGGTCCTTCTCCTCTTTGCTGGGTGGGGCGGTGATGACATTAGAACTAGTTTCAGCACAGGGCACCATCGTAATGCCCACTCAGAGGAAGTGCAAACGATGCCCTGTTCTCAGTATTTGGGATTAGGTGACACTGAGGAGGACATTCATTTATATGCACTGTTATACTCCACTCAGCTATACATTTATTTTGCAGCCCATTCCTAAAATGCATGCCATAGTGTAAGTCTATGGTATTGCATTGAGGTCTCTCTGCCTAATGCAACCAAGAGAGCTCTGTGATTCCAGAAAAGATGGTCACATGACTTCGGCAGATCAGCTAAACCAGTCATTCTGAACCAATGTTCCTGTGGAGTCCCTAGAGTTCCAGAGGTTGCCAGGGGTTCCTTGTTGAACGATCCCCCATTTGATGGTGTCCTTGTAGTTCCATAACCAATACCATTTGGCACAGCCAGCATCATGTAGACAATTTTTTTTTTTTTTAGCTATCTGTAACAGGGGCATTCTTTCCACTGACCCCATTGAGAGGGGTGTTTTGCTTCTGATCACCAATGTAAGAAGCATTCTTCTCACTGGCCACCAATGTAAGGGGCATTCTTCTCACTGACCACCAATGTAAGGCCCATTCTTCCCACTGATCACCAATGTAAGGGTAATTCATCCTACTGGCCACCAATGAAAGGGGCATTCTTCTCACTGACCACCAATGTAAGGGGCATTCTTCTCACTGACCACCAATGTAAGGGGCATTCTTCTCACTGATCACCAATGTAAGGGTAATTCATCCTACTGGCCACCAATGTAAGGGGCATTCTTCCCACTGACCACCAATCTAAGGCCCATTCTTCCCACCAACCACCAATGTAAGGGGACACCAATGTAAGGGGCATCATTCCCACTGACCACCAATGTAAGTAAGATTCTTCCCACTGACCACCAATGTAAGGAGAATCACTTCCATTGACCATTAATATAAGGGACATTCTTTTTACTGACCACCAATATCAGATACATTTTTCCCATTGTCCACCAATGTATGGAGAATTCTTCCCAATAACCACCAAAGAGAGGGGCATTCTTTTAAATGACCACCAATATAAGGAACATTCTTCCCACTGACCACCAATGTAAGGAACATTCTTCCCACTGATCACCAATGTAAGGAGCATTCTTCCCACTGATCACCAATGTAGGGAGCATTCTTCCCACTGATCACCAATGTAAGGAGCATTCTTCCCACTGATCACCAATGTAAGGGACATTCTTCCCACTGATCACCAATGTAAGGGGCATTCTTCCCACTGATCACCAATGTAAGGAGCATTCTTCCCACTGATCACCAATGTAAGGAGCATTCTTCCCACTGATCACCAATGTAAGGGACATTCTTCCCACTGATCACCAATGTAAGGAACATTCTTCCCACTGATCACCAATGTAAGGAGCATTCTTCCCACTGATCACCAATGTAAGGGACATTATTCCCACTGATCACCAATGTAAGGAACATTCTTCCCACTGATCACCAATGTAAGGAACATTCTTCCCACTGACCACCAATGAGAGGGACATTCTTTTCAATGACCACCAATGTAAGGAGCATTCTTCCTACTGACCACCAAAGAGAGGGGCATTCTTCTCACTGACCACCAATATAAGGGACATTCCTCCTTACCGATCACTAGTGTAAAGGGCATTTTTGCCATTGACCCCAATGGATTGGTTTTAGTAAGGGTTCCCCAAACCATTTTAGGGGTTCTTCTGGGCTAAAGAAGCTGAGCTAAACCATTGCTTTTTAAATAAACCATGTTGTGTCATTCAACTCGGAAAGACTGAGGACTCCTCGTGGCAGAGAAGAGGTATTGCAGGGGGCAGCTCTGGATTGAAATTGGGTATTGCAGCTTCAACTGCAGTATTCTTTGAGCTTTATTCATTCTTTATTCTATCCAAAATTAAAGAAAAAAAAAAGTTTTGGCTTTAGATATACTTGAAGGGAGAAAAGGTAACAGTGACTTTGTACCTTGCCTCGGATGAGTGATCAGCTACAGCAACAAACTTGCGTCATTCTCGGTCAGAGCTGCGATTTCCAGTCTGAACGTTTGGTTAAATTGTAACTCCGGGGTGGTAGGATGTTTGTAATGACTGGCGGAAGAACTGCTTTTCCATCAGCGGCACGCCATCCTAATTCCTCCATTAAAATGTTCTTCTTACTTAGGAAAAGGTCAAAGCAAGAAACGGCGATGGTGAAAGAGAAAAAAAAAAGCTTGTAAAAATCGGTCGGATTCCTCGCCAGCGTTCCATTATTCGGATAAGGGTGGGGCAATTCAACAGATTTTCAGTGGGAAAACATGGTGGAATGTCCTTATGAGCTGACCAAGAAAAAAAAAAATTAACAAAAAAATGTATCTAAAGCCGATTAATTTTAAAGCTGCACAAAAATGTTCATGAAAATATATTCCTCAATAGCCATAAAGGATATACATGCTCTTTATGTGCACCAAACCCAAATATTACCTTGTAAATAAATCAGTGACATCATCGCTGTGCTGTACATAGCTTTTGTAGAGAGCAGAGCTGTGGGAGGGACTTGACATGCCCCACCCATTACAAGCTGTCTACAGAAAAGTAGAGTAGGGGGCGGAGACAAGACCAGTCACCCTGCACAAGGAGAGAGAGCAGAGCTGTGGGAGGGGCTCAGCAAGCTCCACCAACTACAGGCAGAAAACTACAGGAGGGGGCGGAGACAAGACCAGTCACCCTGTACAAGGAGAGTGGGCAGAGCTGTGGGAGGGGCTCAGCAGGCTCCATCCACTACAGACAGAAAACTACAGGAGGGGGCGGAGACAAGACCAGTCACCCTGTACAAGGAGAGTAGGCAGAGCTGTGGGAGGGGCTCAGCAGGCTCCACCCACTACAGACAGAAAACTACAGGAGGGGGCAGAGACAAGACCAGTCACCCTGTACAAGGAGAGTGGGCAGAGCTGTGGGAGGGGCTCAGCAGGCTCCACCCACTACAGGCAGAAAACTACAGGAGGGGGCGGAGACAAGACCAATCGCCCTGCACAAGGAGAGTGGACATAGCTGTGGGAGGGGCTCAGCAGGCTCCATCCACTAAAGGCAGAAAACTATAGGAAGGGGCGGAGACAAGACCAGTCACCCTTTACAAGGAGAGTGGCCAGAGCTGTGGGAGGGGCTCAGCAGGCTCCACCGACTACAGGCAGAAAACTACAGGAGGGGCGGAGACAAGACCAGTCACCCTGCACAAGGAGAGTGGGCAAGGCTGTGGGAGGGGCTCAGCAGGCTCCATCCACTACAGGCAGAAAACTACAGCAGGGGCGGAAATAAGACCAGTCACCCTGCACAAGGAGAGAGATCAGCAGTGAGCGGTCTTTATTACAGAAAGTCTCACACTGGATTACTGCACAGATAAAACCCACGCAGGCACAGGGAGAACATGCAAACTCCAGGCAGGTAGTGTCGTGGTTGGGATTTGAACCAGCGACCCTTCTTACTGCAAAGTGGATTTTCCTTTAGTAAATAACCCCCATTGTGTCATTGACCTGACCATAGATCTGGGAGGAGCACCCTGTGGAGGGGGTCCACCCGGTACTCTGTGGGCCCTTTCCACTGTATAGAATGGGGAGAATGAGTCCCTGCCAAATGTTCAGCAAGCCAATTTTCCACAAATGCGGTGGGATCTTTACCCTCTGATTTCTCGGGCAAACCAACAATGCGAACATTGTTCCTGCGTAAGCGATTTTCTGTGTCCTCAGCTCTGTTGTATGTGTCTTGTGCCATGCGGTGTGCTGCTCTGGCTTCACGTGCTAGAGGGGGGTACCTTATCCTCTATGTCGCTCACTCTGCACTCCACTGCAGTAGCCCTCTCTCTGAGTTTTTGCAGATCTTGCTTGAGAAGTGACACTTCTTCCCTCATGCCCCCAAACTGCACCTTCATATTATTGACTGACGCTGTGAACACCTGGACAGCCTTCAGTATTGCGGCTAGTGTCTGTTGTTCAGGGGACTCCTCATCATCTGCAGCAGGAGGGGGGGAGGGTGGGTTGAGCTGCGGCGCCATCTTGGGAGTCCGGTCCCGCCATCTCCAACGGGCCTCGGCGGGTCTTCCCTCGGGTGCAGAGGGCCGGCGGTGGGTCCGGGAGATGCTGTAGCACGGTAGACAGCTGGGGAGCCGAAGGAATCGGGGTTTTAGCTGCCAGGGAAGGATCAATGGGAGGATCAAGCAGGAGCTGTGAGAAGTGCATCCTCTCACATGTCGGTCTTGGCCACGCCCCCATGTTTGGTGGGTTTAAATGTAATTATTTTGGCAAAAAATGCAGAAATTAACGCGTGCGAAAAATTAAAAAAAATTGCACCCGTAGACGAGTGGTTAAGCTGTCATTGAGGGTGAAATTCGTCATGTGTAAGGGGAGTAACTACCACCATTTTATTCTACAGGGTCTCTGCTTTCATGTTTGGTGTTTTTTTTTTTTTTTTTTTTATCCAAAAAGAACTTTATTTAGTATTAAACACATACAGTCCAAGTGGCAACGATCAGAGTAGTCATAACATTAAGAACCCAGATCCATCCTTCCCAAAGACAGCTCATATAGGTATATTTATTATTTATTTTTGCTGATTCCCCCCCCCCCCCCCCCCCTCCGTTCATGCATTCTCCCTCCCCCGATTAGCAAAAATCATATCCCTGTACCAATGCACAGTCAGCCTATCGTGCAATATTGACGCGTGCGAAAACTAAAAAAAATTGTACTATAGACGAGTGGTTAAGTTGTCATTGAGGGTGAAATGCGTCATGTGCAGGGGGAGTAACTACCACCATTTTATTCTACAGGGTCTCTGCTTTCATGTTTGGTGGGTTTAAATTGAATTTTTTTGTAAAAAATGCAGATATTAATGTGTGCGAAAAATAAAAAAAAATTGCACCCGTAGACGAGTGGTTAAGTTGTCATTGAGGGTGAAATGCGTCATGTGTAAGGGGAATAACTACCACCATTTTATTCTACAGGGTCTCTGCTTTCATGTTTGGTGGGTTTAAATTGAATTTTTTTTGTAAAAAAATGCAGATATTAATGTGTGCGAAAAATAAAAAAAAATTGCGCCCAGTAGACGAGTGGTTAAGTTGTCATTGAGGGTGAAATGCGTCATGTGCAGGGGGAGTAACTACCACCATTTTATTCTACAGGGTCTCTGCTTTCATGTTTGGTGGGTTTAAATTGAATTTTTTTGTAAAAAATGCAGATATTAATGTTTGCGAAAAATAAAAAATAAATTGCACCCCGTAGACGAGTGGTTAAGTTGTCATTGAGGGTGAAATGCGTCATGTGCAGGGGGAGTAACTACCACCATTTTATTCTACAGGGTCTCTGCTTTCATGTTTGGTGGGTTTAAATTGAATTTTTTTGTAAAAAATGCAGATATTAATGTGTGCGAAAAATTAAAAAAAATTGCACCCCGTAGACGAGTGGTTAAGTTGTCATTGAGGGTGAAATGCGTCATGTGCAGGGGGAGTAACTACAACCATTTTATTCTACAGGGTCTCTGCTTTCATGTTTGGTGGGTTTAAATTGAATTTTTTTGTAAAAAATGCAGATATTAATGTGTGCGAAAAATAAAAAAAAATTGCACCCCGTAGACGAGTGGTTAAGTTGTCATTGAGGGTGAAATGCGTCATGTGCAGGGGGAGTAACTACAACCATTTTATTCTACAGGGTCTCTGCTTTCATGTTTGGTGGGTTTAAATTGATTTTTTTTGTAAAAAAATGCAGATATTAATGTGTGCGAAAAATAAAAATAAAATTGCACCCCGTAGACGAGTGGTTAAGTTGTCATTGAGGGTGAAATGCGTCATGTGCAGGGGGAGTAACTACCACCATTTTATTCTACAGGGTCTCTGCTTTCATGTTTGGTGGGTTTAAATTGAATTTTTTTGTAAAAAATGCAGATATTAATGTGTGCGAAAAATTAAAAAAAATTGCACCCCGTAGACGAGTGGTTAAGTTGTCATTGAGGGTGAAATGCGTCATGTGCAGGGGGAGTAACTACAACCATTTTATTCTACAGGGTCTCTGCTTTCATGTTTGGTGGGTTTAAATTGAATTTTTTTGTAAAAAATGCAGATATTAATGTGTGCGAAAAATAAAAAAAAATTGCACCTGTAGACGAGTGGTTAAGTTGTCATTGAGGGTGAAATGCGTCATGTGCAGGGGGAGTAACTACAACCATTTTATTCTACAGGGTCTCTGCTTTCATGTTTGGTGGGTTTAAATTGATTTTTTTTGTAAAAAAATGCAGATATTAATGTGTGCGAAAAATAAAAAAAAATTGCACCCCGTAGACGAGTGGTTAAGTTGTCATTGAGGGTGAAATGCGTCACGTGTAGGGGGAGTAACAATGGAAAAGAAGCCTTGCAGTGTTTCTAATAAAGATTTTGAAATAAAATAAAAAAATAGCAGTGTTGTGTGGCCTGGACGTTTGTTCATGATTGCAGGGAGGAGGCGGATCCCATATCGGTCCTGGACCTTGTGGTCATTGGTTGCATGAAAGTCGACTTGGAAAAGATTCAAATTATTATTTGTCTGGTATAGCAGATAACACGGCAATAGTCCAACAAGCTGGAGTCTCCTTTTTTAAATTGCCGTCATGGCGGATAACGAGGCAGGAAAGTTTGCGCTCCGCAGCGCACAGCCTATTCCGCTCCCAGGCAGAGAGCTGGGATACGTTGTGTGCGCTCAGAAGATTGACGTGTACTTTGACCATCAAGGTGGAGATAGGCTTAGTTTCGTATTAGAATTCGTAATTCGTGTCCGAAATTCAATTTGGATTCGTAAAAAATACGAATTTTCGTTAGGTTCGTTAACTTTTCGTAACAATTACGAAGGTTCGTTATGACGAATTTATCATTATGAGGTGGCTCCCACCATCCCTGTGCTGTGCTCAATATGAGGGGCTCCCACCATCCCTGTGCTGTGCTCATTATGAGGGCTCCCACCATCCCTGTTCTGTGCTCATTATGAGGGGCTCCCACCATCCCTGTGCTGTGCTCATTATGAGGGGCTCCCACCTTCCCTGTGCTGTGCTCATTATGAGAGGCTCTCACCATCCCTGTGCTCTCCTCATTGTGAGGGGCTCCCACCATCCCTGTGCTGTGCTCATTATGAGGGGCTCCCACCATCCCTGTGCTGTGCTCATTATGAGGGGCTCCCACCATCCCTGTGCTGTGCTCATTATGAGGGGCTCCCACCTTCCCTGTGCTCATTATGAGGGCTCCCACCATCCCTGTGCTCTCCTCATTGTGAGGGGCTCCCACCATCCCTGTGCTGTGCTCATTATGAGGGGCTCCCACCACCCTGTGCTGTGCTCATTATGAGGGGCCCCACCATCCCTGTGCTGTGCTCATTATGAGGGGCTCCCACCATCCCTGTGCTGTGCTCATTATGAGGGGCCCCACCATCCCTGTGCTCATTATGAGGGGCTCCCTCCATCCCTGTGCTGTGCTCATTATGAGGGGCTCCCACCATCCCTGTGCTGTGCTCATTATGAGGGGCTCCCACCATCCCTGTGCTGTGCTCATTATGGGGCTCCCACCATCCCTGTGCTGTGCTCATTATGAGGGGCTCCCACCATCCCTGTGCTGTGCTCATTATGAGGGGCTCCCACCATCCCTGTGCTGTGCTCATTATGAGGGGCTCCCACCATCCCTGTGCTGTGCTCATTATGAGGGGCTCCCACCATCCCTGTGCTGTGCTCATTATGAGGGGCTCCCCCCATCCCTGTGCTGTGCTCATTATGAGGGGCTCCCACCATCCCTGTGCTGTGCTCATTATGAGGGGCTCCCACCATCCCTGTGCTCATTATGAGGGGCTCCCACCATCCCTGTGCTGTGCTCATTATGAGGGGCTCCCACCATCCCTGTGCTGTGCTCATTATGAGGGGCTCCCACCATCCCTGTGCTGTGCTCATTATGAGGGGCTCCCACCATCCCTGTGCTGTGCTCATTATGAGGGGCTCCCACCATCCCTGTGCTGTGCTCATTATGAGGGGCTCCCACCATCCCTGTGCTGTGCTCATTATGAGGGGCTCCCACCATCCCTGTGCTGTGCTCATTATGAGGGGCTCCCACCATCCCTGTGCTGTGCTCATTATGAGGGGCTCCCACCATCCCTGTGCTGTGCTCATTATGAGGGGCTCCCACCATCCCTGTGCTGTGCTCATTATGAGGGGCTCCCACCATCCCTGTGCTCATTATGAGGGGCTCCCACCATCCCTGTGCTGTGCTCATTATGAGGGGCTCCCACCATCCCTGTGCTGTGCCCATTATGAGGGGCTCCCACCATCCCTGTGCTGTGCTCATTATGAGGGGCTCCCATCCCTGTGCTGTGCTTATTATGAGGGGCTCCCACCATCCCTGTGCTGTGCTCATTATGAGGGGATCCCACCATCCCTGTGCTGTGCCCATTATGAGCTGTGCCCACCATCCCTGTGCTGTGCCCATTATGAGGGGCTCTCACCATCCCTGTGCTGTGATGACTTGCTGGGTTTTTTAACTTTATCATAACGAATAATCGTAATTAACGAACATTCTTATTTTGTCCGATTCTGAATCTCCCATCGACTACCAGTACCGGTCTCTCCCACTCCCATATTATAAAAGGTCATTTTCCCAACCCTCACTCAGCAGCAGAAGAAAACCTCTGATTGGTCAACAAAACACCAGTCACGTTTCCGTTGTAACAAAATTTGGAAGCGAAATTCGTAAACAAAATTTCGTATTTCTAATACAAAATTCGGAAGCAGAGCAATTCGTATTTCGGATCCTCCCGAATGTACGAATTTACGGAAATTCGTACGAATTTTCGATTCGAAACTACGAACTAATCGCACATGTCTACCCGGTGCGAGTGCCCGGCGGCCCGTTAACCGCGCGGGACCGTGGAGCTGTGTGTGTAAACACACAGCTCCACGTCCTGTCAGCGGAGAGGAGACCGATCATGTGATCCCAGTACGGAGGAACACCGATCGGCCTCCTCCCCTTGAGTCCCCTCCCCCCACAGTTAGAATCACTCCTATAGGGAACACATTAACCCCTGCAGCGCCCCCTAGTGTTAACCCCTTCCCTGCCAGTCACATTTACACAGTAATCAATGCAATTTTATAGCAACGATCGCTGTGTAAATGTGACTGGTTCTAAAAATGTGTCAAAAGTGTCCGAAGTGTCCGCCGCAATGTCGCAGTCACGAAAAAAAAAATCGCAGATCGCCGCCATTAAATTGCAATAAATCTATCCCCTATTTTGTAGACGCTATAACTTTTGCGCAAACCGATCAATATACGCTTATTGCGTTTTTTTTTACCAAAAATATGTAGAAGAATACGTATCGGCCTAAACTGAGTAAAAAAATATTTTTTTAAAAAAAAATGGGATATTTATTATAGCAAAAAGTAAAAAATATTGTGTTTTTTTTCAAAATTGTCGCTCTTCTTTTGTTTATAGCGCAAAAAATAAAAACCGCAGGGGCGATCAAATACCACCAAAAGAAAGCTCTATTTGTGGGAAAAAAAGGACGTCAATTTTGTTTGGGTGTAACGTCGCACGACCGCGCAATTGTTAGTTAAAGCGACGCAGTGCCGAATCGCAAAAAGTGCTCTGGTAAGGAAGGGTGTAAAATGGCCCGGTGCTGAAGTGGTTAATAAACAGAGTTCAGAAGTAAAATAAAGTAACATTGTTACTTTTGTATCTGTTTCATTCATCTGCAGATCCAAGGGATGAGCCTCCATCTGCATAGGATGTCAGTAAAAACTAGATGACATTATAAAAACTCCCGGGGCTGCCGACATCACAGCAGCAGTCTCGGGGCTTTTGGATATCTACACAAGGGAGGCTTTTACAGGTAAATAACATGGATAAAATATGTTAAAGCGGAGTTCCGCTTAAAAAAAAATATATATATATTAAAAGTCAGCAGCTACAAATACTGCAGCTGCTGACTTTTAATAATCGGACACTTACCTGGCCCAGGGTCCAGCGATGTGGGAGATCGAAGCCCCGCTCGTCTCCCCCTCTGCTTGGCGGCGCCGGCATTGTGACTATGGGCGCCTGGCTGTGGCTTCACAGCCAGGCACCCACTGCGCATGCGCGAGCCACGCGCCGTGATTGGCTGCGCAGTCATCTGGGACGTCCCAGATGATTGTCTAGAGGGAGGGGGCAGAGCTGATCTCCCTTCCAGCGCCGAGGGAAATTCCGTCAGGAGCCGAGGTGAGTAAGGAGGCAGATTACGAGGGACCCCCTAGCAACAGGCATTAAAGCGGAGTTCCACCGTTTTTTTTTTTTTTTTTTTTTTAAAGTCAGCAGCCACAAATACTGCAGCTGTTGACTTTTAAATTATGGACACTTACCTTTCCAGGGAGCCTGCGATGTCAACGCCCGAAGCCTCAGGTGCTGCCGCCGCCATGCTGCCGCCATCTTCGGTATAAAAACTCCACTTTAATGCGGTGTTCACACTAAAAAAATACATTTAAAGTGAGCAGCTACAAATACTGCAGCTGTTAACTTTTAATAATCGGACACTCACCTGTCACAGGGATGAGCCGCGCTGTGCTCCGTGACTGGCCACGCAATCATCTGGGACCTGTTACGTGTCCCAGATAATTGACAGAGGGGGGGGGAAAGAGGCGATTTTATTTTTTTGCGTGGAACTCCACTTTAAGTGTACATTTAGGGGTCTTTTTGCATTTGGCCACTAGATGGCGCTAAGTATCTTAGGTAATGCCTATGTTACCAAGTGCCATCTACTGGACAAATTTTGTATTTCTTGTTTTAAATCAATGAAAAACATCTGACCAGCATAGGAAATAGCCTAATAACATTCATTTTTTTGCCCCGTGCGAAATGCTATGCACATTTTTTTTTTTATGAATACACCTTATAATCCAATAGGAAGATTGTTGTTAAAATGGTCTCTTTAAGGCTCACCTTTGCTTTAATACACGGCTATCTCCATAGCAGCGGATGGGAACATTTAATCCAGCCACAGCGGGTAGCAGAATGACACTCGTGTTCATTATTGTTGCATCAGAGTCGGTATTAGTTTGTCCCGTCCAAGAACTATTCCAGCTTCATATTGGCTCTGGAACACGGGAGAGGGGAGGGAGGGGCTGTGTACGAGCGCAGCGGCCAGCGCAAACTGTCAGTACACATTTGTGTACGCCGCCATCTCCCGGGCATTAGTTACGAACTGAACCCGTTAAATAAAACTCTCCCCTCGATATCCTGCTATTGTTTAAATGCATTTATTTGGTAACCGATATGTTAGTACATCTGAAAAGCAATAACGGAGCTGCGCTGCCAAGATTCCCCGGCTGTTCCGCCAAACAAACTGCATCCACTTAGCGGAACAGAGCGAGGCTTGTATTTGGCTTTTCTTCTTCTTTTTTTTTACTGACGCTCCAGTTCCTTCAAATGTCAAATGATTAAAAACAGGATTGGATTTACTGCGTGTTTGGCTTGGCGATGAAATCTACAGAAATTTTTTTTTTCTTTTGTTTGAGATTAGAAAAAGTCAATTATTGGAAGGCACAGGAAACGCAGTGGTTATGGGGGGTCCCGCCCCTCCCTCCCCTCTAGAGACGCCATTTACAACCCTTGGCTGAGGATGACTTTGCTCAGGGTTTTGCTCTGATCTTTGGACTCCGCCATGAAAGATTCGATCTCCTCCACCGTGCGGGGGAGGGGGGGGGGGGGGGGCGCAGGTGAGAAGCTCCACGCCGCTGGCGGTTAACGTGATGTCATCTTCAATACGCACCTGCGGAAAAGGATGTGAGCGTGTGCGCTTACTATCGTATCATAAATGGACATTCCATATATTTATAAATCCGTTCATCTGACATTCACCAAACATTACCAGCGGGTAGGGGTGTACTCACTTTTGTTGCCAGCGGTTTAGACATTAATGGCTGTGTGTTGAGTTATTTTGAGGGGACAGCAAATTTACACTGTAATGCCGCATACACACGATCGGAATTCTCGTCGGAAAAAACTCTGACGGTTTTCCGACGGAATTCCGCTCAAGCTGTGTTGCCTACACACGATCACACCAAATTCCGACGGTCAATAACACAGCGGCATAAAACACGTTCGACAGCACTATATAAGGGAAGTTTAATGCTTCCGAGCATGCGTCGAATTGTTTCCGAGCATGCGTCGGAATTTTGCGTGTCAGAATTGCATACACACGATCGGAAGATCCGATAGAAAGGTTTTCTATCGGAAAAATTGAGAACAGGTTCTCAATTCAAAGTCCGTCGGAAATTCCGACAGAAAAAGACTGTTGAGCATACACACGGTCGGAAAATCCGATGAGAAGCTCCCATCGGACTGTTTCCATCGGAAATTCCGACCGCGTGTACGTGGCATTATACAAGCTGTACACTCACTACTTTACATTGTAGCAAAGTGTCATTTCTTCAGTGTTGCCACATGAAAAGATAGAATAAAATATTTGCAAAAATCGGAGGGGTGTACTTACTTTTGTGAGATACTGTAAATTAAAAAAAAACTGTTGGCGCAGCGGGAAAAATTAATTCGATTTTTTTGTGTGAGATTTTAGCTCCTGTTTGACCTTAGCCGTATGGGTCGTCTTTGTTCGTAATGTTGGAGATTTAATAAATAAATCACACAGAGGCACAAAAAACACTTTGCACCCAATCCTTGGCGCAAGCGAAGTCACCTGGGGGCGATCGGGGGTGGGGCGTCCCTACAGGGGCGCAGTCTTGATGGGTAGAAAGTGCAAGCTGTTGGCAGGAGGTGAAACTTCTGTGTGCAGCTACCAATTAACATAACTCTGCTAATTACCAAAACCTGGAGGGGAGCCGCAACGATGGCGGGCAGGACGGGGCAGGCCCCCCTGCGCTCCGGGCCGTGCCTTCGGATCGGAGCGATTGGCAGACAAACCTCATTACATTCTTCAAAGATCTTCTTCATTCCAGAAAATGAATGTGATCCCATGCTGAGATTTATTTCCAAACCTGTATAAAACTATTTGTAAGTGGGAGACAAGGAATTCATTTTCTCTTAACCACTTGCTTACAGGTCACATAAACCCCCCTCCTGCCCAGACCAATTTTCAGCTTTCAGCGATGTCACACTTTGAATGACAATTTCGCGGTCATACAACACTGTACTCAAATGACATTTTTATAATTTTTCCCCCACAAATAGAGCTTTCTTTTGGTGGTATTTGATCACCTCTGGGGTTTTTACTTTTTGTTAGACAAATGAAAAAAAAAGAGGAATGTTTCCAACACCTTGTTGAATCTATACCATGAAGAATGAAGGCAAAACCCTCTACTAGCGAGGAGTACCTAATAAAGTGGCCGGAAAGTGTATACAGTATATAGATCTATATATAGATCTATATATATATATATATATATATATATATATATATATATATGTAGCACTAACCCCGAAGGAGCTGCTGGTTTTATTTGGGCTTACCGTTACCGTTACCTCACCTGCTTGCTTCTCCGTCTTGCTTCTCCGTCTTGGGGATCCCGTGGAAAGTGGCCCAAAGAATGTTGAAACTGACACTGAATCCTCTTTTGGGTTATTTATTTAAAAAAACACAAAGTCTCTCAATAAAGGGTAGAGGGTTAGGGGTGAGTTTGGGTACTTAAATTGCAAGGTGAAAGTATTAGAAGAATCCAGAGAATAAAACTGTTCCAAGAACTGGATTCAACAACCCCCCAGATAGACCTCTCTCACTAGGCCTAGCCGCCGGTGGGATGCTCGGTAAAGTCTCTGCCACAGACTTGTAAGTTACACTTGAGCGTTACTTCGATGATTCGGATGAATTTAAAGAACTGACATACGGTACCAGTTTCTCTCAGCCGATCGGGTGATACAGTATGAATGTTGATCCAGGTTGCGTTCTTCAACTAAGTCTCCAGGCTCCTTCAGAGAAACCAGCCTTGCGCACGGCCTTCTCCTGAAAGAGTCCTCCCCTGGGGTTCTTCAGTTGCTGGGCCTCTCCCTTCAGATGAGACGGCACCGGACCTTCCTTGTATCAGTAGGCTCCGAAAGTTGCTCGGGCCTAACCCTTCAGTTGCGTTGCCTCGGGCCAGCCAGCCCCAAGACACAGGATGCATATTTCCGCACCCCAGGCCAGGAGGGCCATAGGGCTGGGTCAGGAGGACCACCAGAACCAGACAGAAAATAATCCCCCCGCAAACATGGCGTCTGTACCTTAAATACCACCCCCCAGAAATCACAGCAGGAAAACACTCCCACTGGGCTGGTTCCGAGAGATAAGTGGCATTCAATGCATCCAGCTAGACTGCGTTTCTACTCTAGCCGGCGGTGACAGCCACACCTACGGTCAAGGAGAACCCAGTGCAACCCAGCACCCAGTCCGGTACTGAAACCAGAAATTTAGAGAAATTATCCTGAAGCCCAACTGTGGCTTCGGGCAACTTAATTTTAGAAAAACAATAGCGCCTGCTCGTCAGGAGCCAGCGCTATATATATATATATATATATATATATAGATAGATAGATAGATAGATAGATAGATAGATAGATATCTATATCATTTTTTTTTTTAATGCCATCTGTCACAACTTTTTGACCATTTCATCTCCATTTGGTGAACCAGCTTGCATTCTGCGCTTCATAAAAAACTAGAAGAGAGACGAGTCAGAATGCCGGAGCCAAGTGGAGAAGAGTTAGGAGGGAAATATGGTGGTTTTTATATTCAGGCGAGTAATAAGCGCACATCTTTCCCATCTCAGAAAACAGCCCGTGTATTTAGACAGAGAGAATTCCCAGGGTAACTCTCACCAGGGACCGATCTTATAAGAGGAAACAGTTACATCTTTATTGCCATGTCAGCTTCCTAACGGCTCTGCGATAAGGAACAGGTTGTGCCAAATCCCACCAGGAATTGTGCCGACAGAACAGTTTTCTATCTTATCACTGGGACAGATATCACCAGTATCACCCGTATGAATCACTCCGCACAGCACCCTCCACCCACAGCCTCACTCACTAGTCATAAGATTGAACTGAAAGGGGAAAAGTCATCTTGTAGGATTTTCTAGAACTAAAAAGAGATCAGTTTGCTTTAGTTGTATCAATACGACCCCCCCAAAAAGTGACACTGGAGAGCAGTGGCGGCTGGTGCTCAAAATTTTTGGGGGGGCGCAAACAAACAGCCTCACTGTGCCATCAAACGCTGCCACTGTGCCCATTAAATGCTGCCACTGTGCCCATCAAACGCTGCCACTGTGCCCCTCAAACGCTGCCACAGTGCCCCTCAAACGCTGCCACAGTGCCCCTCCAAGTGCTGCCAGAGTGCCCCTCCAAGTGCTGCCAGAGTGCCCCTCCAGTGCTGCCAGAGTGCCCCTCCAAGTGCTGCCAGAGTGCCCCTTTAAGTGCTGCCAGAGTGCCCCTTTAAGTGCTGCCAGAGTGCCCCTCAAGTGCTGCCAGAGTGCCCCTCAAGTGCTGCCAGAGTGCCCCTCAAGTGCTGCCAGAGTGCCCCTCAAGTGCTGCCAGAGTGCCCCTCAAGTGCTGCCAGAGTGCCCCTCAAAGTGCTGCCAGAGTGCCCCTCAAGTGCTGCCAGAGTGCCCCTTTAAGTGCTGCCAGAGTGCCCCTCAAGTGCTGCCAGAGTGCCCCTCAAGTGCTGCCAGAGTGCCCCTCAAGTGCTGCCAGAGTGCCCCTTTAAGTGCTGCCAGAGTGCCCCTCAAGTGCTGCCAGAGTGCCCCTTTAAGTGCTGCCAGAGTGCCCCTTTAAGTGCTGCCAGAGTGCCCCTTTAAGTGCTGCCAGAGTGCCCCTTTAAGTGCTGCCAGAGTGCCCCTCAAGTGCTGCCAGAGTGCCCCTCAAGTGCTGCCAGAGTGCCCCTCAAGTGCTGCCAGAGTGCCCCTCAAGTGCTGCCAGAGTGCCCCTTAAGTGCTGCCAGAGTGCCCCTTTAAGTGCTGCCAGAGTGCCCCTTTAAGTGCTGCCAGAGTGCCCCTCAAGTGCTGCCAGAGTGCCCCTCAAGTGCTGCCAGAGTGCCCCTCTAAGTGCTGCCAGAGTGCCCCTCAAGTGCTGCCAGAGTGCCCCTTTAAGTGCTGCCAGAGTGCCCCTTTAAGTGCTGCCAGAGTGCCCCTTTAAGTGCTGCCAGAGTGCCCCTTTAAGTGCCCCTCCAAGTGCTGCCACTGTGCCCCCTGCCTGCCCTCTGCACTTACCTTGTCTCGATGTGCAGCTGGTGATGGCGTCAGGCGGCGAGCGGTGTCTCATCATCTTCTTCTCCCGCGCTCCTCCTGTCTTCTGCTATCGTCCGTCCGAGGTCTTCTTCTCCCGCGCCTGTCTTTTGCTATGATTGGACGCCTAGCGTCCAATCACAGCGCCTGTGACTTCAGCCAATCAGGTTACAGGTAACAGACCTGGCAACCTGATTGGCTGAGAGGCGGGTCTGTGTTAGGGAAGCGATGTATTCGCTTCTCTAACCAGGGCCGGATTTCCCACAAGGCCACCGAGGCCAGGCCTCGGGGCGGCAGTGGGGCAGGGGCGGCGCCGCATTAAGGGCTGATCCTAGGCTGCTCGGGGGTGCAGTGCTCCCGAGCGCCAGAGAGGTGGGGGCGCTGAAGCGCCAGAGTGCTCCCTTCCCTCCTCCTCTTGTTGTTCGTTTGCAGAGGCGGCTCTCTCCGCCGCTGTGTTTCCCGGTCAAGTTCCTCCCCGCTTCCTCCTCCTGTCAGAGAAGGAGAGCAGCCGGGGATGAGATCGGAGGCGGAGCGGCTGGTCACTGTGTGGAGCGTGACCAGCGGCAGCCGCGGAGTGACGTCACGGGGCGGTCCCTGCCTGTCACTATTCCTCCTCTCTGTGTCTCTCTCCTGCATGCCTTGTACAACTGCTCTCCACCCGGGCGGCGCAGCTGCACATTGTCCTCTTCTCTCCAGCTGCCGCCCGGGTGTTTTTATGTACCATATATGAGGGGGGGGTCTGTATTAATGGAGGGGGGTCTGTCCTGGGGAGGTCTGTACTATTGGAGGGGAGTGGTTTGTCCTGGGGGGGGGGTCAGTTCTATTGGAGGGGGGTGGTTGGTCCTGGGGGGGGGGGTCTGTACTATTGGAGGGGGGTGGTTTGTCCTGGGGGGGTCAGTTCTATTGGAGGGGGGGTCAGTTCTATTGGAGGGGGGTGGTTTGTCCTGGGGGGGGTCTGTACTAATGGAGGGGGGGTCTGTACTATTGGAGGGGGGTGGTTTGTCCTGGGGGGGTCTGTACTAATGGAGGGGGGTGGTTTGTCCTGGGGGGTCTGTACTAATGGAGGGGGGGTTTTCTGGGGGGGTCTGTACTAATGGAAGGGGGGTTTTCCAGGGGGGGTCTGTACTAATGGAAGGGGGGTTTTCCAGGGGGGGTCTGTACTAATGGAAGGGGGGTTTTCCAGGGGGGTCTGTACTAATGGAAGGGGGGTTTTCCAGGGGGGGTCTGTACTAATGGAGGGGGGTCTGTCCTGGGGGTCTGTACTAATGGAGGGAGAGAGAGAACCCCGCTGCCCTGCGCCACCAGAGAGAAAGCCACACAGCCTAGTGCCATCCCTGGCGGAGAATGGAACGTAGTCATTGCAGGAATACAGATCTGGGTGCTACCCAGCGCAGTCGCCACGGGAAATTCAGCGTGAGCTGACTCCTGATCAGAGGAACCGTTGCTGTATCGCTGGGTCAGGTGAGAGGGCCCATCGGCCATTATCTACTAATGTCCATAGGAACTGCAGTCTCTGACCATCTCCTGTACTATGTCTGCAGTCTCTGACAGTCTCTTGTATCATAACTACAGTCTCTGACCATCTCCTGTACTATGCTTGCATAAAGGACGAGAATGGTGGTGTGTGTGTGTGGTGGGGGGGGGGGGCGGGCATTGAAGGACCCGGCCTTGGGGCGGCAAAGGGAGCAAATCCGGGCCTGTCTCTAACACAATACTGTGTAATCAGCGAACGCACGGCCGTGCGCCCGCTGTTTACACTTAGGGAAGCCTATTAGAGCACACCGCTCTAATAGGGTCCCCTATTAGAGCTTACAGCTCTAATAGGGGCGCTTCCCGCAACACCCCCCCCCACTGTAATTCAGATGCCCGGCGCCCGATCAGGGGCCGGACACCTGAATAGGGGGCGGCAGAGGTGACAATAGATAGATTCATGCAATGCATGAATCTATCTATTGGTGATAGAGCGGTGCATACTGCACTGTGCCCGGCGCCCTTAACCACTTCAATACCAGACACTTAGACACCTTCCCGCCCAAGCCAATTTTCAGCTTTCAGCGATGTCGCAATTTGAATGACAATTGCGCGGTCATGCTACACTGTACCCAAACAAATTTTTTATCATTTTGTTCCAACAAATAGAGCTTTCTTTTGGTGGTATTTGATCACCTCTGCGATTTTTATTTTTTGCGCAACAAACAAAAAAAGACCGAAAATTTTGCAAAAAAACAAGTTTTTCTTTGTCACTGTTAATTTTTTTTGTAAATAAGTGCGTTTTCTTCTTCAATGACGGGCACTGATAAGGCGGCACTAATGGGCACTGATAAGGCGGCACTGATGGGCACCGATGAGGTGGCACCAATTAGGGGGCACCGATGAGGTGGCACTGATGATGGGCACTGATAGGCGGCACTGATGGGCACTGATAGGTGGCACTGATGGGCATTGATAGGTGGCACTGGTATGCGGCACTGATGGGCACTCAGGTGGCACTGATGGGCACTCATAGGCGGCACTGACGGGTACTTATGGGTGGCACTGATGCACACATATAGGTGGCACTGATAGGTGGCATGGATGGGCACTGATAGAAGGCATGCATGGGCACTGATAGGTGGCATGGATGGGCACTGATAGGTGGGCATGGGTGGGCACGGATGGGCACTGATAGGTGGCACTGATGGACGCTGATGAGTGGCACTGATAACACTTATGGGTGGCATTGCTGGGAATCCTTTTTTTTTTACTTTTTTTTTATTAATATGATGTGCCAATCAGTGCCCATCTGTGGGCACTGATTGGCATATTTTTGATTTTTTTTTTAACATGTGGATGGCCATGGGGGATGTACCTGGCCATCCACATGCTGGGGGCTTCCCTGGTGGTCCTGGGGGCTTCCCTGGTGGTCCTGGGGGCTTCCCTAGTGGTCCAGTGTAGGCATCTGAGGGGGGGCTGCGCTGATAAACAATCAGCGCAGACCCCCCCTGTCAGGAGAGCCCCCTCTACTCGCGTCTGTCAGACGCGAGTGAGGAAAAGCCGATCAACGGCTCTTCCTGTGTACATCGTGATCAGCCGTGATTGGACACGGCTGATCACGTGGTAAAGAGCCTCCGCCGGAGGCTCTTTACCGAGATCAGTGTAGCGGTGTGTCAGACTGACACACCGCTCCACCGATCGCCGCGATGCGCGCCCCCACGGGCGCGCGGCGGCTGTTATCCTGAAGGACGTCATATGACGCCCAGTCAGGATAACGAAGCCACTTCCCGGACGTCAATTTACTATTGACCGGGCGGGAAGTGGTTAAAGGGACATGTTTAAATAAAAATTTTTTTTTTTTTTTAACTTTTTTTTTTTCTTTTTTTTTTTTTTTTAACTGCAAGGAGGGGGGGGGGGGGGGGCGGCGCCCGGGCGCCCCCTATGGACGGGCCGCCACTGCTGGAGAGTTAAACCCCCTTAGAATCTCTTCTATCTTTAAATGTCTGCACACCTGCTGTGCCCATTATAAGGGGTTTACACAATCCCTGTGCTGAGTCCCCGGGTCTGTACACCTGCTTTGCACATTATGAGGGGTCCACACATCCCTATGCTGAGTTCCTGGGTCTGTATACCTGCTGTGCCCATTATGAGGGGTTCCCACCATCCCTGTGCTGAGTTCCTGGGTCTGTACACCTGCTGTGCCCATTATGAGAGGTTTCCACCATCCCTGTGCTGGGTTCCTTGGTCTGTACACCTGATGTGCCCATTATGAGGGGTTCCCACCATCCTGTGCTGAGTTCCCTGGTCTGTACACCTGCTGTGCCCATTATAAGGGGTTCCCAACATCCCTGTGCTGGGTTCCTTGGTCTGTACACCTGCTGTGCCCATTATGAGGGCTTCCCACCATCCCTGTGCTGAGTTCCTGGGTCTGTACACCTGCTGTGCCCATTATGAGGGGTTCCCACATCCCTGTGCTGAGTTCCTTGGTCTGTACACCTGCTGTGCCCATTATGAGGGGGTTCCCACTATCCCTGTGCTGAGTTGATGGGTCTGTACACCTGCCGTTCTCATTATGAGGAGCTCCCACCATTGTTGTGTCTCTGCACTCTGCTGTTGTTTTTTTTCCGGTGAACTGCAACAGGCTTTATTGGCACCAGATTGGTCAGACCGGCATTCCCTCATGGCTTTGCTCTATGACGCTTTTCAACCTCATGATTAAGCCCATTGGGTGAAACACGTCAGAAGGTGGAGGGAGTGAAGGTATTTTTGACCTATCTGGCACCAATGAAGCTTTTTGCAGTTCAGCAATGAAAACCTGAACACCAAACAATGGCCTCGGTGTTTGTGTGCCCAAAGGGAAGAAGGCGGATTCCTGCCAGCCTGCACACCTGTGGCAGGTATATGTCTGTCTGGAATTTATACATTTATGATAATGGAAGTGAAATAGTGATTCAGCATGAAGGAAGAGCACAGGTAGGCGGAGGGGTAACAGCAACAATTGATTGATGAATCATGCCTGAGCGGGGTTGGCCAGGGCCTGGTCCAGGACGTGGTCGATGAAGTCGATGCCAGGCTCGATGGCGAGGGTGCAGAACGTTCAGGGAGGTCAATGCGATCGATGCCCTAAAAATGAACCACATAGAGATTAATTGGTAAGTGTCTATGTACAAATCTGACCGCAGACATCCATTGTAGAATAGGGTTGGGGTTTTTTTTTGCAGTTTGAGTAGGCAGGAGGAGTAGTGTAGTGTGTAGTGTAGTTAACAGCTCATTGAGGGGTGGGGAGGGGGGATTCTTACGTTACTCTCCAAGCTGCAGCGCTTTATTTGCCTTCATCTGGCCTTTGGGGTATTATTCCTCCCGCTGATGCGAGGAGCTATTCCTCCCAATGACACCAACAATGGGGTACTACCCCTCCCAATGACACCAACAATGGGGCACTATTCCTCCCACTGACACCAGTCATGGTGTCCCCTTTTGGATGAATTAGAGCGGAGACTGCGAGCCAGGCCTTCTCGTCCAGCATCAGTACCTGACCTCACAAATGTGCTTCTGGAAGAACGGTCAAACATTCCCATAGACACCCTCCTAAACCTTGTGGACGGCCTTCCCAGAAGAGTTGAAGCTGTTCTAGCTGCAAAGGGAGGGCCAACTTAATATTGAACCCTACGGACTTAGACTGGGACAGGGGCGGACTGACAACTCATTGGGCCCCCGGGCAATAGGAGATTATGGGGCCACACAGTATACACACACACACAGTATACAATCACACAGTATACATATACATGTACACACAGTATACACAGACATGTTTCTATTGGCTGAGAAGATACTGGAGAGGTGGGGCAGCTATAATCTCGGGATTTTTGACCGAAAGCATGTCGGTAAGAGACATTTCAGAAACAGATGTAAAAAAAAACACAGATTTTTACATACTGCCCCTGGTTTTACTGAGGCTGGCAACCCTGATGGGGCCCCCTAGTGGCCCGGGGCCCTCGGGAAGTGCCCGAGTGGCCAAATGGTCAGTCCGCCCCTGGAATGGGATGCCATTAAAGTTTAGGTGCATGTAGAGGCAGGCGCCCCAATACTTTTGGTAATATTTATTTCTTTTATACTAATAATGGCGGTGATTAGCGACGTATTGTGGGACTGTGACAGGGCTGTTCTCCACCGCGTCCACCAACTCCTCACCTTGCTGTATTGACCCTTCTCTAAAACAGGTCAAAAAGCACTTTCTTTCCCCTTTAAATGGGGTCAGTGACTCCAGCCGCAGTTTCCTCCAGGAATAGCCTGTTGGATTTCGCTCACCACTGGCTTGCTCTGTTCACAGGTGCAATGCTCCAGCGATGCTCAAAAAAATCAGAACAAACCCATCATCATGCTTTTTGCAAAAAAACTGTATTTATTAAAACCTCCAAAAGAATATGACTCACATTTAAAAGTGCCCAGTATTCTGGGGGCACACATCAGACTATAAGCATATATTTAGCTGTGAGGAGCTAAAAGATCGGCTTCACCCTACTGGGATTCTATATGACATCGCTTGCTGTCAAAGGATGATGACGTCATTGGCTCCAACACGTTTCGTCACAGTCACATTACGTTCCTCTTTTTTTCTTGTATATAAAGGGCAATGTATAGAAATTGGTAGGGGGGTGTCACCATCACTAATATACTGCTATTATTTGATAGTATAAGTGTTCATTATTTTTACATCCAGTATGTGCATTTGAGCTGCCCCCCCCCCCCCCCCAAGGGGGTATCACCATTATTGATGTCTTCGGAGGTTTCATTTCATTTTGAGTTAAGCATACATAAATCAAAGGGAGGTTTTCAGCACTTTATCATTATCTTAATGAAAGTAGTGCAGCATTAATTACTCAATCACATTATCTTAAGGTGTGGGAACACGTGTGAATGCGTGGAGCAATCTATATAAAGTATAGGGAGTAAAATAAAGGGTTAAATTTGCACATAGAGGTTGTGTGGGGGTCACCGCGGTTATTTTTTTATTTCAGTGTATAACGTCAAGGACTTAGGGGCTGCTCTCGATCAACAGGAATATCCCAAAGGACTCCTGGAGGAAGTCACTGAAGTGTAGGAAGGAAAAAAAGTGCCACATTACCATCAATAGTCCCTAATAAAGTTTTTTTCCACAAGGAAAGCCATCGTGTTTGGGGGGGGGGGGGGGCTTTAAAGCTCCCCCTTCACCAGGGCTTGTAAAGTGATGGCGGATCGATGGGACCCGGTCATACATGGTAGTAGTGGAAAGAGGAAGGTATGCAGTGCTGGTGCAAGGATTTTTGACACCCTAGGCGAAACCTAATTTTACCCCCCCCCTGGCTGACTCTGCCCCCTTTTCCCTGCCCATGTAAATCCCACCTTTTTAAGAAAGCGCCCATCAAATGTAGCCTCACCAGCACCCATCAAATGTAGCCTCACCAGCGCCCATCAATTGTAGCCTCGCCAGCATCCATCAAATGTAGCCTCACCGGCGCCCATCAAATGTAGCCTCACCAGCGCCCATCAATTGTAGCCTCACCAGCGCCCATCAAATGCAGCCTTACCAGCACCCATCAAATGCAGGCTACCAGCGCCCTTCAATGCAGCCTACCAGTGCCCATCAATGAATGTTTACTTGCTGCGGGAGTCGGGACACAGACACCGTCCTCCACCAATGCTGTGCCTCTGACACTATGTGTGAACGGAGCGGTGGCTGCCTGCTGATGCTGAGACTTAGTTGCTTGCTGCAGAGAGTAGGAAAATCAGTGGCCGTGCGCCCTAGGCAGCAGGGCGCCCTAGTTTGCCTAGTGGTAGCACCGGCCCTGAAGGTATGTACGCTTGGAGTTTAGCTTTAATGATTTTATGTGTCTATGGCCCCATGTACACCAGATGTTTTGCCCCGGTGCTTAGGTGGCAGTGAAAGGCACAGGCACACCGTCCAGCCCTGCTTCTGGCAGCCTGTTAAACTCTACGAGAGACTGAAAGCTGCTGCGGCTGGATGTGGCTGGACGGTGCACCAAGTGGTATTAACGTTTAGTCCAGTAAATGCCCAGATATAAATGCCCGGAATGCAAGAAGTCTGCATTGTGAGTCTTCATCCTTGGTCGCATAATGCCCTACTCGGTGCACCGTCCAGCTGGGACTCGGAGTCACTATAGAGCAGATCCAGCTGGGTCCTTGGTTCCAGCTTGTACTGGAATTCTAAATAAACAACCCAGCCAAGCCAACGCACTCCCCTGTCACAGGGAGGCCGCTTCCAGGCCTGGAACACACAGCGCAATTCATCTCCAACTCCTAACAAGCAGTAGAGAACATTCTGGCCATGGGGGGAAGAGATCACAGTGAGGACGGAGAACAGAATCCGTTTCTGGGTGGAGCTCCGGCGTACGATCGTCCAAGGCGGCTTCCAGGCTGACAACAGCGAGGCTCCCGCTGACACGGGAGAACGTCAGGAGGCCTGGCAGCCAAACAGACCCTCCCAAACTTTACATCGTGTTTAGACGATCTTTACTGATTGCAGATTTCTGGTGTACACTCGCTACATGCTGCCGATCTGCTTTCTTCTTTAGCAATGGTCACATGACCCAATGTCTATGGTTCTGGTCACATGACTGTGTGCCTTGGTTTCTGGTGACATGCACCCTATTTCATAAGTTTCTAGTCACATGACCCTGTGCCTAGGTTTCTGGTCAAATGACCCTATGCCTAGGTTTCTGGTCACATGACCCCAGGGCCGGGACAAGGGGTGGGCAGGAGGGGCGGCTGCCCCTGGCGCAATGGTATATTGCAGGGGTAGGGGGCACCCTGAGCCTAACCTTAAGGGAAAGGGGGGCGCAGTTTGGCATCTTTGCCCTGGGCACTGGATGACCTTGTCCCGGCACTGCATGACCCTATGCCTAGGCTTCTTGTCACATAACCTGTGCTTAGGTTTCTGGTCATGTCACCCCATGCCTAAGTTTGTGGTCAAATGACCCTATGCCTAGGTTTCTGGTCGCATTACCCACTGTCTAGGTTTTTGGTGCTATGACCCTCTGCCTAGGTTTCTGGTCACATGACCACATGCCTGGGCTTCTGGTCACATGACCCCATGCCTAGGCTTCTGGTCACATGACCCCATGCCTACGTTTCTTGTGCGATGACCCTATGCCTAGGTTTTCAGGTAACATGATCCTATGCCTAGGTTTCTGGTCACATGACCTGTTGCCTAGGTTTCTGGTGCCATGACCCCACGCCTAGGTTTTTGGTGCCGTGACCTTATGCCTAGGTTTCGGGTCACGTGACCCCACGTCTAGGTTTCTGGTCACATGACCCTATGCCTAAGTTTTTGGTGCTATGACTCCCTGCCTCCCTGACCTTTTGCCTAGTTTTCTGGTGACATTAACCCATGACTCCCTGCCTAGGTTTCTGGTCACATTACCCCGTGTCTAAAATTCTGGTGCCATGAACCTATGCCTAGGCTTCTGGTGCCATGACCCAATGCCTAGGCTTCTGGTCTCATGACCCAATGCCTAGGCTTCTGGTCTCATGACCCAATGCCTAGGTTTCTGGTCACATGACCCAATGCCTAGGCTTCTGGTCTCATGACCCAATGCCTAGGCTTCTGGTGCCATGACCCAATGCCTAGGCTTCTGGTCTCATGACCCAATGCCTAGGTTTCTGGTCACATGACCCAATGCCTAAGTTTCTGGTCACATGACACAGGAATCAGCTCAGGGAAGCATTTTTAGCCATCCTGACGCTCTCTAGGTATCTATCCCAACAAGTCTGTTAACGTTTTAGAATACTACCCCATTCTAGAGGGAATGTTCTGCACTGCAAGATAATCAGGCTTAAAGCCATATTAAACCTTTTTTTTAGTTTAAGACACACACAAAGTAAATAAGGAAACAAACGTAACTTTTGCAACCAAAACTACTAATATATTGCAATCCCATTCTTCTCTGTACTGGACATAGTAGGGAAGTTTTAGAACTCCTGAGATCCTGGCAGAGGCTCTAACCCTTCTCCGCTCAATCCAAAAAAAAAAAAAAAAAAGTTTTGGGTGGAATATTCAGAATAACTGTGACTGCTTCTCAGTGAAGACATTTGTGTAATGATGGTATATCTCAGTACAGGGGGTACTCAGCCCTCGTACAGAGCGCCCCCCTTCCCCAGGTGGTGGCCCCCTTGTACCCGCTCACAGCTGGACAGGAAACGGCCTTGCACTATGGAAGGTCCACAGGGAAGGGAATTGTGCTGACGTTATGTCTATTGACTTCACCATTCCCAGCCAAGTCATATCATGTAGAGAACAGGTCAGTGAACCAATGGCCAACCCACCCGGGGGGAGATCAGACCGGCACACACTCGGATCTGGCCAACAATTCGAGACGCACCCCCACCTCACCCGATATCATCCACGAGGGGGGGGGGGGGTGTGCATGTCGGACAGCATAGGGTGTCTGAAAATGATTTTCTCGGCACAGTGAAAGTTCACCGAGTTTACAATGAATCTCATTCACATTTAGGTCAATTTCATGAAAGACGGCCAGGAGAAAAGAAAAAAGCCGTAATGTCATTTATTAAAAACGGGGACAGAGGGTGGGTACAGCCACAGACGTTTTAAAGCTGAACTCCGGCCTTTTTTTCAGTCTTGTACAGCTCATCCTCCTAACCCCCTCCTCCCCCCCCCCCCCCGTACACACGGTCGGAATTTTTTCCGACGGATTTTGTCCGAAACTAGTGTTGCATACACACGGTCGGACAAAGTTGTCAGAAAATCCGATCGTTCCGAACGTGGTGACGTTCGTTGCTTACGACGGAGCCACCTAGAGCAGGGGTGCCCAACCTTTTGAAGAGCGAGGGCCACTTAAGTGACTTGGTAACCGGTCGTGGGCTACAATGAGTGGAGCCAGGCCTGTGTCCACTCAGCATATGGAGAGCAGACACGGACACAGCCCACACTACTCTATGGGCCCTTCGATCTGATCTACCCAGGTGGAAGGGGATGGATCCCCTTCTGTTTTCTTTAGTGGATAGGATTGGAGGTAGGCGGTGCACCTGCGGATCAGTTTGAAAGCAGCCCAGTACCCACTAGACATGTGCACAACAAAAAAATGTGTTTATTTTCGTTTAGTTTTTTTTCGTTTTCGTTGATTCGTAACGATTCGTAAATTCGTAAGTCGTCGTGTTCGTATTCGTAACGATTCATATTTTCGTAAGAGTTATTTCGTTGCTTCGTTTTTTCCGTTAGTTTAATTTTCGTTTATTTGTTTATTTAAAATTCGGACGCATTCGTATTTATTCGTACTTTCGTAACATTCGTAGATTCGTAATCGGAGCATAATTCATAATTTTATGTAATGTGTATGCTATTATTACATTGTAAGAGACACGGAAAATTACGAATCGAAAAAAAAAGTTACGAATGTACAAATTTTTTCGTTCAATCCATTCGAAGCACGTTAAGCAGCGCCATTGTAAGGGACACGGAAAATTACCAATTCACGAAAAAAAAAAAGTTACGAATGTACGAATTTTTTCGTTCATTTTGATTTTGGTTGTTCCTGTTTTCGTTTTTCGGATTTTCTTCTTTCGTAGATTCGTTGTTTCTAATTAGTTTTTTTCGGATTTTCGTTGTTTTCGGATTCGTCTGATTCGAACATTCGTTATTCGTTAAAATTTTTAGCGAATCGTTCGTTCATTCGTACGATAACGAATGAACGAAAATAACGAAAAAAAACAAAAAACGAAAAAAAACTAAACGAATTGCACATGTCTAGTACCCACTGCAGAGCAGATTTGGCCATATTTGCTATCACTCCGCCTGTGACCAGAGCCAGCGCTATACAGGAAGCATTGGCTTATGAGGCTCTGCTCCGCAGCCGCTTGCTTTCTCCACTGTCGGCTTCATTCACAACACTGATGCTCTAGGAATGACGGATCGGTGATCTGGGCTTGCCGACCAGCCACTCCAGAGCAGGAGGTCGCGGGCCACATCAGAGGGCTCCATAGGCCACATGTGCCCCCCGGGCCACTGGTTGGGCACCCCTGACGTAGAGGCTAGTAGCCAATAGCTTTGGTCTCGTAATGTGATCTGAGCATGCGTGGCACTTTGTCCGTCGGAATTCTCGACACATGATCGAAAAAAGTCTGATCGGATTTTGTTGTCGGAAAATTTGAGATCCTGCGATCCTGAATTCCGACAGAAAAGGCCCGCTAGAGCCCCCACACACGATCGGATTTTCCGACAACATAATCCGATCATACTTTTTCTATCGGAATATCTGACCGTGTGTACGGGGCATAAGCAACATACTAAATAAAATTTTAATATTTTCAATACATACCATAGTTTAAACCCATTTATGTCATCACTGGATCTCTGTGCTTTTCTCTTTCAATATATATTATATATTATATATATTTAATTCAAGAAATTTAACAAAATGCAATTATCCAAACATTATCAAACAAATGTCAAAATATAGATGCACCCTCAAATATGGTCAGGGGGTCTCTGTTCCTTTTCTAATGCAATGCAGGCAGATCATGGCTGGTGAGAGGGGCTGCCAGGGTGCTGTACATTGCTTGTTGAAAACATCTGTAGTGCTACCCAATAGGAACTGCTGATTAGGATGGATCCTCTGTTATCTGCCTCAACCTTTTCCAAAAAACCTCAGCCCCTCTAATGCCCCGTACACACGGTCGGAAATTCCGACGGATTCCGACGGAAATTCAGACGGAAAATATCCGATCGGACCATGTTGTCGGAAAATCTGCCCGTGTGTGGGCTCCATCTGACTTTTTTCGTCGGAATTTCAAAAAATTTGAGATCCTGCTCTCAAATTTTCCGACAACAAAATCCGATCAGTCTTTTTCCGATCGTGTGTAGAGAATTCCGACGGACAAAGTGCCACGCATGCTCAGATCAAATTACGAGACCAAAGCTATTGGCTACTAGCCTCTACGTAGTTCCGTCGTACGCAACGAACGTCACCACGTTCAGAATGATCGGATTTTCCGACAACTTTGTCCGACCGTGTGTATGCACTTTGTTCGTCGGAATTCTCGGAAAAAGTCAGATCAGATTTTGTTGTCGTAAAATTGGAGAGCAGGATCTCAAATTTTTTCCGTCGGAAATTCCCAATACTTTTGCCAACATTCTGTGAAGCCCTCAGAGGTTTGTTAGAGAACCTTAATGAACAAACAGCATCATAAAGGCCAAGAAACACATCAGATATTCACGGAAAGACGTAAAAATCACGGATCAACGATAAATCTCCCCAGCAACAATAGATCCATCCCAGCAACTTTATATTCTCACAGCAACAATAGATCCACTCAGTAACACTATATCTCCCCAGCGACAATAGATCCCTCCCAGCAACAATAGATCCACTCAGTAACAATATATTGCCTCAGCCACAATATATCCCTCCAGAGGCGGACTGACCATTCGGCCACTCGTCACTGCCCGAGGGCCCTGGGCCACTAGGGGGCCCCATCAGGGTTGCCAGCCTCAGTAAAACCAGGGACAGTATGTAAAAATCTGTGTTTTTTTTACATCTGTCTCGCAAATGTCCCTTACCGACATCCTTTTGGTCTAAAAATCCCGAGATTATAGCTGCCCCACCTCTCCAGTACCTTCTCAGCCAATAGAAACATGTCTGTGTATACTGTGTGATTGTATACTGTGTGTGTGTATACGGTGTGGCCCCATAATCTCTGATTGCCTGGGGGCCCCATAATCTCCTGCATTTTATATACAACTATATAGATCATGAGGAGGAAAGAGGGACAGAGGGACATTGCTCCAAATCAGGGACAGTTGGGAGCTTTGCATGGGATATCCAGAATCCAGTGTCCTAGACGGAGGTCTGGGGGTGTCCGATGTCTCCCCGTCAGTCCCCGGCGCAAGTAGTACATGTTTCAGGACGGAGAACAAACACGGTAGAAGGCATAGACAGTCCCCGCCATTGTTTGTCACCAAACCACAGCCCGCCGCGGTTCTGTTGTTGTTTTCCGGCACATGGCTCAGGCCGGGTCGTATTTCTTCCCCCTCTCACAATGAACATGGCTGCAGGATTTATGGTGTTGTTGGTGCGGGCAGAGTCTGCAGACAGGAGGTGAGGGGTCAGGGACTCTGGGAAGCAGACGGTCTGCAGTTCTCATCTCAGATGTTCAGTGGCTGGAAGGAGATAAGGACTGTTAACAAATCCACCAGCTGTCCTTAAATGTTCCGACAGTCAGCTAATGGTGGTGAAAGGGGACCAGGACCATGACATCTCCTGTACTGCTACCCTGACAGGTCCTCTTGAAGCTGAACTTCGGGGCACAAACACTTTCCTTTACATATATTCCTCAATAGCCAAAAAAGGATGTAAATCCACTTGGTGGGCACCAAATGCCTTTGCATACCCAGATATCACCTTGTAAAAATAGCAGTGACATCATCACATAGCCTGTACAGAGAGCAGAGCTGTGGGAGGGGCTCAGCAGGCTCCATCCACTACAGAAAATTACAGGAGGGGGCGGAGACAAGACCAGTCCCCCTGCACAAGGAGAGGAAGCAGCAGTGAGCGGTCTATATTACAGGAAGTCTCACACTGCATTACTACACAGATCTGGAAGAAATACACAAATCACACTAAGATTCAAAAATACACATGATGAATGGACTTAGATTTATATAGTTGCTACGGTTAACCACTTTAGTACTGCGCTATAGCTGAAAGATGGCTACAGCGTGGCTCTCTAGTTCTGGAAGTCCATGGATGTCTTCCCAGAACCCTGCACCTTGGGGTTCGCATCAGGCATGCTCTGTGACCTCTGTGTCCTTTGGACACAGCTGATCACCGATTGCGGTAAAGGGTCAACCACAGCGGCCCTTTACCATGTGATCAGCTGTGTCCAATCACAGCTGACCCCATGTAAACAGACTTGCCGGTTATCAGCAGTCCTTTCCTCACGTGATGTGAGGAAAGAAGAACCGATAACAGTCAAGGCTCTCCCAGATTCAAAGGGCCTGGTATGGACTGGGGGGGACGCATTTTTTTTTAATTTTTTTTTTTTCATCTATATTGCATCTATATTGCTGGGAGCCGGTGTTCTGTCACAAAAAGTCCGGCTATCGAAAAGTGTCCGCCCCGTACTGTGCAAGCGCAGCGCTTGCGCAATACGGTGCAGGAGGAGATTCGGAAAATCTCCGAAGATGAATGAGTCGAGGTGCAAGCCCCACCATCCAAGTGGACATAGGGCTATACAAAAAGTTAGAGGGCCCCTCGCGGGCTCGCTTCGCTAGCCACGCTTCGGGCACGGCCTTGCTGCACTCGGCTCTTTTTTATTCAAACTCTATATCCACTTGGATGGTGGGGGTTGAACCTGGACTGGACTCACGGCGCAGGCGCCGTTCATCTTCGGCTATTTTCGGAATCTGCCTGTCATGTGTACTGCGCACAATCCGACAGGACACCAGCAATACATTACAGCCACGAGCAAATTTGAATGACATTTTTCTTCCTTTAGAAATGTCATTATTGCTGCGGCATGTTCTATACATTGTACAGATGCGCCACTTTACAGACAAACTAAGGGGACCCCCCCAGGCATTATTTTACTTTAAGCATGATTAAAATCACTGCTGCTTTAAAAATGATCGTTTTAAAAACGTATTTTTGCATTGATACATGTCCCCCGGGTCCCCATACACTTTTTATGGCAATAACTTACATATAAGCCTTTTCACTGAGTTTGGAGGGGGGGGGGGGGCTCTCCCTCCAGTGTTCCCCCTGTGTGTGCGCTCTCCCTCCAGTGTCCCCCTGTGTGTGTGTGTCCCCCCTGTGTGTGCGCTCTCCCTCCAGTGTCCCCCTGTGTGTGTGCCTCCCTGTGTGTGCGCGCCCCCTCCAGTGTCCCCCTGTGCGCTCTCCCTCCAGTGTCCCCCTGTGTGTGCGCTCTCCCTCCAGTGTCCCCCTGTGTGTGTGTGTGTGTGCCCCCCTGTGTGTGCGCTCTCCCTCCAGTGTCCCCCTGTGTGTGTGTGTGTGTGCCCCCCTGTGTGTGCGCTCTCCCTCCAGTGCCCCCCTGTGTGTGTGTGCCCCCCTGTGTGTGTGCGCCCCCCTGTCTGTGCGCTCTCCCTCCAGTGTCCCCCCCTGTGTGTGTGCCTCCCTGTGTGTGCGCTCTCCCTCCAGTGTCCCCCTGTGTGTGTGTGCCTCCCCCTGCGTGTGCGCTCTCCCTCCAGTGTCCCCCCCTCCCTGTGTGTGCGCTGCCCCCCCCCCCCTGTGTGTGCGCTCTCCCTCCAGTGTCCCCCTGTGTGTGTGCTCTCGCCCTCCAGTGTCCCCCTGTGTGTCGCTCTCCCTCCAGTGTCCCCCTGTGTGTGCGCTCTCCCTCCAGTGTCCCCCTGTGTGTGCGCTCTCCCTCCAGTGTCCCCCTGTGTGTGTGTGTGTGCCCCCCCCGTGTGTGCGCTCTCCCTCCAGTGTCCCCCCCTGTGTGTGTGCCTCCCTGTGTGTGCGCGCTCTCCCTCCAGTGTCCCCCTGTGTGTGCGCTCTCCCTCCAGTGTCCCCCCTGTGTGTGCGCTCTCCCTCCAGTGTCCCCCTGTGTGTGTGTGTGTGCGCTCTCCCTCCAGTGTCCCCCTGTGTGTGTGTGTCCCCCCCTGGGTGTTTGGCCCATCCCTATTTCTTCCCACCCTAGGATCACCAGTGAGGTATTTGTATATCACTATCATATGTCCTCTTAAGTGTCTCTTCTTCAGGGAGAATACGTTTGAGGCTCCATGCAAACTGAGCTTAAAAAAAAACGTCTGTTCTCTTGGCAGTAAAAAAATCTATTTTTTTGTACAAAGTTTAGACGCGTTTAGGAGAGTTTTACGTTTTTTCAGCCAAAAAGCTCCAATCAGAAGCGTAAACCAGAAGATCTTTTTTTCCTGCCTCTAATGCCGCGTACACACGGTCGGATTTTCCGACGGAAAATGTTCGATGGGAGCTTGTTGTCGGAAATTTCAACTGTGGGGGGGGGATAGAACTGACTGGGGGAGGAGACCGATCACTGTTCCTAAATACTAGGAACACACTATCTGTCTCTACTCCCTTGAATGAACTGGGATTTGTGTGTTTACACACACACACACATCCCCGTTCTGGCTCTGTCAGGAGCGATCGCGGGTGCCCGGCAGACATCGAGGCCACCGGGCACGAGCATCGGCTCCTAAGTGACGGACGCGGCAGGCAGGCGCGCCCATTATACACCTTGCCGTACAGCTACGGTGGTTCGCACAGGTGTGTCAAACCATGGCGGCAAGTGGTTATTATCGTGTGACGTAAAAAAATGTGAACACCCACTTTTATATTCTCCAGGGTCTCTCAGGTCTCTCAAGGGTGCTTTCACAAAATATATCATGTTTGGGGATTTTAAAGGGGAGGGCCAGCCGGGGAAAAAAAAAAGTAAAAGTCAGCAGCTACAAACACTGTAGCTGCTGACTTGTAATAAGCAGACTTACCTGTCCTGGCTGCCCGCGATGTCGCCCCCCCCTCCGAGACCGTCCCTTGGCTCTCGGGTCCCGGCGCCGCCATTGCCACTAAGGTAAACAGGCAGTGGAGCCTTGCGGCTTCACTACCCCGTTTCCTACTGCGCATGCGCGAGTTGCGCAGCGCTTTGTGAATGGGGCGCGCTGTGTTGTGGGACACACACAGTTCCCAGAACACCGCGCCCATTCACTGGAAGGCGACGCGAGGAGCAGAAGACTGAAGAACACCGTGGAAAAGGAAGAGGCAGATTAGGGCGATCCTGCCGTGAAGGGCCTTGTTGGGTCACTTCCTGTTACGGGGTTCACCACAGTCTCCCCATTGTGCTCCTGCGTGGCCAACCTCCCATATACATCCCTGGTGGAGACTATATGTGATCCGCCACCGTTGCCGGGAAGCCGGTCCACAGCAATAATTATGTGCCGCTGACACTGTAGAGGGTCCATGTAGACATGAAGTGGCTGATAGAGGATGGAGGAGATCAGCAGCACTGAGATGAGGAAAGAAATGATGAAACAAAAGGTGAAAGCAGGAATTAATAAAAGAAAAAAAAAAAAAAGACAATGTTTTCTGATTGACGGCGCACAAAGCACGCTCAGTGCCCTCCATGTATTGTTTACATCGACTCCAGAATAAAATTTATCTGAGGTTCCCTTTTACACAATGGAGGATCTTCAATGTATAACTCGGAGTTAATGGTTCATAGACCAACAAAGACAAAGTTCATAACTAGTAGCCGGATTAGACAGAGAAAAGTGAGACTGAACCTCCCTATTTACACATTATGTCTGGAATGAGTGATTTTGGAAAACAGATCCCCTCCCCCTCCCCCTCCCCCTCCCTGACACCTCACCGCATGGAGTTTGTCACAATATACAGCAACTCTATCATTTATCAGCAAATCTCTACCTTTTATCATTAAAAATCCATCAATTAGCTCCAGTCAGTGACTTTGCCTAGGCTCCCGGTGATGTCATCAGTCTGCTGCAGGCAGGAGGAAGCATTTCCTCAGTCTCCCATCCTCTCACTGATCAGACTGTACATAATAACTTTGTAGTAAACCCCTGTATTTAATTCCTTTTTTAATATTCAAAGCAAACTCTCCCCATCCATCCATCCATATCTCCATGCTTTATTTTGAGAAACCACTTTGAAAAACACACCCTCTAGTAGAGCTGCACGATTAATTGTTATAAGATCGTGATCTCGATTCGACCCCTCCCACTATCCTCATTTCCACAATGGATGTACAAGATCGGGAGAGCAGTTCCCCTGATCACAGCTGTCAAAAAAAAAAAAAGCAGCCAGAAATGTTTATCAACAACATTGCTCAGCAAAAGAGACAGGTAAAAAGAAACATTGTATCTTTCTATTGATTCATTTACAGATCAAAGGGATGAAATTCGGTCTGCAAAGGAAGACAGTTGCCAACCAGCCACTGCAGTTTTACTGTGGCAGAATGGCACGGCTGGGCAAAACAACATTATGTTACGTCGCTTGGCCCATGCCCCCTTCAGTTAGAACACAGAGAGGGAACACAGTTAACCCCTTGATGGCCCCCTAGTGTTAACCCCTTCCCTGCCAGTGACATTTTTACAGTAATCAGTTCATTTTTATAGCACTGATCGCTGTATAAATGTCAATGGTCCCAAAAATGTGTCAAAATTGTCCGATGTGTCCGCCATAATGGCCCTGATAAAAATCGCAGATCGCCGCCATTACTAGTAAAAAAAAAAATATTAATAAAAATGTCATAGACGCTATAACTTTTGCGCAAACCAATCAATAAACGCTTATTGCGAGTTTTTTTTACCAAAAATATGTAGAAGAATACGTATCGGCTAAAACTGAGGAAAAAAAACGTTTTTTATATATATTTGGGGGATATTTATTATAGCCAAAGTAAAAAATTATGAGTTTTTTTCAAAATTTTCGCTCTTTTTTTGTTTATATAGCGCAAAAAATAAAAACCACAGAGGTGATCAAATACCGCCAAAAGAAAGCTCTATTTGTGGGGAAAACAGGACGTCAATTTTGTTTGGGAGCCACGTCGCGCGACCGCGCAATTGTCAGTTAAAGCGACACAGTGCCGAATCACAAAAAACGATCTGGTCTTTTGCCAGCCAAATGGCCTGGGGCTTAAGTGGTTAAAGCAACCTTGTCAAGTAAAAAAAATACTTTTTATTTTTTTATTAAATTGTTCCTCTGTTTAACCCCTTATTAACCCTTAATTTACTCAAATCAGCCTTATTAACTCCTTATTCTCCTTCTCCGTTTAATTCTTTTCCTTCTGATTTTTATTTTTATTTACTTCTCTTTTTATAAACTATTAATAATTAATACTTTTTTTTTAAGTTCTGGAACAACATCCTATGGACAGATGAGCCCAAGATCAACTTGTACCAGAGTGATGGGAAGAGAAGAGTATGGAGAAGGAAAGGAACTGCTCATGATCCAAAGCATACCACCTCATCAGTGAAGCATGGTGGTGGTAGTGTGGCATGCGTGGGCATGTATGGCTGCCAATGGAACTGGTTCTTTTGGATTTATTGATGATGTGACTGCTGACAAAAGCAGCAGGATGAATTCTGAAGTGTTTCGGGCAATATTATCTGCTAGACATGTGCACAATAGAAAAATTTGTTTAGTTTCATTTAGTTTCTGTTCGTTTCCGTTGATTCGTAACGATTCGTAATTTCGTAAGTCGTCGGTGTTCGTATTCGTAACAAATCGTATTTTCGTAAGAGTTATTTTTTCGTTGATTCGTTTTTCCGTTAGTTTAATTTTCGTTTATTCGAAATTCGGACGCATTCGTATTTTCGTAGATTTAGTTACATTCGTACTTTCGTGAGATTGATTTATTCGTACTTTCGTAAAATTGTTTTCGTAAATTCGTAATCGGAGCATAATTCATAATTTTATGTAATGTGTATGCTATTATTACATTGTAAGAGACACGGAAAGAATCGAAAAAAAAAGTTACGAATGTACGATTTTTTTCGTTCAATCCATTCGAAGCACGTTAAGCAGCGCCATTTGTAAGAGACACGGAAAATTACGAATCGAAAAATTTTTTTTTTACGAATGTACGAATTTTTTCGTTCAATCTATTCGAAACACGTTAAGCAGCGCCATTGTAAGAGACACGGAAAATTACGAATCGAAATTTTTTTTTTTTTTTTACGAATGTACGAATTTTTTCGTTCAATCCATTCGAAGCATGTTAAGCAGCGCCATTGTAAGAGACACGGACAATTACGAATCGAAAAAAAAAAGTTACAAATGTACAAATTTTTTCGTTCAATCCATTCGGCGCACGTTAAGCAGCGCCATTGTAAGAGACACTGAAAATTACAAATCGCAAAAAAAAAAAAGTTATGAATGTACAAATTTTTTCGTTCAATCCATTCGAAGCACGTTAAGCAGCGCCATTGTAAGGGACACGGAAAATTACGAATCGAAAAAAAAAAAGTTACGAATGTACGAATTTTTTCGTTCAATCCATTCGAAGCACGTTAAGCAGCGCCATTGTAAGGGACACAGAAAATTACCAATTCAACAAAAAAAAAAAAAAGTTACGAATGTACAAATTTTTTCGTTCAATCCATTCGAAGCACGTTAAGCAGCGCCATTGTAAGAGACACGGAAAATTACGAATCGCAAAAAAAAAAAGTTATGAATGTACAAATTTTTTCGTTCAATCCATTCGAAGCACGTTAAGCAGCGCCATTGTAAGGGACACAGAAAATGACCAATTCACCAAAAAAAAAGTTACGAATGTACAAATTTTTTCATTCATTTTGATTTTCGTTGTTCCTGTTTTCCTTTTTTTTCGGATTTTCTTCTTTCGTAGTTTCGTTGTTTCTAATTTGGTTATTTCGGATTTTCGTTGTTTTTCATATTCGTTCGATTCGATAATTCGTTATTCGTAAAAAAATTTACCGAATCATCCGTTCATTCGTACGATAACGAATGAACAAATATAACGAATTTTAACGGAAAACGAATAAAAATGAAACAAATTGCACATGTATAGGACCAACATCCTATGGATAGATGAGACCAAGATCAACTTGTACCAGAGTGATGGGAAGAGAAGAGTATGGAGAAGGAAAGGAACTGCTCATGATCCAAAGCATACCACCTCATCAGTGAAGCATGGTGGTGGTAGTGTCATGGCGTGAGCATGTATGGCTGCCAATGGAACTGGTTCTCTTGTATTTATTGATGATGTGACTGCTGACAAAAGCAGCAGGATGAATTCTGAAGTGTTTCGGGGAATATTATCTGCTCATATTCAGCAAAATGCTTCAGAACTCATTGGATGGCGCTTCACAGTGCAGATGTGGTGGTGTATAGAGCCAAAAAGATTAGAATTGGGTCGCTGTCCCAATATTTATGGACCTGACTGTAAATACTTAATTAAGACACAATATATAAACACTCCTGTTTTGCACTTTCTTATTTTGTTACTTTTTGTGTCCTTTTGACACAATACAACCAAAATATTTAATTTTAGGTTGTATGTTTTGTATCCACTTTAATATAAATATTAGAGACTATTCATACCTCTAGTACCATTGCACCAAGGATTTTATTTTATTTTTTGTTATTTTTCATGTGTTGCACGTTTTTCACATTATTGGTTTAAAGAGGAGTGTCCACAAAAAAAAAATAAAAAAAGTCAGCAGCTACAAATACTGCAGCTGCTGACTTTTAATAATCGGACACTTACCTGTCCCAGGGTCCAGCGATGCGGGGGAACGAGACCCCCCCCCCTCCCTCGTTCCCCGCTCTGCTTGTGGCGCCGGCATTCTTAATGTGGGCACCCGGCTGTGGCTTCACAGCCGGGCACCCACTGCGCATGCGCGAGCGGCGCCGCGCGCCGAGATTTGACGCTCACTCATCTGGGACACATGACATTTCCCAGATGACTGTGCGGCGCCTAGGGGAAGTGATGTCATTGCCCGGGCAATGAAGGTGGCAGACTACGAGGGACCCCCTAGCAACAGGCAATTAGAGGTGAGTAAAAAAATAAATTTTCCAATTCTTTTTTTTTTGATTTTTAAGGCAAATTTTTTTTTTTGGTGGCAACACCACTTTAATATATTGCGTTTGTTTGTCCTAAATTTTACTTCAGTTTTTTTTTTAACTGCAATTTTGCGTTTCGTAGACCTGTGCGTTAATATTAAGTGACATAAAAAAATTGCACTATTTTCTTCTCTACGGTGTCTGCTTTCAGAAAATATATAATGTTTGGGGGTTTTATGTAAATCTTCAGGCCTAAAATTTTTGTGTGCAATGTGTGCAAAAAAGATGACAGTGAAGAGGTTAAAGTGATCTGCATGTGCACAGCACAGGTTCAGGTTCTTATGTCAGCGATCACCTGCACCGCACGGCTTATCGGCTGCACCGCCTTCCTTCCCCATCCTATACACTGAGGTTACCGTGTCCTGACTTCACTCCTGCCGGAGGGTTTAGCTGGGAGACTTCCTCATACATAAGGTGAAGAGTAAGGGGTTATATCGGGTCATGTGCACAACATAAATAATGTCTGCAAGTCACACTCCCATCTGACGGGGACAATGATGATCTGTGTACACGCTCTATACCGCGCCATTGTTTGCTCCGGGGAAGAAGGAGAGGCGGAATTCACACACACCCAATCACCATCTCATATCACATTCAACGTGTCAATGTCATTTCCAAAGTCTTTTCAATCTTTTCAATCAAAAATTTGTTCCATTCGTTTATTATTATTTAAGGTCCTTATATAGCGCCGTCAATTTATGAAGCGCTTTATATATACAGTGTAACCTTGTTTAAGGAGTAATGCGTTATTAACGGTAGTAACGAGCATTTTGAAAGACAAGCAACTTTTTTTTTAAAATTCTGTTGTCTCGCAAAACGAGCAGAATTCAAGCTAAATGGGGTGTGCAGTACCGCATTTGGCCAGAGGTGTGGGGGCGCGGTTGACACTCGGAACGGTACGGAGCCGTTCGGAAATACTCCGTTCCCGAGTGTTTCTGAGCCTTTCTGAGGGTTTCCGAGTTCAGCCAAGCTGTCCCCAAGTATTTCCGGGGCTCTCCGGCGCCCCCCCCCCCACCTCTGGCAACATGCGGTACTGCATACAATAGAAGTCAATGCGGAACGAATTATCTTTGTTTGCATTGACTTCTATGGGGAAACTCGCTTTGATATGCGAGTGCTTTGGATTACAAGCATTCTCCTGGAACCTCGTAATCCAAGGTTCCACTGTACTGTCAAAACGCTCGTAAAACGCTACTACAAAAAGGTATTACCAGCATTTTTTATCCAGCGTTTTTCTAGCTTAAAAAATAATCCTTGGGGATCCTGCCAGTAAGGTCCTTGTACAGCTGCTTCCTGTTATAGGTTGACAACGCTCTGTAAATGTCTTGCAATTGTGCTCCTACGATGTCACTGAAGTGCTTGTAGACAGGAAAAGTCCGCAAAGAGGCTACAAGAGATCAGCAGCTCCAAAATGTAACAAAGGAGGTGAGAACAAGTTTTTTTTTTTTTTTTTTGCGTAATTGTTTTTGATATATTGTGCACAGAGCAAACCAAATTTCAACTAGTCTGGGTTCACTTCTACTTTAACCACTTCCAGTCTGAGCCTCTTCTGGGACTTTTTGTTCATGTGTAACAATCCGTATTTTTTGCTAGAAAATTACCTAGAACCCACCCAAACATTATATATATATATATTTTTCCAAAGCAGAGGCCCTAGAGAATAAATTGGTGGGTTTTGCATTTTTTTATGTCACACGGCAGAGGTTTTACTTTCAAACGAAATTTTCTGGGAAAAAACGCGCTTTTTTGAATTTTAATGTAAAAAAAACACAATACATAACTCAATAAATTTTTTTTGATAAATATTAAAGATGATGTTACGCCGAGTAAATAGATACCCAACATGTCACGCTTTAAAATTTGCGCCCGCCTCAGCAACAGCGACGAACGTCGTAAATGTTACTATTTATAGGCGCCACTTTAAAAAGCCTTTACAAGTTACCCCTTCAGATCTACAGAGGAGGTCTGATGCTAGAATTGCTGACTTATGACCGCCGTTTGCGTGCGTATGCGGGACCGATGCGCGCATTCACCTTTGCACGTGAGCATGGAAGGACAGGGGGCACTTTCATTTTTTTTCTTTTTTAATATATATATATATATATATATATATATATATATATATATATATATATATATATATATATATATATATATATATATATATATATATATATATATATATATATATATATATATATATATACATATATATATATTTTTTTTTTTTTTTTTTATCAAATACCTTTTTTATTTTTTGTTGCAAAAACATATAAACAAATATAACAAATTAGTCCATATCATAAAGTAAAAAGTCAAATAGAAAACAAACAAAGGCATAATAATATAATATTTAATATTATATATATATATTTATTTTATTTTTATTTTTTTTTTTTATTATTTTTTTTTTTAATATGATAATATTAATATTTTATTATATATTTTTTTTTTTTACACTGTTGCTTTACTTTTTTTTTTGATCACTTTTATTTCTGTCACAAGGAATGTAAATGTCCTTGGTGACAGCAATAGACATGTGACAGGTACTCTTTATAGAGGGATTGGGGGTCTATAAGACTCGAAACCCCTCCTCTGCACTTAAAAGCATTCAAATCACCAAGATCAGTGTTTTTTTAAGTTTTACATTTTTTTTAAAATAGCGCAGACTGTTTCCGAATAAACCCGGAAGTGATGTCATGTCACCGCTTTCCAGGTTACTATCACGAACAGCCAATCAAAGCCGACCCCGGCGTTGCGGCCAGCCGGCAGATGCACCCTGCTGGTCGCTCGGTTCTCAGTAAATAGCATCTCTTCTTCACCCTACCCAAACCCATAGGCTGCCAGTACTACATACAGTACGGCATCAAACAATTAAAGGGGAACTCCAACCACCAAGGTCTGGAACAGAGTTGGAGAACTGTTGGGAATTTCATCACTGTGACCCGCCGCAGAGATTTCCCCTGAGCTCCAGGAAGAGCCGTCCTATTCTGGATTTCCCCTTTCTGTCCCACTGACCGCACAGTGAGGATATTTCTGCCCATGGGGGGGTCACAGACAGCAATAAAGACCAGACAGAGATTCTATCCCCTCACCGTACATTTATATATGCTAATTGATGGCACCATCTTGCAGGATCCAAGTAGAGCCCATTCCTAGTGCATTGTGGGAGCAGAACCTCCCCCCCCCCCCCCCCCCCCCCCCCTTATTCCAGACATCATTGTAGAGAATGTGACCATGGAGGCTCAGTGGACACAGTGGAAGCCGTCACCTGACCTTAAATGAGCAAAATCATTTTTTTGGTGTTTCTTTTTAACATGGCAAACACACTATTTTAACCACTTCAGCTCCGGGAGGTTTACCACCCCCCCCCCTTCATGACCAGGCCATACAGCGCTGCGTTACTTTAACTGACAATAGCGCGGTCGTTCGGCGCGGTTTCCAAATAAAATTGACGTCCTTTTTTTTCCCACAAATAGACTCTGATGGGGGTACCTCATTTAAGAGGGACTCTGCTGGGGGCACCAGCTGTAAGGGGGACTCTGATATGGGCACCTGATGTAAGAGGGACTCTGATATGGGCACCTGATGTAAGAGGGACTCTGGTGGGAACTCTGATGGGAACACCAGATGTAAGGGGGGACTCTGATGGGGGCACCTGATATAAGGAGAGACTTTGATGGAGGCACCTGATGTAAGGGGGACACTGATGGGGACACCTGATGTAAGGAGGGACTCTGATAGGGGACACTTAAAGTAAGGGCGACACTGATGGGGACACCTGATGTAAGCGGGACACTTATGGAATCACCTGATGTAAGGGGGACACTGATGGGGACAGATGATGTAAGGAGAGACTCTGATGGGGACACTTGATATAAGGGGGGCACTGATGGGGTCACCTGTTGTAAGGAGGGTCTCTGATGGGGACACTTGATGTAAGGGGGACACTGATGGGGACAGCGGATGTAAGGAGGGACTCTTATGGGGACACTTGATGTAAGGGGGACACTGATGGGGACACCTGTTGTAAGGAGGGACTCTGATGGGGACACTTTATGTTAGGGGCACACTGATGGGGACACCTAGGGTTGCTACTTTTGTTTGTTTATTTTTTTTGCATACTACAAAAAAAAATTGTATGTGCCGCTAAAGTGTTTGGGTTTGGCTTTAAAAATAGGTGGCAACCCTACTTACACCACCTGCAGCTTTTGAGAGGTTTTTATTCAGCTTTAGTTTTGTTTTGGAGGTATTGCAGGAATGAGATATCCCAGGATGCACTGGGAAACCAACAAGCGAACCAGAAAGATGTCATCAGCAATCACTTCCGGTCCATGTGTATATATTCTGGGGGGCGTCAAATCTAGTCTGCAGCATGGGGCAACAGGAAGGTGAGTGTGGTTCAGACTGTAGCGGACCAACTAGCAGACGGCACACGTGGTGTGCAAAGTGGGAACGCCATAGTGCAGGGGTCTCCAGACTTTCTAAACAAAGGGCCAGTTTACTGCCCTTCAGACTTTGAGGGCTGGACTGTGGCCAGTGGGAGTAGAAAATGTCCCAACATCAGTGGGAAAAAATAATGCCCCATTGTTTCTTTCAGTGAGAGTACCCATTATTGGTGTAAGTGGGAGGAGTTGTGCCCCATCATTGATGTCATTGGGCCGTGTCATAGGTGTCCTCACGAGGATTCGTGCCCCATTGTTGGTGTCATTGGGAGGAATTGTCTCCCCTTCATTGGTGTCAATGGGGAGGACCTATGCCCAATTCCATTGTTGGTTTTCAATGGATGAAATAGTTCCCCATCTGGCCTCCGGGCTGCAGTTTGGAGACCACTGCTAAAGTAGAAGGTGAGTGGGGACCGCAGAGAGAGGATTGAGTGGCAGAGGATAAGCAGAACCGGAGCAGGCAAAACTAGTGTGGTGCGCAATGCAGGAGCAATATAGCAGGAGGTGAGTGGGGACCAGAGAGAGATAAGGATCAGCAAACCAAAGGATCAGCAGAGCTGGGGGTTGCTACTAAGTGGGGGATCAGCAGAGCTGGGTGTTACTACTGAGTGGGGGATCAGCAGAGCTGGGGGTTGCTACTAAGTGGGGGATCAGCAGAGCTGGGTGTTACTACTGAGTGGGAGATCAGCAGAGCTGGGGGTTACTACTAAGTGTGGGGTCAAAGGAGCTGGGGGTTACTACTGAGCGGGGAAATCAGTAGAGCTGGGTGTTACTACAAAGCGGGGAATCAAAGGAGCTGGGAGTTACTACTGACTGAGCAGGGGATCAGCAGAGCTGGCGGTTACTAGTAAGCAGGGGATCAGCAGAGATGGGGGTTACTACAGAGCGGAGGATCAGCAGAGCTTGTGGTTACTACTGAACGGGTGATTAGCAGAGCTGGAGGTTACTACTGAATGGAGGATCAATGGAGCTGGGGGTTACTATTGAGTGGGGATCAGCAGAGCTGGGGGTTACTACTGAATCGGGGATCAATGGAGCTGGAGGTTACTACTGAGTGGGGGATCAGCATTGCTGGAGGTTGCTACTGAGTGAGGGATCAGCATTGCTGGAGGTTACTACTGAATGTGGGACCAACAGACCTGGGGGTTACTAAAGAGTGGGGGATAAGTAGAGCTGGAGGTTACTATTGAATGGGGGATAAGCAGAGCTGGAGGTTACTACTGAATGGGGGATTAATGGAGCTGGAGGTTACTATTGAGTGGGGGATCAGCAGAGCTGGGGGTTACTACTGAATGGGGGATCAATGGAGCTGGAGGTTACTACTGAGTGGGGGATCAGCATTGCTGGAGGTTGCTACTGAGTGAGGGATCAGCATTGCTGGAGGTTACTACTGAATGGGGGACCAACAGACCTGGGGGTTACTAAAGAGTGGGGGATAAGTAGAGCTGGAGGTTACTACTGAATGGGGGATAAGCAGAGCTGGAGGTTAGTAATGAATGGGGGATCAATGGAACTGGAGGTTACTACTGAATGGGGGATCAATGGAGCTGGAGGTTACTACTGAATGGGGGATCAATGGAGCTGGTGGTTACAAGTGAGTGGAGGATCAGCATTGCTGGAGGTTACTACAGAGCGGGGGATCAGCAGAGCTTGTGGTTACTATTGAGCGGGTGATTAGCAGAGCTGGAGGTTACTACTAAATGGGGGATCAATGGAGTTGGGGGTTACTATTGAGTGGGGGATCAGCATTGCTGGAAGTTACTACTGAATGGAGGATCAACAGACCTGGGGGTTACTAAAGAGTGGGGGATCAGCAGAGCTGGGGGTTACTACTGAGTGGGTGATTAGCAGAGCTGGAGGTTACTACTGAATGGGGATCAATGGAGCTGGAGGTTACTACTGAGTGGGGGATCAGAATTGCTGGAGGTTACTACTGAATGGGAGATCAACAGACCTGGAGGTTACTACTGAATGGGGGATAAGCAGGAGGTTACTAGTGAGTGGGGGACTAATGGAGCTGGACGTTACTACTGAGTTGGGGATCAATGGATAAAATCCATAAAAGCGGGGGGGGGGGTCAAAACACATATAAAAAGCATGTTGAAGTGGTGAGTAGGGATGAGCCGAACAACCCCCGGGTTCGGTTCGAACCAGAACCTTCGAACGGACCGAAAGTTCGCGCGAATTTTCGAACCCTATACGTTATAATGGACGCGAACGTTCGAAATCAAAAGTCTAATTACAACGGCCAATATGCATGTTAATGTCATAAAACAGGTTTGGGGACCCGGGACCTGCCCCAGGGGACATATATCAATGCAAAAAGAACTTTTAAAAAACTAACGTTTTTTCGGGAGCAGTCATTTTAATGATGCATAAAGTGAAAAAAAAAAAGTGACATTTTCCTTTAATATGGTACCTGGGGGATGTCCAAAGTATGCCTGTGAAGTGGCATGTGTTTCCCGTGTTTAGAACTGTCCTTGCACACAATGACATTTGTAAAGGAAAAAAAGAAGCCATTTTAAAACCACTTGCGGCTTTAGGTTTGATCTTAAGTAGAATCTGAACAGGTACATTATGAAGTGTAGCTCCATCCCAAAAAAATCTATTTTTAAGCTTTTTGGAGAACATAGGAGGGGTTATCACCCCTGTAACATTTGCTGTCTTGCACATCTGTTCAGAACATGTCACCTCACTTTCCGTCCCAATGATAAATGTTTTTGGAAAAGTGGGGTTTTAATTGAAACAAGGATTGGTGATAAAGTATCAGTAGAGAGGAGATACCTTTTTTCCCAAATTAAATCTAACAGGATAGAATTTCCCTTCCTAGGGGTAGATTTCCTCTCACTTCCTGTTTTCTCTTTCCATTTGCAAGTAGGAGTCGTTTGTAAGTTGATGTTTGAAAGTAGGGGCCTGCGTATATACTCTGCAGAAATTTGCCCTATTAGATGTTGGTGTAGCCACAAGACTGGAGGGCACAGGAATGGGCCCTGCTGTGAGTTAATAGATCAAGATTTGTAATTGCATGCACCTGTTGAACAGGGGCAGAAAATTGGGTGGTGGTGGTGGTGGTGGTGGTGGACGGTTTTGCCACAAGACTGTAATCTCTCACAGTTACTCTTGGTGGGCGCAGGAATGGGCCCTGCTGTGATTTATTAGATCAAGATTTTGTAATTGCAAGCACCTGATGAACAGGGCAGAAAAATTGGGCCTTTGGCGGTGGTGGTGGACGGTGTTGCCACAAGACTGTAGGCCCTCATAGTTACTCTTGGTGGGCGCAGGAATGGCCCCTGCTGTGAACTATTAGATCAAGATTTGTAATTACCCGCCCCTGTTAAACAGGGGCTGAAAAATTGTGCCTTAGGCACTGGTGCTGGTGCCACAACACTGCAACACGGCCCTCACAGAGACTGTACTTGAGCACAGCAGTCACACGTGTTGCGAAGCATTTTTTAAAAAATTGTAAGTACACGCCCCCTGTTAAACAGGGGCTGAAAAATTGTGCCTTAGGCACTGGTGCTGGTGCCACAACACTGCAACACGGCCCTCACAGAGACTGTACTTGGAGCACAGCAGTCACACGTGTTGCGAAGGCATTTTTTTAAAAAATTGTAAGTACACGCCCCTGTTAAACAGGGGCTGAAAAATTGTGCCTTAGGCACTGGTGCTGGTGCCACAACACTGCAACACGGCCCTCACAGAGACTGTACTTGGAGCACAGCAGTCACACGTGTTGCGAAGCATTTTTTTAAAAAATTGTAAGTACACGCCCCTGTTAAACAGGGGCTGAAAAATTGTGCCTTAGGCACTGGTGCTGGTGCCACAACACTGCAACACGGCCCTCACAGAGACTGAACTTGGAGCACAGCAGTCACACGTGTTGCGAAGCATTTTTTTAAAAAATTGTAAGTACACGCCCCTGTTAAACAGTGGGCTGAAAAATTGTGCCTTAGGCACTGGTGCTGGTGCCACAACACTGCAACACGGCCCTCACAGAGACTGTACTTGGAGCACAGCAGTCACACGTGTTGCGAAGCATTTTTTTTAAAAATTGTAAGTACACGCCCCTGTTAAACAGGGGCTGAAAAATGTGCCTTAGGCACTGGTGCTGTGGCATGGATCATTGAGGAGGAGGAATAGGATAGTCAGTGAACATAAGAGGACAGTCACTCAGCATCAGCATAGGCAGTCTTGATGGGATGTGACATTAAAAATTATTCGGTTATATCCGCCTCAGGTGCCTGGTAGCTGGTTGTGATCCAAGACTGATTCATTTTGATGAATGTCAGTCGATCAACCGAGGCGGTGGACAGGCGCACCCTATGATCAGTCACAAATCCTCCAGCAGCACTGAATGTGCGTTCGGAAAGAACGCTGGAGGCAGGACAGGCCAGTAGCTCAATTGCATACTGTGCAAGCTCTGGGCCAGTGATCCATCCTCAGGACCCAGTAAGCCAGAGGATTTTTTCGGTGGGAAAGGTGTCCAAGTCTGACCTTGCCCCAAGGTATTCCTGCACCATGTATATCAGACGCTGGCGATGTTTGCTGGAACCGCTCATACCTTGGGGCTGCGGACAAAAAAATTGTCTGAACGCATCGGTCAGACGTCCACCTACCCCACCGCTCCTTCTGCCACTGACCGAAGCCTCAGCAACTCGTCGCCCAGGACCAGGAGTTTGTAGCCTCCCAGTTTCTGGAACGCGTTGCACAGACCTTTCTGCAAGGCCTCCCTGAGATGTCTCATCCTCTGCTCCCTCTGCGACGGCAAAAAAATAAAACAACAAAAAAAAAAAAAAAAAAAAAAAAAAAAAAAAAAAAAAAAAAAAAAAAAAAAAAAAAAAAAAAAAAAAAAAAAAAAAAAAAAAAAAAAAAAAAAAAAAAAAAAAAAAAAAAAAAACAAAAAAAAAAAAAAAAAACCACAACAAACAAAAAAAAAAAAGAACCAACAAAAAACCAAAACAACCACACCTCCCACACCACTCACAACCACAAAACCCCCCCAACAAACACGCCACACCCCCAACCCACACCAACCCCCCCCCCCCCCCCCCCCCCCCCCCCCACCACCCCCCCCCCCACCCCCCCACCACCCCCCCCCCCAACCGCTCCGCACCCTCCCCCCCCTCCCTCCCCCCCCCCCCCCCCCCCCACGCCCCCCCCCCCCCCCCCCCCCCCCCCCCCCCCCCCCCCCCCCCCCCCCCCCCCCACCCCCCCCCCCCCCCCCCCCCCCCCCCCCCACCCCAACCCCCCCCCCCCCCCCCCCCCCCCCCCCCCCCCCGCCCCCCCCCCCCCCCCCCCCCCCCCCCCCACCCCCCCCCCCCCACCCCCACCCCCCCCCCCCCCATACCCACCCCTCCCCCCCCCCCCTCCCCCCCGCGCCCCCCCCCAAACCCCCCCCACCCCCCACCCCCCACCACCCCTCCCCCCCCCCCCCCACACCCCCCCCCCCACCCCCCCCCCCCAACCCCCAATTGTAACCCGCGGATCAAGGAGAGTGGCCAGCCAGTAAAAGGTCCCTCTCCTTGATCCGAAGACACACGAGGATCCTTCCGCAGGCTTTGCAGGATCAGGGAGCCATGCAGCGTAGGGTTTAGCTGAGGCATTCGGTCCGGAGTCTTCTGGTCACTGATGATGACATGATCGCCAGCCCACCTCCCTCCCAGCCACGTACAAGTCCACTGGCTTGTAGGGACTGTACATCATCCCTAAAAGACTGCTGCTGCTGATGCTGAGTGCCAGGCTCCACCTCCATGCTCACACAATCCTCCTCCTCCTCCTCCTCCTCCTCCTCCTCATCCTCTTCCTGTGTGATGGTGGGACAGAAGGAACACTGTCCGGATAAAGGGGGCCTTGAGAGGCAAGGAAGTCCTCCTCTTCCTGCCTCTGTTCTGCCTCAAGTGCCCTGTCCATTATCCCACGCAGCGTATGCTCCAACAGGTGACAAGAGGGACAGTGTCACTGATGCATGCACTGTCACTGCTCACCATCCTCGTGGCCTCCTCAAATGGTGAGAGGACAGTGCATGCAACCCTGATCATGCTCCACTGACGTGGGGAAAAAAACCCAAGCTCCCCCTGACCCTGTCCTGGTGCCGTAGTCGCAAAGGTACTCATTGATGGCCCTCTGCTGCGTGTGCAGTCGCTGCAGCATGGCCAACGTTGAGTTCCACCTGGTGGGCATGTCAGATATTAGGCTGTTCTTGGGCAGGTTCAGCTCCTTTTGCAGCTCAGTCAGCCGAGCACTGGCATTATAAGATCGGCGGAAATGCACACAGACTTTCCTGCCTGCCTCAGGACATCCTGTAAGCCTGGAACCTGCCCAAGAACCGCTGCACAACCAGGTTGAGGACGTGAGCCATGCAGGGCACATGGGTGAGCTGCCCCTGTCGCAGGGCGGAGAGGAGGTTGGTGCCAATGTCAGAAACGACCATTCCTGGCTTAAGCAGACGTGGCGTCAACCACCTCTCGGCCTGCCCCTGCAGAGCTGCCAGAACCTCTGGCCCAGTGTGGCTCCTGTCCCCCAAACACACCAGCGCAAGCACGGCATGGCATCTTTTTGCCTGCGTACTTGCGTAGCCCCTTGTACGCCTACGAGCACCGCTGGTTCCAAGGACAGAGCACTGGAGGAAGAAGAAGAGGAGGGGGTGGAGGAGAGAGGTGTGTCACAACCAGTATCAGTAGTCGCGTTTTGGAGGCGTGGTGGCGGAACAACCTCCAACACTACTGCACCTTGTCCTGCATCCCTCCCAGCTGCCAAGAGAGTGACCCAATGGGCCGTGAAAGAAAGGTACCGTCCCTGTCCATGCCTGCTGGACCATGAGTCAGCGGTAATATGCACCTTACCGCTGACCGCCCTGTCCAGCGAGGCATGGACATTGCCCTCCACATGCCGGTAGAGAGACGGAATCGCCTTCCGCGAGAAAAAGTGGCGTTTTGGGAACCTGCCACTGAGGAACCGCACAATGAACAAACTCACGGAAGGGGGCCGAGTCTACCAACTGAAAAGGCAGCAGTTGAAGTGCTAGCAATTTAGCAAGGCTAGCATTCAACCGCTGGGCATGTGGATGGCTGGGAGTGTACTTCTTTCTACGGTCCAGCAGCTGGGGCAGGGAAATTTGCCTGCTGCATTCGGACGTCGGTGTACTGCAAGTACTTTGGTTGTGACACACCGAATTCTACACCTTCAGTCCTCTCAGAGCAGCTTTCAGAAGAGGACTGAAGGTGTAGTGGGGATGGAGATCCCAGCTGAGGAGGAGCAAGGAGAGGTCCGCTTAGTTCTTTGGTGAGGGTCTTTTTATGTGTGCCTGCCAACGAGCTGCATGGCAGGTCGCCATATGTCTGGTCATGCTTGTCGTGCCCAAGCGGCTGATGTTTTGGCCACGCGAGATACGCTTGAGAACAAATATTGCAAATAGCAGTGGTGCGATCTGCTGCACTCGTCTCAAAAAAGGCCCACACCAAAGAACTTTTTCCTGATAACGTGCAGAGGCAGCGCCCTGCACAGGCGGAGCTCTGCGGTGTTTTGAACAGTTGCTGTGCTGGCCTCTACCTGGCCTCCAGGGGCATCCTGCCTCGTTGGACATGTGACGCCGCAATCCCTCTCCTCCTCCTCGTCCTCCTCCTCATCCTCTCTCCCTTGAGGCACCCACGACTAATGGAGCTGGAGTTACCCAACACTGTGGGGACTCCTCAGGACATGGAGGGAAGGGTGGCTGGAGCTCTGTTACTAGGACGTTAACCACACTTAGAAGTCCTGTGGGGTGCTGCTGAGAAGAATATATAGGAGCTCTGTGTGAGCCACTAACACACTAGAAGTATGGGTGCTTCTGCAAAGAAAATAGAGCTCTGTGTGATGCCACTGAAGTCCTGTGGGTGCTTCTGCAAAGAAAATAGAGGAGCTCTGTGTGATGCCACTAACACACTAAAGTCCTGTGGGTGCTGGCTGAGAAGAATATAAATAGGAGCTCTGTGTGATGCCAAAACACACTAGAAGTCCTATGGGTGCTTCTGCAAAGAAAATAGAGTGAGCTCTGTGTGATGCCACTAACACACTAAAGTCCTATGGGTGCTTCTGCAAAGAAAAATAGAGGAGCTCTGTGTGATTGCCACTAACACACTAGAAGTCCTGTGGGTGCTTCTGCAAAGAAAATAGAGGAGCTCTGTGTGTTACTACTGAGTTGGGGATCAATGGAGCTGGAGGTTACTAGTGAGTGGGGGATCAGCATTGCTGGAGGTTTCTACAGAGCGGGGGGGGGGGGTCAGCAGAGCTAGGGGTTACTACTGAGTAGAAGTAGATCTGCTAAATGAGGGTAACAATGAACTGGGGATCTGCTGGGTCCCTTTAAAAGAAATATAAAATCAACACACACACACAGCATTACAAAAAGCATCAGAAACACATATAAAAAGCATGTTGAAGTGGTGAGCACTTTTATGTGTGTTAAAGTTGAAGCAAGTGTAAATGAGGCTCAACTGACTGTGTTGATGGGGGAATTGAGAACTTTTCAGGTGGAAGGAAAGAAAATCGCATAATCTATGGTTCGGCTTTACTGAAGAGTAAAGCTGTCTGTGGATGTTGCCAAGTCAGCAGGTGACCATACTGTCCGGGCAGGCTGGGTCTAAGGACAAGGCCAATGCATAAAGCGCCATTTCAAACAGAACGGCTTCTTAGACATTTTAGTGATCGGAGTTGCAGCTACTTTAAATTTGTTCTCGTCTCCCAGAAAAAAGAAAAAAAAAAAGTCATGTGACTTTAGGGGACAGACGGGGCTTTTGACACAAAAGATGGAATAAGCGTCTTTCACAATGGGACGGGCGTGTTATGAAGATCTGGATCTGTCGGTGACAGGGGAATCCAAATTGTTTCACAATCTGACCGAGGAGCGGGCAGAGAACAATCAGACCAAATATAAGTTACCCGAGTTCAAGTCTGGAAAAAAAGAGTGATGAGGCCGCAGTGTATTCCGTATAGAACCCCCCCACCGGCCAATCAGCTGACGCTGCACACAGAGAGAGACACAAAATTCCCCCGTCCTCTATTCTCCGTCCGCAGGGTGCGGGAAGACAGAGACCTCCCAACATTGTCTGCGCCACCAGAGAAGTTTTCGTGCCGGGATTAGAAAAACAGCAAAAACAAACAAAAAAACCCCCAAAAAACAAACAGAAAAATAAACAGAACAGTAAACACAACACAAAAACGCAAAACCAAAGAAAAAAAAATAAAAAATAAACAGAGAAAAGTAAAAACAACATAAAAACTAAGAAAAAAAATTAAAAATAAACAGAGAAAAGTAAACACAACACAAAAATGCAAAAACAAACAAAAAAATTTAAATAAACAGAGAAAAGTAAACACAACACCAAACTTTTTTTACAAATAAATATGTGAAAAGTATGGCATACATTTGTATTCAGCCCCCTTTACTCTGATACCCCTAACTAAAATCTAGTGGAACCAATTGCCTTCAGATGTCACCTAATTAGTAAATAGAGTCCACCTGTGTGTAATTTAAAGCTCTGTATTAATACAGCTGTTCTGTGAAGCCCTCCGAGGTTTGTTAGACCCCTTTCACACTGGAGGCATTTTTCAGGCGCTTTAGCATTACAAATAACACCTAAAAAAAGCCTCATCTGCAATCCCAGTGTGCTGCGCTGGCGGGACGTAAAAAAAAGTCCTGCAAGCACCTTTTGCAGCAGCGCTTTAGGAGCGGTGAATACACCACTCCTAAAGCACCTCTGCCCATTGAAATCAATGGGCAGCGCTGCCGAAGAGCCTGCAAAGCGGTGCTTTGCGGGCGCTTTTAACCCTTTATTCAGCCGATAGCGGGGGGGTTAAAAGCGCCCCGCTAGTGCCCGAAAAGTGCCATAAAAACGACGCCCGGTTGCTGGCAGTGTGAAATGGCCCTTGGAGCATCATGAAGGCCAAGGAACACACCAGACAGGTCAGGGATAAAGTTGTGGAGAAGTTTAAAGCAGGGATAGGTGATAAAAAAATATCCCACTATTATTCGTGCACTCTACAAATCTGGCCTTTATAGAAGAGTGACAAGAAGAAAGCCATTGTTGAAAGAAAGCCATAAGAAGTCCTGTTTTCAGTTTGTGAGAAGCCATGTGGGGAGGGGGGGGGGGGGGCATCAAACATGTGGAAGAAGGTGCTCTGATGAGATGAGACCAAAATTTTACTTTTTGGCCTAAAAGAAAATCGCTATGTGTGGCGGAAAACTAACACTGCACATCACCCTGAACACACCATACCCACTGTGAGACATGGTGGTGGCAGCATCCTATTGTGGGGATGTTTTTCTTCAGCAGGGACAGAGAAGTTGGTCAGAGTTGATGGGAAGATGGATGGAGCCAAATACAGGGCAATCTTATGCCCCGTACACACGGTCGGAAATTCCGACAACAAAATCCGTCAGATTTTTTCCGACGGATTTTGTCCGACACTGGTGTTGCATACACACGGTCGGACAAAGTTGTCGGAAAATCCGATCATCCTGAACATGGTGACATACGCTGCGTACGACGGGACTACGTAGAGGCTAGTAGCCAATAGCTTTGGTCTTGTAATGTGATCGGAGCATGTGTGGCACTTTGTCCGTCGGAATTCGCTACACACGATCGGAAAAAGTCCGATAGGACTTTTTTGTCGGAAAATTTGAGAGCAGGAGATAAAACTTCCGATGGAGCCCACACACGGTCAGAATTTCCGACAACATGGTCCGATAGGACATTTTCCATCGGAAAATCCGACCGTGTGTACGGGGCATTAGAAGAAAATCTGTTATACCGTGTACACACGGTCGGACTTTCCGGCAGAAAAGGTCAGACGGAATCATTCCATTGGATAATCCGATCGTGTGTATGCCTCAGCGGACCTTTTTTTTTTTTAAAGTTTGACGGACCTAGAAATAGAGTATATTTTAAATCTTTCCGACGGAATCAATTTCTATCGGGAAATACGTTTGTCTGTATGCTATTCTGAAGAACCAAAAACGCAAGGGCAGCTATTGGCTATTGAACTTCCTTTTTCTAGTCCCGTCGGACGTCATCGCTTTCTAAACGATCGGACTTTGGTGTGATCGTGTGTAGGCAAGACCGTTTAGGCGGAACTCCGTCGGAAAGACCGTCAGAGATTATTCTGTGTTCGCATTAGAGTTTGAACTAAGCAGGACAACGACCCTAAACATACAGCCAGGGCTACAATGGAATGGTTTAGATCAGGGGTCTGAAACTGGCGGCCCTTCATGGGACTTGTAGTTACGCAACAGCTGGAGGGCCACCAGTTTGAGACCTCTGGTTTAGATCAAAGCATATTCATGTGTTATGCCCCGTACACACGGTCGGAAAATCCGACCACAAAATCCATCGGATTTTTTCCGACGGATTTAGTCCGACACTGGTGTTGCATACACACGATCGGACAAAGTTGTCGGAAAATCCAATCATTCTGAACGTGGTGACGTTTGTTGCCTACGACGGGACTACGTAGAGGCTAGTAGCCAATAGCTTTGGTCTTGTAATGTGATCTGAGCATGCGTGGCACTTTGTCCGTCGGAATTCGTTACACACGATTGGAAAAAGTCCGATAGGACTTTGTTGTCGGAAAATTTGAGAGCAGGAGATAAAACTTTGTCTGTCGGAAAATCCGATGGAAAATGTCCGATGGAGCCCACACACAGTCGGAATTTCCGACAACATTGTCCGATAGGACATTTTCCATCGGAAAATCCGACCGTGTGTATGGGGCTTTAGAATGGCCCAGTCAAAGTCCAGACCTAAATCCAATTGAGAATCTGTGGCAAGACTTGAAAATTGCTATTCAAAGACGCTCTTCATCCAATCTGACAGAGCTTGAGCTGTTTTGCAAAGAAGAATGGGCAAAAATGTCCCTCTCTAGATGTGCAAAGCTGGTGGAGACATCCCCAAAAAGACTTGTAGCTGTAATTGCAGTGAAAGGCGGTTCTACAAAGTATTGACTCCGGGGGGCGCTATACAAATGTATGCCACACTTTTCACATATTTATTTGTAAAAAATGTTAAAAACCATTTATCATTTTCCTTCCACTTCACAGTTATGTGCCACTTTGTGTTGGTCTATCACATAAAATGCCAATAAAATACATTTAAGTTTTTGGCTGTAACATGACAAAATGTGGAAAATTTCAAGGGGTGTGAATACTTTTTCAAGGCACTGTAGATTCTGAAAACAGAAAAGTTTTATTTAGCATGTTGTTAAGAAGGGATTTTAAGCAGATTAGACTTCAGCTGTAACATTTGAAATGCAGTAGAATAGACAGGTCCTCTTTACCAGCCAGCAGAGTCTCCTCCAGTTCTGGATGTGAGGAGTGGAGGAGCGGCGGCTCTCCAGAGTCTTTCCTAATAGCGTCTTATTATCTGAGTATGTGGAGAATGAAATCCCCATTTATCCCTCCTGCCATGTTTGTTCTGCCAGCTTGGCACCGCCATCCTGGAACATTCGGCTGATTAATAGGACGTCTTGTTTATATAAAGTATCCTAATGGTGGGATTTATTATGGGATGGCGATCGTTCTCACCGGACCTCGGGTGCTTCCTGGCTGCTGCCATATAGAGGAAAGGCGACCTACCGGTTGTCTGTTCCTTTACCTCCCACTTATCGAATATTTATCTTCATACGTGGACCGATTGTCAGAGCCGATCTACTGACTCAATTATGATGCTCAGGAGTCACAGTGGGCACAGAGCAGTCTGGAGCCACGGAATCACGCAAGATTCTTTGGGATGCACTGGAGTCATAGAGGGTACTAGATGAGACAGGTGCACAGGAGGTCACTGCTCCAATCAGGAAAGCTGTCTCCCAATCGTCTGTCTGTACCGATCACACACTGTGTTCATTCAAAACTGATACATAGTAAACTGTGTTAAGCTTCAGTTTGTGAATGAACAGGAAGCCTCTGAGCACGTTCTGTCCATTCCCTGCTCAGTGCAGCTGAAGCTGCAGAAAAAGGGATTGAGGAATCTAAGTCCTCAGTCCCCTTCTTTGTCTCAAAAGAGAGACATCATGGGGTCCATTTAGACCCCTGAAATTTCACCAAAGCCTCCCTTCCAGACAGTGCTGTGAAAAAAACAAAAAAAAAAATAGTAAATAAAAAAAAAATTGTAAAAAAATTAAGGGCTTCTTCACATGGGTTCTCTGGCCCATACAGTGTGAATGCAGTTTGTGTGGCTGGGGCCGCCTGTTACTCTATTCCAGGGATATGCAATTAGCGGACCTCCGGCTGTTGCAGAACTACAAATCCCATGAGGCATAGCAAGACTCAACCATGACACCCAGAGGTAGAGGCATTATGGGACTTGTAGTTTTGCAGCAGCTGGAGGTCCGCTAATTGCATATCCCTGCTCTATGGGGACACAGTGGCTGTATGAACACAGCCACAGGTCCTAATTTGACAGGTGTGGGTGAGTGTCCCCCGAATGCACACTGTCTGTGCTCAGTGCCGTACAGCCGCATTCACACACCTTCCAAATTAGGACCTGTGGCTGTGATCGTACAGCCGCTGCATCCCCATAGCCTAACATAGGCTGCCTGCACACAGCCTCAGATGATTCCCGCTGTACACACCACAGTACTAATCTGAATGAGCCCTTAAGCCCCATACACACGGTCGGATTTTCCGATGGATTCTGTCCTATCAGACAATGTTGTCGGAAATTCCGACCGTGTGTAGGCACCATCGGACAGTTTCCATCGGATTGTCCGACGGACAAAGTCCTATCTCCTGCTGGATAGATTTTTTGACAACAAAGTCCGATCACACCAAATCCGATCGTGTGTAGCGAATTCCGACGGACAAAGTGCTACGCATGCTCAGATCACATTACAAGACCAAAGCTATTGGCTACTAGCCTCTACGTAGTCCCGTCGTAGGCAACAAACGTCACCACGTTCAGAATGATCGGATTTTCCGACAACTTTGTCCGACCGTGTGTACGCAAAACCAACATCGGACAAAGTCTGACGGACATGATCCGACGGACCTGGTCCTCGGATAATCCGCGCGTGTGTATGGGGCTTTAGACTTCATTCACACACAGAGCTTTATTTATTGGGGTGCCCCTTAAAAAAAATTTTTTTTAAAGTCAGCAGCTACAAATACTGCAGCTGCTGACGTTTAAGAATCGGACACTTGCCTGTCCCAGGGTCCAGCGATGCGTGGGAACGAAGCCACCCCCCCCCCCCCCCTCGTTCCCCACTCCGCTCGCATCGCCGGAATCCTTACTGTGGGCACCCGGCTGTGGCTTCACAGCCGGGCACCCACTGCGCATGCGCAAAAGGCGCCGCACGCCGTGATATGCCACGCAGTCATCTGGGACCTGTCACGTGTCCCAGATGACTGACTGCGCCGAGGGGAAGTGACGTTTTTAGCCCGGGCTATGGAAGAGGCAGATTTTGTGGGACCACCTAGCAACAGGGAGATATAGGTAAGTGAAATTTTTTTTTTTATCCAATTAATTTTTATTAGCTCATTTGCTGCACATAGGTTCAAAGTTGTAAATTTGGGGGAAACACCAGTAGCTTTTAGATTTAGCAGGAATTGTGTAAGGTATGTTGGGTTTGTGTCCACTAATAATGATTTAATGTATTTTTAATGAAAATATAATATTAATATTTTTTTTGAGGGGGGCGGGGGGTCAGGTAGGCTGTATGTGGCCCTGTGATTTCAAACAGCAGCCCTGGCATTGACTGTAGTTTGGAATAAGACGTTCCTATTGGTTGGTTGCTGGTGTTGAGTTGCGTCACGGAGGAACTGGCCCTGGAATGCTTTACCTGTTGCGGTTTGGGATAATTTGTTTCTCAGCATGTAATGGGTGAAGTGTGAGAGCGAGTGGGGGGGGGGTCATTCATCAACCAGCCATATAAGAGAGCGCTGACAGCCACATCCTCACCATCAGAGCCGGGACCCTATCACCCCCCGACATACACGGTGAGAGCGCCTTGTCTGGCTGATCCAGACTGACGCCTGCTTCCTGTAACTCTCTCCGGGTCCTGGCCAGCCCCTTCCACTCGCCCACACTGACAGCGACACGAAATTTATAGCGCTGCAGAGCAGTGGCGGCTGGTGCTCAAAATTTTTGGGGGGGCGCAAACAAACTGAAAATTTCTGAAACGAAAAATATCAATTGCAGCCTCACTGTGCCATCAATTACAGCCACTGTGCCATCAAACGCTGACCCTCTGCCATAAAACGCAGCCACTGTGCCATCAATTGCAGCCACTGTGCCATCAAACGCAGCCACTGTGCCATCAATTGCAGCCACTGTGCCATCAATCGCAGCCACTGTGCCATCAATCGCAGCCACTGTGCCATCAATCGCAGCCACTGTGCCATCAATCGCAGCCACTGTGCCATCAAACGCAGCCACTGTGCCATCAAACGCAGCTACTGTGCCATCAATCGCAGCCACTGTGCCATCAAACGCAGCCACTGTGCCATCAATTGCAGCCACTGTGCCATCAAACGTAGCCACTGTGCCATCAATTGCAGCCACTGTACCATCAAACGCAGCCACTGTGCCATCAATTGCAGCCACTGTGCCATCAATCGCAGCCACTGTGCCATCAATCGCAGCCACTGTGCCATCAAACGCAGCCACTGTGCCATCAATTGCAGCCACTCTGCCATCAAACGCTGACACTGTGCCATCAATTGCAGCCACTGTGCCATCAATTGCAGCCACTGTGCCCATTAAATGCTGCTAGTTTGCCCATCAAATGCTGCCACTGTGCCATCAAATGCAGCCACTGTGCCATCAAACGGAGCCACTGTGCCATCAAACGCAGCCACTGTGCCATTAATTGCAGCTACTGTGCCATCAATTGCAGCCACTGTGCCATCAAATGCAGCCACTGTGCCATCAAACGGAGCCACTGTGCCATCAATTGCAGCCACTCTGCCATCAAACGCTGACACTGTGCCATCAATTGCAGCCACTGTGCCATCAATTGCAGCCACTGTGCCCATTAAATGCTGCTAGTTTGCCCATCAAATGCTGCCAGTGTGCCATTGAATGCCACCAGTGTAACCCCCCCCCCCCTCGCCCGCTCGCTGTCTGCCCGGCACTTACCCAGTTTTGGTGGGGCAGTGGGTGACGGCAACGAGCGGAGTCTTTCAAGCCAGCGTCTCCTGCTGTCCTCATCTCCCGACTCTCGTCCTCTCCTCCTGATAGACGTCCAATATCGGCACCTGTCGTTTCAGCCAACCAGGTGACAGGTAACAGATCCGAGCACCTGATTGGCGGAGAGGCGGTTCAGTGTTAGGAAAGCGAATATTCATCACTTTCCTAACACAGTTGAGTGAACAAGCTCACAGGTCACTGTTTTTGACGCCTATTAGAGCCTATGGCTCTAATTCGGTGCTTCAAAAACACCCCCCGCCACTGTAACTCAGGTGGCCAGTGCCCTAAAGAGGCTGGGCACCTGAATAGTGGGGGCCGCGGAGGCCATGGATAGATTAATGGCTATATTCGTTTTCTTTTTTTAGGCTTTCTTTTTTCTATTACCACCTGGTGATCCAGCCAGTAAGTCCCTGATCCACAGTTGCAATCCAGAGCTGTGGACTGGTTTTATTGTCAAAACTCGTGCCATGATGGCACCGCTTTGAGAACCCCCTCACCAATCTTTGGGACCATGTAAGTACCCCTCCAATCTTCAGGACCCCTTGGATGACCCCTCCAATTTTCAAGGCCCTTTGAAGACTACTCCAATCTTCAGGACCTTGTCAGTAACCCTCTGATCTTCAGGACCCTGTGAGACCCCTCCGATCTTCAGGACACTTTGGATGACCCCTCCAATTCTCAAGACCCCTTCCCTTCAATTTATAGGACCCTTTGAGGACCAATTTGATCTTTAGAACCCTTTAAGAACTCCTCCGATCTTCCGGACTGTGTAAGTACCCCTCCAATCTTCAGGAACCTTTGAAGACCAATTTGATCTTTAGAACCCTTTAAGAACTCCGATCTTCCGGTCTGTGTAAGAACCCCTCCAATCTTCAGGACCCTGTGAGAACCCCTTCAATTTTCAGGACGACTTCATTCCTCAGGACGGCTTTGATCTTCAGGACCCTTTGAACACTACTCTGATCTTTAGGACACTGTGAGAACCCCCTGATCTTCAGGACCCTTTTGAAGACCCCTTCAATCTTCAGGAGCCCTCAAATTTTCAGACCCCTTGAAAAACCACTTCAAGTTTCTGGACTCCTCTGATCCTTCAGCCTCCAGGACCCTGTAAGAACCCCTGATCTTCAGGACCCTTTTGAAGACCCCTTCAATCTTCAGGACCCCTCCAATTTTCAGGACCCTTGAAAAACCACTTGAAGTTTCTGGACTCCTTTGATCTTCAGGGCTCTTTAAGAACTCCTCCTTTCTTCAGGACCATGTGAGACCCTCCAATCTTCAGAAACCTGTGAGGACCCCCCCCCCCCCCCCCCCCCCCCCCCCCCATCTTCAGGACCCTCTGAAGAACCGTTCTAATTTTCAAGACCCTTTAAGTACCACATTGATCTTTGGGACTCCTTTGATCTTCAGGACCCTTTGAGAACTCTTCTGATCTCCAGGACCCCTTGAGGACTCCTCCAATATCTTCAGGACCCCTCCGATCTTCAGGACCCAACCAACACACAATGTCCCATCATCAGGGATTGACATGCGCACTTGAATACGGACCCTTTCCACACTGCTTTTCAGAGAAACAATTCCCTGGACCCGGCCTGTCACATGACCACCGATTCACTTTGGAAATCAGTTTTAATGTTGTCTTCCCCATTGGCTTCAATGCAATTCACCGAAATGTCTTGTTTTTGTCCAAAATTTAGGCAAAGCCAAAACTCCCAATGTCCCTCCCCACTACCTTTTACTATGGTGAGCCAGAGCTACCATTAGGTAATATAGACAGCAGAGGCAAAATGGTAGAATTTTTTTGTACAATTATCAGCCACACATTTTTTTCCCCACAATATATACAAATACAATCAGCTTATTACAGCAACAATATTCATAAACTATTTATACCCCGTTTCCCCGAAAATAAGACCTAGCGTGATTGTCGGTGATGGCTGCAATATAAGCCCTACCCCCCAAATAAGCCCTAGTTAAAGTCCTTGTAGGTCTTATTTTCAGGGTAGGGCTTATTTTCAGGGAAATAAGGTAGGGCTTATTTGGGGGGTAGGGTTATATTGCAGCCATCACCGACAATCACGCTAGGTCTTATTTTCGGGCAAACAGGGTAAATCATGAAAATCATTAAAAAATCAGTGACTATGTCTAGGCTAAGATGATGATATCAGCCTGCTGCAGGCAGCACAAAGCATTTCCCCAGTCTCCCCTCCCACTACTTGTGTAGCAATTTACAATGTGAGAGGCTGCGACAGGGGCTGATCTGTGTCTGACATTTGTCAACACAGCCAATAAGAGTTACACGATTGTGCCATCTCACGCCAGGAAGTAGGTGGTGATCCTGGTCCTAGTCTGTGTGTGACGTTTCCCCCAAAGTAACCATGGTGTCTGTGGAACTCAGAGCCATTCTCTGGCACAGGTAATCAAACAACGCCTTATCATGCCACCCATCCAATCTACATTAACAATCACGATACGAGCGCGTGCTCCGTCTTGTTGGATCAACACAGCAGAGAAGCTACCAATTTTTACGGCCCTGCAAAATTAAATATTTGAATCCTTTTTTTTTTTTAGCACAAGATATTTCCATGCTTAGCAGCAATTAAATGATAATGAGATTACATTCATCGCAGCGCTTGTAGATAGGGAGACGTGCGGAGAGTGCGCCACACCGTAATTGCGAAATAGTTCAATGCCCGCCGATGAAGGAAGTGGCAGCTGACAGAGGCGACGGAGTAATGACGGGAGAACGGGGCCGCACTCACCTAATCCTCTATGTCACAATACAGCAAATACACCAGGGAAGAGAATTGTCCACGTGGACTGTGCTATGTGCCAGGCTGTGATGATTACCCGCTGGCGATAACGCGAGACCTCAATGTGCACAGATAGAAAAAAACGTTGTTCACCAAACTAGAGGCTGAACCTTCATCCGCAGAGTATTTCTGGATGGACCATTCTGTAAGCATCGAAGACTTCCTTCTATGTTTGCAGAAGACGCAAGAGATGACGCCAGATAATGTCAAATATCCAGATCAGTGGCTCTCAACCACCAGGACATGGCCCACCGCCGGTCAGCAGGCTCTCTCCTCATAGGCCTCTAGCTAGCTGCAGATTCCTTAACCTCCCTCAGTGCCTCCTAGCCCCCCATAGTGCCACCCAACCTTCCATAATGGTCCCCAGTGCTCCTCAACCTTTCACAATGCCCCCAGGTCCCCTAAGAGCCCTCAACCAACGCCAACCTCTCACAGTGCTCCCCAGCCCCTGTAGTGCCCTCCAGTCTCCCATGTTGACCCAGGCAAAATTCCCAGCTTCCTGGAGAGGCCCCCTCCAAAGACCCAATCCCCCACAGCCTCCTAGAGAGATCCCCGGCACCCTCCAGAAACCCCATCCCCCCACAGTCTTCAGCCCTCCATAGAGACCCTAACAGTGTGCCTCCCAGCCCCTGTAGTGCCCTCCAGTCTCCCATGTGGACCCAGGCAAAATTCCCAGCTTCCTGGAGAGGCCCCCTCCAAAGACCCAATCCCCCACAGCCTCCTAGAGAGATCCCCGGCACCCTCCAGAATCCCCATCCCCCCACAGTCTTCAGCCCTCCATAGAGACCCTAACAGTGTGCCTCCCAGCCCCTGTAGTGCCCTCTAGTCTTCCATGTTGCCTCATACAAAACTCACTGCCTCTTGGAGAGACCCCCAGCCCCTTCCAGAGACTCCATGCCCCATAGCTTTCCAGAAAAAAGACCCCACATCCCCCTCCAGAAACCCCACCTCCCATAGACTCCATCCCTCCATGGTGACCTCAACAGTGTCCCACAGTGCCTTCCAGCCCCTGTAGTGCCCGCCAGTCTACCATGTTTCCCCTATACAAAACTCCCAGCCTCTTGGATAGACACTCAGCCCTTTCCAGAGACCCCATGCCCCACAGCTTTCTACAGAGACCCACATCTCCTCCTGAAACCCCATCCCCCACAGCCTCCAGCCCTCCATAGTGACCTCAACACTGTCCCACACAGTGCCTCCCAGCCCCTGTAGTGCCTATGAGTCTCCCGTGTTGCCCCATACAAAACTCTCAGTCTCTTGGAGAGACCCTTAGCCCTTTCCAGAGACCCCATGCCCCACAGCTTTCTAGAGAGACCCCACATCCTTCTCCAGAAACCTCATCCCCCACAGCCTCCAGCCCTCCATAGTAACCCCAACAGTGTCCCACAGTGCTTTCCAGCACCTGTAGCACCCTCCAGTCTCCCATGTTGCCCCATGCAAAATTCCCAGCTTCCTGCAGAGACCCCCCAGTCCCCTCCAGAAACCCCATCCCCCCACAGTCTGCAGCCCTCCATAGAGACCTCAACAGTGTGCCTCCCAGCCCCTGTAGTGCCCTCCAGTCTTCCATGTTGCCTCATACAAAACTCACAGCCTCTTGGAGAGACCCCCTGCCCCTTCCAGAGACTCCATGCCCCACAGCTTTCTAGAAAAAGACCCCACATTCATATCCATAAACCCCACCTTCCACAGACTCCAGCCCTCCATAGTGACCCAAACAGTGTCCCACAGTGCCTACCAGCCCCTGTAGTGCCCTCAAGTCTCACATGTTGCCCCATACAAAACTTCCAGCCTATTGGAGAGACCTCCAGCCCCTTCCAGAGACCCCATTCCCCGCAGCTTTCTAGAGAGAACCCACATCCCCCTCCAGAAACCCCACCCCCCACAGCCTCCAGCCCTCCATAGTAACCCCAACAGTGTCCCACAGTGCTTTCCAGCACCTGTAGCACCCTCCAGTCTCCCATGTTGCCCCATGCAAAATTCCCAGCTTCCTGCAGAGACCCCCCAGTCCCCTCCAGAAACCCCATCCCCCCACAGTCTGCAGCCCTCCATAGAGACCTCAACAGTGTGCCTCCCAGCCCCTGTAGTGCCCTCCAGTCTTCCATGTTGCCTCATACAAAACTCACAGCCTCTTGGAGAGACCCCCTGCCCCTTCCAGAGACTCCATGCCCCACAGCTTTCTAGAAAAAGACCCCACATTCATATCCATAAACCCCACCTCCCACAGACTCCAGTCCTCCATAGTGACCTCAACAGTGTCCCACAGTGTCTCCCAGACCCTGTAGTGCCCGCCAGTCTACCATGTTGCCCATACAAAACACACAGTCCCTTGGAGAGACACCCAGCCCTTTCCAAAGACCCCATGCCTCAAAGCTTTCTACAGAGACCCACATCTCCTCCAGAAACCCCATCCCCCACAGCCTCCAGCCCTCCATAGTAGCCCCAACAGTCTCCCACAGTGCTCACCAGCCCCTGTCATGCCCTCAAGTCTCACATGTTGCCCCATACAAAATTCCCAGCCTATTGGAGAGACCCTTAGCCCCTTCCAGACAGGGCCATCTTAAGAGCATTATAGGCCCCCGGGCAATTTAGTGCACTGGGGCCCTGTCTACACAATCATGCACCAGAATAAAAATGCAAATAATCAATAAGACTATATTTATTGGTACTTCCAACAAAATCAGTGTTTAAACATTAACACAATGTTTGGACAATTTAACACAAGTTTGATGCGCACAGTGGCAGCGTTTGATGGGCACAGTGGCGGCTTTTGATGGGCACAGTGGCAGCTTTGATGGGCACACTGGCTGTGATTGATGGGCACAGTGGTAGCTTTGATGGGCAGAGTGGCTGTGTTTGATGGGCGCAGTCGCAGCTTTGATGGGCACAGTGGCAGCTTTTGAGGGGCACAGACAGTGACTGTGTTTGATGGGCACATTGGCAGCTTTGATGGGCACAGACAGTGGCTGTGTTTGATGGGCACAGTGGCAGCTTTGATGGGCACAGTGGCAGTGTTTGATGGGAACAGTGGCAGTGTTTGATGGGCACAGTGGCAGCTTTTGAGGGGCACAGACAGTGGCTGTGTTTGATGCACAACTTGAACAAACTTAAGTAGACAGTGTTATGCCGCGTACACACGTGCAGACTTTTGCCGGCGGACCTAGTCCAGCGGACAATCCCGCGGGACTTTCCAGCTGGGTCCGCTGGACTTTCCGAGCGTGTGGACTTGCCCACACACGCACGGACTTCTCCAGCGGATAATCCGCCGCCAAAAGTCCGCGGGACTTTTGAAAATGAACGGACTTGCCCACACACGGAGCAGTCCGTTCATTTCGAACGTAACTTCAGGTTACGTAGCTAGCGTAGGCAGTAAATGCCGCCGCGCTAGCTCCGTAAGCTGGCATGGATTTAAAGGGAATCCCCACGCCGAAAAAACGGCGTGGGGGTTCCCCCCAAATCCAAGTCAGACCCTCATCCGAGCACGCAGCCTGGCAGGCCAGGAAAGGGGTGGGGACGAACGAGCGCCCCCCCCCCTCCTGAGCCGTACCAGGCCGCGTGCCCTCAACATGGGGGGTGCCCTGGGGAAAGGGGGGCCGTGCGGCCCCCCCACCCCAAAGCACCTTGTCCCCATGTTGATGAGGACAAGGGCCTCTTCCCGACAACCCTGGCCGTTGGTTGTCGGGGTCTGCGGGCGGGGGCTTATCGGAATCTGGGAGCCCCCTTTAATAAGGGGGCCCCCAGATCCGGCCCCCCACCCTATGTGAATGAGTATGGGGTACGATGTACCCCTACCCATTCACCTAAGGTGTAAAATGTAAAGTACAAAAACACACACACTTTTGAAAAAATATTTTTATTGCACTGCTCCGGGGGTCTTCTTCCGTCTTGGGGGTCTTCTCGCCGGACTCCTCCGCTCTCTTCTGCTCTTTTACCTAGCGGGGGAAGTCCGGCTACCTTCTTCGTCGTCGCCGCCGTCGTCTGGGGGTCTCGATCCGCCTTCGGGGGTCTTCCGGGGGTCTCTTCTGTTCTTGCGGCGGTCGCCGCCTTCTTCTTCTTGTCCTTCTTGTTCTTCTCTTCTTCTTCCGATGTTGACCCGTCGCTCTCTCTGCCCGGAATGCCTGTGCCGCTCTGCGCTCGGACTTATATAGGGACATGGGGGACAGGGTCACATGTTCATGTCACATGGTGACCCCGCCCCCTTGCGATGTCACTGTCCCAGCATCCTCCGGGACTGTGACAACACAGGGGGCGGGGTCACCATGTGACATGTGCATGTGACCCTGTCCCCATGCCCCTATATAAGTCCAAGCGCAGCGCGGCACAAGCATTCCGGGCAGAGAGAGCGTCGGGTCAACATCGGAAGAAGAAGAACAAGAAGGACAAGAAGAAGGACAAGAAGAAGAAGAAGGCGCCGGCGGCGCGGAAGACGACGACCGCCGCAAGAACAGAAGAGACCCCCGGAAGACCCCCGAAGGCGGATCGAGACCCCCAGACGACGGCGGCGACGACGAAGAAGGTAGCCGGACTCCTCCGTTCGTGAAAGAGCTAGGTAAAAGAGCAGAAGAGAGCGGAGGAGTCCGGCGAGAAGACCCCCAAGACGGAAGAAGACCCCCGGAGCAGTGCAATAAAATATTTTTTCAAAAGTGTGTGTGTTTTTGTACTTTACATTTTACACCTTAGGTGAATGGGTAGGGGTACATCGTACCCCATACTCATTCACATAGGGTGGGGGGCCGGGATCTGGGGGCCCCCTTATTAAAGGGGGTTCCCAGATTCCGATAAGCCCCCGCCCGCAGACCCCGACAACCAACGGCCAGGGTTGTCGGGAAGAGGCCCTTGTCCTCATCAACATGGGGACAAGGTGCTTTGGGGTGGGGGGGCCGCACGGCCCCCCTTTCCCCAGGGCACCCCCCATGTTGAGGGCACGCGGCCTGGTACGGCTCAGGAGGGGGGGGGGGGGGGGGGGGGGGGGGGGGGGCTCGTTCGTCCCCACCCCTTTCCTGGCCTGCCAGGCTGCGTGCTCGGATGAGGGTCTGACATGGATTTGGGGGGAACCCCCACGCCGTTTTTTCGGCGTGGGGAGTCCCTTTAAATCCATGCCAGGTCACGGAGCTAGCGCGGCGGCAGTAACTGCCTACGCTAGCTACGTAACCTGAAGTCACGTGCTAAATGAACGGACTTGCCGATGAGCGGCAAGTCCGTTCATTTCAAAAGTCCCGCGGACTTGCCCACTAACGGCGGGATTGTCCGCCGGACTGCCAAGTCCAGCGGATAATTTTAAAACCAAACTTAAAACTTTGGTCCGCCGGACTTTGGCGCCAAAAAGTCCGCCGGCGCCCACACACGAGGGGATTATCCGCTGGACTTCAGTCCAGAGGATAATCCCGCGGGATTGTCCCTTCGTGTGTACGCGGTGCGCTATGAATGCTGGGGCGGCCGCGGCCTCTGACTGACGTTACTGGTTGCTAGCTAGATGCCAGGCGGCCGGCGATTCTAGCAAGTGAGCAACCAGTGCAGTCAGTCAAATTAAGCAGCAGATTGCAGTGCTGAGGATCAGCCCTGGATGGGGCCCTCCAGGCAAGTGGGGCCCCCGGGCAACTGCCCAGCATGCCCAGTGGAAAAAACGGCCCTGCTTCCAGAGACCCCATGCCCCACAGCTTTCTAGAGAGACCCCCACACCCCCCTCCAGAAACCCCACCTCCCACAGCCTCCAGCCCTCCATAGTGACCCAAACAGTGTCCCACAGTGCCTCCCAGCCCCTGTAGTGCCCTCAAGTCTCACATGTTGCCCCATACAAAACTTCCAGCCTATTGGAGAGACCTCCAGCCCCTTCCAGAGACCCCATTCCCCGCAGCTTTCTAGAGAGAACCCACATCCCCCTCCAGAAACCCCACCCCCCACAGCCTCCAGCCCTCCATAGTAACCCCAACAGTGTCCCACAGTGCCTCCCAGCCCCTGTAGTGCCCTACAGTCTTCCATGTTGCCCTACGCAAAACCCCCAGATTTTTGGAAACATCCACACCCCCATCCTCCAGCTTCCCGGAGAGACTTCCAGCCCCCCCCCCCCCCCTCAAAGACTACATGCCCCACAGCCTACTGGAGGGACCTCCATGGACATGATGCAAGCAGTGGGCTGACTCTTGGGAGAAGTTATGCAAATACGAAATTGCTTTGATGGGTGGCTGTCAGTTTGGAGGAATGGGAATTCCTAGGAAGATGGCATTTGCATGCAGACTATCCTAGGTAATGTTGATGTGAAGCCTCCATGATTGCAAGGAACCGAAATCCAACAAATGAAGGGGTCTGGCCAGGGACAGTCAGGCTAGGGAGGAAAGCGCTAGACGATGGTGGTTATTGACCAGCCAAGAAATGAGGTGGGCTCTATCTGACTTGCTGCAGTATCTAATGCACATTGTGAGAAGCTCACAGTGTGCAGTGAAATCAGAGTAAGCCATTTCTGTACAGGAGAGGAGCCGGTACAACTAAAGGGAAGGCCGGAGGTCAGATTTCGAAAATATAAACTTACTGTAATGTTTACTAAACACGCAATGATGGAATCACACTGATTTGTAAAATGCAGAGAACCTGAAAGGGTTCAGCTTCACTGGTCTGCAGCCACTCTCCACATGACTCTGTACAGATGGAGGTGGTCACAGTCTGCACATAGAGGACCTGGAAAATTTGAAATAAACTAACCTACATAACCTCAGCAGGTTACAGCGGACGATACATTGTTTCCATTACTGATATGACAGGGTGGAGTGATAGAATGTATAATGATGAGGAGTCGTCAATCTGCACCTGAGTCACTCTGCGATGTGCTGCAGACGGGCCGCATGCTGCATGTAAACATGTGACGTGGGAAGTAGGTGAAGAGTCGCTGCCTCCCGTATGTGGGAAAGTGAATCAGAGTGATTCAGCATCACAAGATGTACAGACGGAGATGTGCCGACACCTGTCAGCTGTCATTGTTTGTGAGGGCAGCCGGGGGGCGCCAACCCAAAATGTTCGGTTATCAGAGACACCTGCCCGAAAATCTGAGGAAAAATTGCATTTCAGTATTCCCCACAAACTTCATAGGGAAACTTTTTGTTTGTATAAAAAACATTATTTCCACCGTCATACCCTCCACACTCCTCGCCTGTATATACTGCCCACTGTCATACCCTCTGCACTCCTCTCCTGTACATTATTCCCACCGTCATACCCTCCATCTCCTCTCCTGTATATACTGCCCACCGTCATACCCTCCACACTCCTCTCCTGTATATACTGCCCACTGTCATACTCTCCACACTCCTCTCCTGTATATACTGCCCACCGTCATACCCTCCACACTCCTCTCCTGTATATACTGCCCACCGTCATACCCTCCACACTCCTCTCCTGTATATACTGCCCACCGTCATACTCTCCACACTCCTCTCCTGTATATACTGCCCACTGTCATACCCTCTACACTCCTCTCCTGTACATTATTCCCACCGTCATACCCTCCACACTCCTCTCCTGTATATACTGCCCACCGTCATACCCTCCACACTCCTCTCCTGTATATACTGCCCACCGTCATACCCTCCACACTCCTCTCCTGTATATACTGCCCACCGTCATACCCTCCACACTCCTCTCCTGTATATACTGCCCACCGTCATACCCTCCGCACTCCTCTCCTGTATATACTGCCCACCGTCATACTCTCCACACTCCTCTCCTGTATATACTGCCCACCGTCATACCCTCCACACTCCTCTCCTGTATATACTGCCCACCGTCATACTCTCCACACTCCTCTCCTGTATATGCTGCCCACCGTCATACCCTCTGCACTCTTTTCCTGTATATACTGCCCACCATCAGCGGTTATACCCTCCGCACTCCTCTCTTGTATATACTGCCCACCATCATACCCTCTGCCCTTCTTTCCTGTACATACTGCCCACTGTTATACCCTCCACACTCCTCTCTTGTATATACTTCCCACCATCATACCCTCTGCACTCCTCTTCTGTATATACTACCCAACATCATACCCTCTGCACTCCTCTCCTGTACCTACTGCCCACAGTTATACCCTCCACACTCCTTTCCTGTAAATACTGCCCAATGCCCATCTTCTTACACTCCTCTCCCGTATATACTGCCCACTGTCATACCCTCCACACTCCTCTCCTGTATACACTGCTCACCGTCATACCCTCCACACTCCTCTCCTGTGTATACTGCCCACCGTCATACACTCCTCTCCTGTATATACTGCCCACTGTCATACCCTCCGCACTCCTCTCCTGTATATACTGCCTACATTAACATTTCACACTCCTCTCATGTATATTCTGCCCACCATCATACCTTCTGCACTCCTCGCCTTTTATATACTGTCCACCATCATATCCTCCACACTCCTCTCCTGTACATACTGCCCACCGTCATACCTTATGCACTCCTTTCCTGTATATACTGCCCACGGTCATACCATTTGCACTCCTTGCCTGTATATACTACCCACTGCCATACCCTCCACACTTTTCTCCTGTATATACTACCCACTGCCATACCCTCCACACTCCTCTCCTGTATATACTACCCACTGCCATACCCTCCACACTTTTCTCCTGTATATACTACCCACTGCCATACCCTCCACACTTTTCTCCTGTATATACTACCCACTGTCATATACTTAATTCTCCCTTTTAAAGAGGACCTGTCTATAAGAAATTAATGCTTTTACATGGAACAGTTCAATAAATACATTTTCCACACACACTGTCAGTCTCTATGTACTTGTCCGTAGTCTCTGAGCAGTTTCTGAGTACTCAGCATTGGTAGCATTATAGCTAAAAGAGCACTTCTGAATTCTTTCATCCCACTTTAGACCACCAAGATCTTTCTTCATACAGTATGCGTCAGATTCCCTTTGATGGGGTTATCTGTACAAAGAAATAAAGTCTTCTACACTGAGTTTTTTCCCTCCATGTGGATACAGCCAGTTCTTTCGGTGGATAAATATGCGTGCCCACCCCTTTCATCTACACTCATTATTAATAAAACGAGGCCGGAGTGCGGCTCGGGTAAACTGGATTTCATACAAGGGGAAAAATAAATAAGCAGGAATGCAGTTGATCCGGTAGACGTTCGTAACCTTATTTAACTCTGCGGAGGTGAAACCTTATTGAGCGCGCCCGAATCAAATATTAATCTGTATCCTGCACCGCGTTCTGCCGGGTGGAATAGGAACACGATGAAAGTGATATGTTTACAATATTGATGAGACGGGCTGTGGCGGGTCGCAGTATGAATACCCCCCTGCTGACTTTGCATGCTTTATCCATGACCAGGGCCATCTTAAGAGCATTATAGGCCCCCGGGCAATTTAGTGCACTGGGGCCCTGTCTACACAATCATGCACCAGAATAAAAATGCAAATAATCAATAAGACTATATTTATTGGTACTTCCAACAAAATCAGTGTTTAAACATTAACACAATGTTTGGACAATTTAACACAAGTTTGATGCGCACAGTGGCAGCGTTTGATGGGCACAGTGGCGGCTTTTGATGGGCACAGTGGCAGCTTTGATGGGCACACTGGCTGTGATTGATGGGCACAGTGGTAGCTTTGATGGGCACAGTGGCTGTGTTTGATGGGCGCAGTCGCAGCTTTGATGGGCACAGTGGCAGCTTTTGAGGGGCACAGACAGTGACTGTGTTTGATGGGCACATTGGCAGCTTTGATGGGCACAGACAGTGGCTGTGTTTGATGGGCACAGTGGCAGCTTTGATGGGCACAGTGGCAGTGTTTGATGGGAACAGTGGCAGTGTTTGATGGGCACAGTGGCAGCTTTTGAGGGGCACAGACAGTGGCTGTGTTTGATGCACAACTTGAACAAACTTAAATAGACAGTGTTATGCCGCGTACACACGTGCAGACTTTTGCCGGCGGACCTAGTCCAGCGGACAATCCCGCGGGACTTTCCAGCTGGGTCCGCTGGACTTTCCGAGCTTGTGGACTTGCCCACACACGCACGGACTTCTCCAGCGGATAATCCGCCGGCCAAAAGTCCGCGGGACTTTTGAAAATGAACGGACTTGCCCACACACGGAGCAGTCCGTTCATTTCGAACGTAACTTCAGGTTACGTAGCTAGCGTAGGCAGTAAATGCCGCTGCGCTAGCTCCGTAAGCTGGCATGGATTTAAAGGGAATCCCCACGCCGAAAAAACGGCGTGGGGGTTCCCCCCAAATCCAAGTCAGACCCTCATCCGAGCACGCAGCCTGGCAGGCCAGGAAAGGGGTGGGGACGAACGAGCGCCCCCCCCCTCCTGAGCCGTACCAGGCCGCGTGCCCTCAACATGGGGGGTGCCCTGGGGAAAGGGGGGCCGTGCGGCCCCCCCACCCCAGGGCACCTTGTCCCCATGTTGATGAGGACAAGGGCCTCTTCCCGACAACCCTGGCCGTTGGTTGTCGGGGTCTGCGGGCGGGGGCTTATCGGAATCTGGGAGCCCCCTTTAATAAGGGGGCCCCCAGATCCCGGCCCCCCACCCTATGTGAATGAGTATGGGGTACGATGTACCCCTACCCATTCACCTAAGGTGTAAAATGTAAAGTACAAAAACACACACACTTTTGAAAAAATATTTTATTGCACTGCTCCGGGGGTCTTCTTCCGTCTTGGGGGTCTTCTCGCCGGACTCCTCCGCTCTCTTCTGCTCTTTTACCGAGCGGGGGAAGTCCGGCTACCTTCTTCGTCGTCGCCGCCGTCGTCTGGGGGTCTCGATCCGCCTTCGGGGGTCTTCCGGGGGTCTCTTCTGTTCTTGCGGCGGTCGCCGCCTTCTTCTTCTTGTCCTTCTTGTTCTTCTTCTTCTTCCGATGTTGACCCGTCGCTCTCTCTGCCCGGAATGCCTGTGCCGCTCTGCGCTCGGACTTATATAGGGACATGGGGGACAGGGTCACATGTTCATGTCACATGGTGACCCCGCCCCCTTGCAATGTCACAGTCCCAGCATCCTCCGGGACTGTGACAACACAGGGGGCGGGGTCACCATGTGACATGTGCATGTGACCCTGTCCCCATGCCCCTATATAAGTCCAAGCGCAGCGCGGCACAAGCATTCCGGGCAGAGAGAGCGTCGGGTCAACATCGGAAGAAGAAGAACAAGAAGAAGGACAAGAAGAAGAAGAAGGCGCCGGCGGCGCGGAAGACGACGACCCCCGCAAGAACAGAAGAGACCCCCGGAAGACCCCCGAAGGCGGATCGAGACCCCCAGACGACGGCGGCGACGACGAAGAAGGTAGCCGGACTCCTCCGTTCGTGAAAGAGCTAGGTAAAAGAGCAGAAGAGAGCGGAGGAGTCCGGCGAGAAGACCCCCAAGACGGAAGAAGACCCCCGGAGCAGTGCAATAAAATATTTTTTCAAAAGTGTGTGTGTTTTTGTACTTTACATTTTACACCTTGGTGAATGGGTAGGGGTACATCGTACCCCATACTCATTCACATAGGGTGGGGGGCCGGGATCTGGGGGCCCCCTTATTAAAGGGGGTTCCCAGATTCCGATAAGCCCCCGCCCGCAGACCCCGACAACCAACGGCCAGGGTTGTCGGGAAGAGGCCCTTGTCCTCATCAACATGGGGACAAGGTGCTTTGGGGTGGGGGGGGCCGCACGGCCCCCCTTTCCCCAGGGCACCCCCCATGTTGAGGGCACGCGGCCTGGTACGGCTCAGGAGGGGGGGGGGCGCTCGTTCGTCCCCACCCCTTTCCTGGCCTGCCAGGCTGCGTGCTCGGATGAGGGTCTGACATGGATTTGGGGGGAACCCCCACGCCGTTTTTTCGGCGTGGGGAGTCCCTTTAAATCCATGCCAGGTCACGGAGCTAGCGCGGCGGCATTTACTGCCTACGCTAGCTACGTAACCTGAAGTCACGTGCTAAATGAACGGACTTGCCGATGAGCGGCAAGTCCGTTCATTTCAAAAGTCCCGCGGACTTGCCCACTAACGGCGGGATTGTCCGCCGGACTGCCAAGTCCAGCGGATAATTTTAAAACCAAACTTAAAACTTTGGTCCGCCGGACTTTGGCGCCAAAAAGTCCGCCGGCGCCCACACACGAGGGGATTATCCGCTGGACTTCAGTCCAGAGGATAATCCCGCGGGATTGTCCCTTCGTGTGTACGAGGCATTAGACTTACTTGAGGCCGCCGGCCTGGTGCAGTACAGTGTGTCACTCACAGCAGAGCAACGCAGCACCAGCTATCAAGGGCCGTCTTTCCGCTCCCTCTCCACGCTGTCTTAAGAACATGGCGGAGCTTGTTCACTAGCCGCTGGGGCGGCCGCGGTGCGCTATGAATGCTGGGGCGGCCGCGGCCTCTGACTGACGTTACTGGTTGCTAGCTAGATGCCAGGCGGCCGGCGATTCTAGCAAGTAAGCAACCAGTGCAGTCAGTCAAATTAAGCAGCAGATTGCAGTGCTGAGGATCAGCCCTGGATGGGGCCCTCCAGGCAAGTGGGGCCCCCGGGCAACTGCCCAGCATGCCCAGTGGAAAAAACAGCCCTGCTGCTAGGTGATATCAATAGGCAGCACTGGTGATGACACACTATGGACACTGATGGGTGACACTGTGGGCACTGGTAGGTGGCACTGGTGGGCACTGGTAGGTGAGGCTAGTGGGCATAGAAGCCCCTCCTTGATCGGGACCAATGTCCCTCTCGCAGCCGCCGGCGACCGGCTACCAGCGCGAGGAGAAAAAATAGCCGATTACCGGCTCTGTTTACGTCACATGATCAGCTGTTATTGGCTGACAGCTGATCACGTGGTAAGGGGTCGGATCTGTGATCAGCCGAGTCTCATAGACTCGCTGATCACAGAACGCGCCGCACGTGTCCTGCAGGAGGTGCGAGGCTGCTCAAGCACGGGAGGACGTCCATGGACGCCCTCCCGGCAAATTATGTCCACTCCGGAGCCGTCTTTCAGCTAAAGCGCGGACGGCAAGTGGTTAAGGCAAATAAGCTGTTCACTTGCCCCAGAGCTTAGCAAATGTGGTGAAGTTTCATATTGCAATGAATACCCAATCACATGCAAGGTAAATGAAAAAAAAAAAACAGCATTTTTTGCTTGCACGTGATTGGATGATAGTCAGCAGAGCTTCCTCCCATTCACTAAACTCTGGGGAAAATGTATTTGCAAAGTGCAACTTCCCTTGCAAAGTGAACAGCCTTTAGTAAATTAAGCTCAGTGACAATGGTGTCATCCGTAAAAAGAAAAAAAATCTGCATTCCTACTTACAACTGCTCTTTTTCCAGAACAATACACAGGGATCTTTTAATTAACGTTTTCACCCAAGATTCACACAACGTTCCCCCAAAAGTCAAACATTTTTACAAAGTGAGTGTGGATTTTGAATGAAAATATTCATACATTGGGGTTGATTTACTAAAGGCAAATAGACTTATAACTTTGTAAGGGAAAGTGCCTATTCCATGTATTTTCCACTACTCATCAGTCGCAGATCTCTACTGCCCTCTTGTGTTTATTTGTATTTATTGCACGCTTTGTACAAGGCCATTGGGGTTGAAAGGCAATTCAACCGGTCACTTTGCAAGGAATTTGCCCCAGAGCTAAGTGAATAAAGGTGAAGTTTCACTTTGCAAAGTATATCCAATCACACGCAAGGAAAGAGAAAAAATAAAAGCATTTTTGCTTGCACGTGATTGTATGATGGAGGCCTCGGCTACTGCAACTCCCTCCTCATTGGATTACCTTTACATAGACTATCCCCCCTTCAGTCCATAATGAATGCCGCCGCAAGACTCATCCACCTTACCAACCATTCAGTGTCCTCCGCCCCTTAAGTGACTTTGAACTTGGCAAAAAAACTGCTGATCTACTGGGATTTTCACACACAACCATCTCTCGGGATTACAGGGAATGGTCCGAAAAAGAGAAAATATCCAGTGAGCGGCAGTTGTGTGGAGGAAAATGCCTTGTTGAGGTCAGAGGAGAATGGGGCAGACTGGTTGGAGATGATAGAAAGGCAACAATCGCTCAAATAACCCCTCGTTACACCCAAGGTGTGCAGAATACCATCTCTGAACACACAACACGTCGAGGGGGTCCAACCCGGTACTAGGAAGGTGTACCTAATATGGTGGACGGGGAGTGTACAGAGCTCTAGAGACATCGTACTAATAGAATGTCCTGGCCCCGCCCTGTACTGTACATCCCGGGACCAATGAAATCTGTGGAAATTCCTATCTATGAAATAAAACAAGATATAAAGACATTTATCAGGAGGACAGCGACTCGCCGTCCTCAGCCCCCCTTATCTCTGATATGAGAAGTATGGAATGTGCTTTTCTGTATTCTGATATCTGCCGCTACAAGATGAAAGGCCGATCGCCGCCACATGACATTCTTCATCAATGTCCAGTGTTTCCCATTATGCAAAATATCTTTTATTTTATTTAAGGGAAGACCTCTGATGGGAACGTTTGTATCTCCATGGAAGTGGTTCTAAAGGTAAAAGGTTTTCCATTCCGTGCCCAGAGGTAAAAACCTTTTTGTCACTTGCTGTGCCCGTCCATCCCCCAGATACTTACCCGAGTCCGGTATCGATCCGGCGCTGCACCTGTCTGCTGCTCTTTTCTCCTCTCTCCCCGCTCTCTCTGGCTTTGATGAGGAGTCACTGGCTCCTGCTGCTGTCAGTGCTGTGTGTGTCAGTGGAAGCACACAGCCCAGCTCAGGATTGAGCCCCCCCCCCACGTCTGCCCCCCATAGCAACTTCTTGACAGGGCAGACACAGAAGAGGAGGAGCCAAGATCTCCGGCAGGGGACCCCAAAGTGGGAAGGTTGGGGCTGCTCTGTGCAAAACAGTTGCTCAGAGAAGATGAATATAACATTTTATTTTATTTTTTAAAAGTGCCGCTTTAAGGAAAAATATAACAGGACAGTCATTAACCACTTCAATACCGGGTACTTTCACCCCCTTCCTGTCCAGGCCAATTTTCAGATTTCAGCGCTGTCATGCAACACGGTAACCATATGAAGTTTACCGTATATTGTTTTTTTGCGACAGATGGAGCTTTCTTTTGGTGGTATTTAATCACCGCTGGGGTTTATTTTATTTTTTTTGCTTAACAAACAAAAAGAGACAGAAAAGTTTGAAAAAATAAATAAATCTTTTGTTTTTCATTTCTGTTATAAAATTTTGCAAATAAGTAATTTTTCTTCTTCAATGCTGTTTGCTGATGAGGTGGCGCTGATGGGCACTGATGGGGCTGCACTGATGGGCGCTGTAAAGCATCAGTAATTGGAGATTTAGATGAGTTGCTGTTTTGACACAACACTGGAAAGCGTGTACAGTCTGATAGACAATATTATGAGCGGACATTGTTAGTCCACCCGATTCTAACCAACAACATGGCGGCGACCACTTTTTCCACCCTTTTTCCGAATGCCTTAGCACTGTCTCCAGGTGTCACCATCCCTATGCAATGTCCCCATCCCCCCAGGTGTGCTCATCCCTGTGCATTGTCTTCAGTTGTCACCCTCCTCCCCAGGTGTACCCATCCATATGCACTGTCCCCAGGTGTCACCATACCTGTGCACTGTCCCCATGTGTCACCCTTCTCCCCAGGTGTCACCATCCCTGTGCACTGTCCTCAGGTGCCCCCATACCCCCAGGTTTTCCCACCCCCATGCATTGTCCACAGTTGTCACCCTCCTCCCCAGGTGTACCCATCCATATGCACTGTTCCCAGGTGTCACCCTTCTCCCCAGGTGTCCCCATCCCTCAGCACTATTGCCAGGTGTCACCCTCCTCCTCCTCAGGTGTCACCATACTTATGCAATATTCCCAGTTGTCACCCTCCTCCCTAGGTGTCACACTCTGCCCCAGGTGTCAGCATCCTTCTCAGGTGTCCCCATCCCTCAGCACTACAGAACAAAATATTACAGCGCACACATGCAAAAAATACACTTACCTCCTGCAAGGCTATTTAAAACACCTAGACAGACATTTTCAAAAGACATTATCAAAAAATATGGGGATTTGGTCACACCATATTGCTATATGGTGCTTAAGCCCACTTACTGCGACAAAGTACCCCATGATTAGTGGGTCTTACACTATCCATAGACTGGGAGATCCTGCGCCTCTGAACCATGGGAGCCATATTTTGTTCATCCCTCAGCACTGTCCCTAGGTCTCCCAACCCCCCCCCCCCCATGTGTCCCCTTCCCTGTGCACTGTCCCCAGGTGTCCCCATGTGTCAGCATTGTTCTCAGGTGTCACCCTCCTCCCCAGGTGTCCCCATACCCCCAAGTGTCACTCTCCTCCCCAGGTATCCCTATACCCCCATGGGGTCACCCTCCTCCCCAGGTGTCCCCATACCCCCAAGTGTCAACCTCCTCCCCAGGTGTCCCCATACCCCAATGGATCACCCTGACTCACTTGACAGCCAGTCTGAGTGGGGCGAGCTGGTCCTCCATGCCGGGTGAGTCTGTGGGGTGTTTGGGGTGTAGAGCGTGAGGAGGAGGCTCGGGGAGGAGAGCCGGTGTTCTGACTAGAAAGGTCAGGCTCTTGAGGCGGAGGGATCGGGGCTGAGTAGTGAGCCGCAGCAGCAGGGCGGGGAGGGATCTCAGCATGTGCATCACACCTGCGACTGCAGGTGGCCCAGGGGCGCTCTACAGCCGAGCGGCCCGCCATCTTGGGCGAGGGCAAAATGCCCTTAGTAGAAGTCTAACGTAACCCTTTGACAACATAACAAACAGTCATATCTGTGCACACTAATCCTCTGTGACTAACATGAATCACTGAAATAATGAAAAAGCCTCATATGGCCGAGCTAGAAGCGGAGTGGATGTCCCTAGCAACCAGTCAGGTTTCTGTGTAGAAGTCATTTGTTGCTATGCAGACAGAGATAAACATATTGTAGGGATCTGCTGCCCTCTACTGCTTGAATCTGATAATGACTGTAAGTGTATTATGTATGCACTTCCTGCCCCTGGGTTGTTGACTTGGAAGCCCCCTAAGGGGGAAGTGGAGAGGGAGAGAAGAAAGTTTCAGTCACATGGCCTTTCAGTGCTGCTAAATCCTGGAGCAGAAGAGACTAGAGATGACTAGGGAGGGAATAACACACAGAGGAGGTGGGCGGGCTCTGAGTTCAAGCGCCAATCCAGGCTGGTTGGACAACAGGATCCATCTCTCCGCCCCCCGCGACCGCTGTTCTCGTCTTCAGGTCTCCAACGCCAAGACGAACGAACGCCAGCCATCCTCAGGGGCACCCGCAATGCCCTGGAGGTATCTCAATTTTTTTATTTAATTAAACATGTTTTACTTTTTTTTCTATTGGTATTAATTCATTTTTATTTTGTAGTATTATGATTATTATATTTAATATTTAATTAATTGTTAATTTTTGGCAATATTTGCACAACGTCTCATTATATTGGACGTAGGTTTTCTCACGCTGCTGAATAATCTCTTGTAATTGGCGGTGCCCGAAACGAAAATTCAGGATGCCCTTGGCCCAAACTGATGGTTTTTAACCACTTCAGCCCCAGAAAGGTTTTAACCCCCTCAATGACCAGAGCATTTTTTTTGCGATTTGGCACTGCGTTGCTTTAACTGACAATTGCGCGGTTGTGCGATGTTGTACCCAAACAAAATTGATGTCTTTTTTTCCCACAAATAGAGCTTTCTTTTGGTGGTGTTTTACATTTTTCTATAATAAATACCCTCAAAAATGTTTTTAAAAAACAAATTTCTTCATCAGTTTAGGCCGATATGAATTCTTCTACATATTTTTGGTAAAAAAAAATCACAATAAGCGTATATATTGATTGGTTGTGCAAAAGTTATAGCGTCTACAAAATAGGGGATAGATTTGTGGAATTTTTTTTTTTTTACTAGTAATGGCGGCGATCTGCGATTTTTAGCAGGACTGTGACATTGCTGGTGGATAGATTGGACACTTTTGACGTTTTTTTTGGACCATTGTCATTTATACAGCGGTCAGTGCTATAAAAATGCACTGATTACTGTGTAAATGACACTGGCAAGGAAGGGGTTAATACTGGGGGCGATCAAGGGGTTAAGTGTGTTCCCTGGGTGTTTCTAAACCCTCGTTCACATGATCGGATTTTCCGACGGGGATTGTGTGATGGCAGGCTGTTGGTGGAAAATCCGATCGTTTGTACGCTCAATCAGACAATTATGAAATCTCAAAATGCAGCGCATATTCTCCTGTTCTTTAAAGTGGGGTTGCGGGCAGTGGCTTAAAAATCTTTAAAAAAAAAAAAAAATTTATTGGAAAAAATAAATGTTTTACTCCCCTCTAAATGCCTGTTGCTAGGGGGTCCCTCGTAGTCTGCCACCTTCATTGCCCGGGCTAAACGTCACATCCTGTAGGCGCCGCACAGTCATCTGGGACCTGTCATGTGTCCCAGATGAGTGAGCGTCGAATCACGGCGCCGCTCGCGCATGCGCAGTGGGTGCCCGGCTGTGAAGCCACAGCCGGGTTCCCACATTAAGAATTCCGGCGCCGCGAGCGGAGCGGGGAACGAGGGGGGGTCTCGTTCCCCCGCATCGCTGGACCCCGGGACAGGTAAGTGTCCGATTATTAAAAGTCAGCAGCTGCAGTATTTGTAGCTGCTGACTTTTAATTTTTTTTTTTTGTTGGCACTCCACTTTAACCACTTCAGCCCCGGACCAATTGGCAGCCAAAGGACCAGGCCTCTTTTTGCGATTCGGCACTGAGTCGCTTTAACTGACAATTGTGCGGTCGTGTGACGTGGCTCCCAAACAAATTTGGCGTCCTTTTTTCCCCACAAATAGAGCTTTCTTTTGGTGGTATTTGATCACCTCTGCGGTTTTTATTTTTTGCACTATAAACAAAAATAGAGCGACAATTTTGAAAAAAATTCAATATTTTTAACTTTTTGCTATAATAAATATCCCCAAAAAATATCTAAAAAATTTTTTTTTTTCCTCAGTTTAGGCCGATACGTATTCTTCTACATATTTTTTGGTAAAAAAAAATTGCAATTAGCGTTTGATTGGTTTGCGCAAAAGTTATAGCGTTTACAAAATAGGGGATAGTTTTATAGCATTTTTATTAAATTTTTTTTTTTTACTAGTAATGGCGATCAGCGATTTTTATTGTGACTGCGACATTATGGCGGACACATCGGACATTTTTGACACATTTTTGGGACCATTGTCATTTATACAGCAATAAGTGCTATTTAAATGCACTGATTCCTGTGTAAATGACACTGGCAGTGAAGGAGTTAACCACTAGGGGGTGGGGAGTGGCTAAGTGTGACGTGTGTGTGTTTTTTTTTTTTTTTATCTGTAGGGGGGCGTTGCTTGGCATCTGACGTCATTGATCGTCTTTCCCTATAACAGGGAACAGTGACAGGCTCAGTAGGAAGCACGGGGAGAGGTTTGTTTACACAGACCTCTCCTCGTTCTTCAGCTCTGTGACCCGATCGCGGGACACCAGCGGCGATCAGGTCCGCTGGTCCCGCGGCTACGGTCACGGAGCTCAGGACCGGGTCGGCGGCGCGCGCGACCCAAGGCTGGGCACTTAGAGGGCGGACAGGTACGTGCTTGTGCCCAGCCGTGCCATTCTGCCGACGTATATTTGCAGGAGGCGGTCCTTAAGCGGTTAATCGGATAATAATGAAACTGCTTTGCTGGTGATACTGATGGAGTTATTGCAAACAAATTTTCAAAGGCTTTTTTTTCTAGTGATATCAAGAATAATATTATGTTTTTTTTTTTTTGTTTTTTTGTTTTTAGGGCAAGTTACCACAACACCATTATCCCGTAGTTTTTAAGATCAAAGATACAAATATGTTGGCGTCCCCTGTTACATTTAAAAAAATACAATGTAAAATTAACTGCCTACTCCCAAACTGTCATTTGAAGTAAAACACATAGCCAAGTATTATTCTCCAGAATTTTTTTATTGGGCATTCAAAATAGAAACAAATAAAATTAGACATACTATCTGTCAATAGAACTTAACCAAAAAGTGCATTCTATGCATCCAAAAATATAGAAAATATACCAAATCAAATCATTATTCAACCAAAAAATTAAACAAAAGCCTCAACAATGCCAAGAGTTGGTGAAAGCAGGGGTCCGTCATCCGGAGAAAATTCCAAAATCATCCCGCAGCAAAGGCATATGACATAATTGGTCACGATTAATAAAGCAACCCATTTTTGGTCCAAGAAATCCTCCCCCTCCTGTTCCTGGACTGGACTTGGGTCAAAGCAATAACTCCAAGGCCAATAATAAATAACACGTTATCTCCTCCGATTCCGCAACATGTCTGGTTGACAAACGGCCATTCAGAAACAAACTGAAAAGGGTGAAATGAAAAGCGCGAATCAACACTCACCAAACTTCCACTAACATGAAATTAGCAGGAGCCCAAAGGGTGGTGCCTGACAAGTGAACTTCCTCGTAGCTCGGCTCGTAGTACGTCTAGTACGTCTACATTTGTTTTTGTTGGCCGACAATTGTGTGCCATTTGTATGCAAGACGAGTTTTTGGCCAACGCCCTTCAGACAAAAGTCAGAGGCTTTGTCTGCGGAAAATCCGATCGTGTGTACCAGGCTTAACTGTATGGGGATGTGACTTACTAGGGGAGGAGCCAGATCGTAGGAACAACAATGTGTTTCTCCTCCCGTCAGAACAGGGATTTGTGTGTTTAAACACACAAACCCGCGTTCTGGCTCTCGTGCTCATGATCGTGGGTGGCTGACGGCAATCGTGCCCGCCGGCCATGCACATGAGGTCCCGCGCTGAGCAGCGGGTTCTCGTGTGCCGGCTATGGCTCTTAAAGAGGAGCCGCCAGACAAATACGCCGATTCGTGCAGGAGAGCCATCCTGCCACCGTATATGTACAAGTGGTTAACGACTTGACTGCGTAACGTACATGTACGGCAAAGTGGGTCTATTGCGCAAAATGACGTACCTGTATTTCATTTCATGCAATAGCCTCTAGGGGGCATGTGCACACCGCCGGAGACCCGATTGCGTGCTGATTGGACAGAGGAGGAGCCAATCAGCGGGTCCGGTGCACCCGATGTCCACCCGCGATCGTTCCCAAGAGAGACAGAGCGGCGGGCGGTCTGACATTGGAGAAAATTTAGATATTGTGTTTCTACTAAGCAGGGACACTGATCTCTGTCTTTCCCCAGTCAGAGCAATCCCCCCCCCCCCCCCCCCCCCCCCCCCCTCCTCTCCCAGGGAACACATTTTACCCCTGATTTTACATAGTAGGTGAGGTTGAAAAAAGACCATCAAGTCCAACTTGTGTGTGTGATTATATGTCAGTATTACATTGTAAATCCCTGAACGTTGGGGTCGTTCAGGTGCTTATCTAATAGTTTTTTGAAACCATTGATGCCCCCCGCTGAGACCACCGCTTGTGGAAGGGAATTCCACATTCTTGCAGTAAAGAACCCTCTACGTAGTTTAAGGTTAAACCTCTTTTCTTCTAATTTTGATGAGTGGCCGCGTGTCTTGTTAAAATGCAAAATACTCACCATGCCTCTCATCAAATAGCTTGGGGTGTCTACTTTCCAAAATGGGGTCATTTGGGGGGGGGGGGGGGGGGGGTGCTATCTTGTCATTTCATGGCCTCTGTAACTCTGATAGGTAGTGAGGAAGTAAAATCACAATTTTTTTTGGCTTAGAAATCCTGAAGGCGGTGATTGGTTTTTGGGGTCCTGTACGCGGCTAGGCTCCCAAAAAGTCTCACACATGTGGTATTCCCGTACTCAGTAGAAGCAGCAGAGTGTATTTTGGGGTGTAATTCCACATATGTTCATGGCATGTTTGAGCAATAGATCATTTAGTGACAACTTTGTGCAAAAAAAATAAAAAATTAATTTTCCCACAACTTGTGGCAAAATATAAAATTATTCCATGGACTCAACATGCCTATCAGCAATTAGCTTGGGGTGACTACTTTCCAAAATGGGGTCATTTGGGGTGGTTTTATGCTATCTTGGCATTTTATGGCCTTCAAAACTGTGATGGGTAGTGAGGAGTGAAATAAAAAATTTACACCCTTAGAAATCCTGAAGGCAGTGATTGGTTTTCGGGGTCCTGTACACGGCTAGGCTCCCAAAAAGTCCCACACATGTGGTTTCCCCGTACTTAGGAGAAGCAGCAGAATGCCAGACATCACCCACTCTTCTAACCACTTTGTTTACATGAAAAAATAAAAAATTTTTGCAAGAAAATTACTTTGAACCCTGCACATTTGTGTCCCCATTAGCTTTCCTCTGCAAATTGATGTCCCCATCATAGCCACCCCACAAGCTTGTGCCCCCATCACCCATCAGAGTCTCTCCACAAATTTATGTCCCCATCAGAGAACCCCTCCCTCCCCACACACTTTTTTGTCACCCTCAGAGCCATCACCCTTCCCCACAACTGTGTCCCCATCACAGCTATCACCCCCTCCCCCGCTGCTGTGTCCCTATCACCCTCCCCCACAACTGTGTCCCCATCACAGCCACCATCCCCCTTCACAACTGTGTCACCATCACCCTCCCCCACAACTGTGTCCCCATCACAGCCACCATCCCCCTTCACAACTGTGTTACCATCACCCTCCCCCCAAAACTGTGGTTTGGAGACCCCTGTCTTAGACCATTGAGATGGTTGGAGCTGTTCTGGTCTCTGATCAGCTCTATGGTCAGCTGGCATAACTACCGGCTGCATTCTCGGGTTCCCTGTTGGGACAGGAGAGCCCGAGAAAACCATGGAAGGCGGTGGGAGGGGGGGACATTCCCTCCCACTGCTTGTAAAAGCAGTCTAGAGGCTAATTAGCCACTAGGATTGCTTTCACATGAAAGCGGACCGCTGGCTGAAAAGAATGATACCAAGATGATACCTAAACCTGCAGGCATCATTCTGGTATAACCACTCAAAGTCCAGCAACATACCAGTACGTTGCTGGTCCTTGTTGGGCATACATTGTAATGTTCTTTTTTTTTCATACAACCTCCTGGGCTGAATGAAAAAAAGAGATTGATCGGTGGGTATTCCCACCATTAGAATACCGCCCTTCATCCACCCACTTCTAATGATGGGCATACATGCACCATTTTTTTTTTAACTGTGGTGGTGAAATCACCTCCTACAGGGATGGAGTCGCTGATTTACGTATCGTGGGAGCGAGCGCTGTTGCTGTCAAGATACATAAATCTGTGCTGCAGCTGAATGGCGTACCTGGTAAGCAAATGATGGTTAACAATAAAAGAAAGTAACATTACAGTATAACAGTAAGACATACCATACCTGCAAAGCAAATACAATAAAACATACTGAAAATAAAACATTTTTTTAAAGCAATCTGTGCCTAAAAAATATATGCCGAAGCATGGGGGCACTCTGCCCCTAATGTTAGGGGCAAAGCGCACCTCCACCCCTGCTCCCATGCTTCGGCATATATGCTCATTTTTTATTTTTTTTTAACTGATGGTGAAATCACCTTCTACAGCGATGTAGTCGCTGATTTACGTATTGTGGGAGCAAACGCTGTTGCTGTCAAGATAAATAAATTAGTGATAACAAAAACTCGCCACCGCCCCCCATCTACAGCTGGCTATCGCAGTAAGAGGCATTGGAAGGCTAAAGCAGATAACAACAAAGCCTGGGGAATGCCCAGGAAAAAACCAAGCCTACTTACCACCAGCTTGCAGACAACCTATGTTATCACATAGTGTTTGTGGGTCGATCGGGGGGTGGCAAGTGTACTAGACATGTGCGATTCGTTTCGTACGTAATTTTTTTTTTACGAATTCCGTACGGAATACGAAATTCCGTTTACGAATTTCGTCGCCGAATGATTCGAATGAATTCGAATGGATTCGAATGAATTCGAATGACAAAGTGTCATTTTTGCAGGAAAAATTCCGTTTACGAATTTCAGCTCCAAATTATTCGAATCCAACTACCAATATCAAATTTCAACTAATTCAAACGAAATTATTATAGCAGATATAACGAATGAATTCGAATGCATTCGAATGAATTCGAATGACAAAGTGTCATTTTTGCAGAAAAAAAAGCTATTTAAAAAACAGTCATTCATTGATATAAAAAAAAAAAAAAGCGTAGGGGTCCCCCCAAATTCAATAACCAGGCCCTTCAGGTCTGGTATGGATATTAAGGGGGACCCCAGCCAAAAAAAAAAAAAAAAAAAAAATGGCGTGGGGGTCCCCCCCAAATATCCATACCAGACCCTTCAGGTCTGGGATGGATTTTAAGGGGAACCCGGCCAAAAAAAAAAAAAAAAAATGGCGTGGGGTCCCCCTCAAAATCCATACCAGACCCTTTATCCGAGCACGCAACCTGGCAGGCCGCAGGAAAGGAGGGGGGGACGAGAGCGGCCCCCCCTCCCGCCTGAACCGTACCAGGCCACATGCCCTCAACATTGGGAGGGTGCTTTGGGGACCCCCCAAAGCACCTTGTCCCCATGTTGATGAGGACAAGGGCCTCTTCCCCCACAACCCTGGCCGGTGGTTGTGGGGGTCTGCGGGCGGGGGGCTTATCGGAATCTGGAAGCCCCCTTTAACACGGGGACCCCCAGATCCCCGCCCCCCCCCCCTGTGTGAAATGGTAAGGGGGTACAAACGTACCCCTACCATTTCACCAAAAAAGTGGCAAAAATGGTAAAAATGACAGGAGACGGTCTTTGACAATTCCTTTATTAAAATCTTCTTTCTTCTTTCTTCATCCTTCGGTTTCTTCATCTTCTCCTTCCGTCATCTTCTTCCATCTTCTTCTTCCTTCGATTCGCTTCTTCTTCCTCCGGTCTTCTCGTCCTTCTCGTCCGGCATCGTCCTTCTCGTCCGGCATCGTCGTCTCTTCTCGCAAACCGGGCACGGTTGTGGGTATGAGGCCCTTGTCCTCATCAACATGGGGACAAGGTGCTTTGGGGGGGACCCCAAAGCACCCTCCCAATGTTGAGGGCATGTGGCCTGGTACGGTTCAGGCGGGAGGGGGGCCGCTCTCGTCCCCCCCTCCTTTCCTGCGGCCTGCCAGGTTGCGTGCTCGGATAAGGGTCTGGTATGGATTTTATGGGGGACCCCACGCCATTTTTTTTGGCTAGGGTTCCCCTTAAAATCCATCCTAGACCTCAAGGGTCTGATATGGATTTTGAGGGGGACCATACGCCATTTTTTTTTTTTTTTTTTGGCTGGGGTCCCCCTTAATATCCATCCCAGACCTGAAGGGCCTGGTTATTGAATTTGGGGGGACCCCTACGCTTTTTTTTATCAATGACTTCAATGAATGACAGTTCTCTGTATTACGGATCCGACAATTCATTTGCCGGCAATAGCTGCGACTCGTGATTTTAAATAGTTTTTTTTTTCCTGCAAAAATGACACTGTGCGGGAACATTTCTCTATATTAGATATACTGAATCTCGAAGCATTCGAAGCATTCGTTATATCCGCTATTATAATTTCTTTCATGTTAGTTGAAATTAGATATTTGTTAGTTACAATACAACATTCGAATTGTTCTCTGTATTACGGGAATCGGCAATTAGCCGCGAGTGATTTTAAATGTCTTTTTTTCCTGCAAAAATGACACATTGTACAGAGAGAGTTCTAAACACAGGAAACCTGCGCCCTTCTATATACTATATACTCTATAGTATGCCTATGAAGGGGGCATGTTTCCGTGTTTAGAACTGTCTCTGTACAATGTGTCATTTTTGCAGGAAAAAAAAAATATTTAAAATCACTCGCGGCTAATTGCCGATTCCCGTAATACAGAGAACAATTCGAATGTTGTATTGTAACTAACAAATATCTAATTTCAACTAACATGAAAGAAATTATAATAGCGGATATAACGAATGCTTCGAATGCTTCGAGATTCAGTATATCTAATATAGAGAACTGTCTCTGTACAATGTGTCATTTTTGCAGGAAAAAAAAAACTATTTAAAATCACGAGTCGCAGCTATTTGCCGGCAAATGAATTGTCGGATCCGTAATACAGAGAACAGTCATTCATTGAAGTCATTGATAAAAAAAAATGCGTAGGGGTCCCCCCAAATTCAATAACCAGGCCCTTCAGGTCTGGGATGGATATTAAGGGTGACCCCAGCCAAAAAAAAAAAAAAAAATGGCGTAGGGTCCCCCTCAAAATCCATACCAGACCCTTGAGGTCTGGGATGGATTTTAAGGGGAACCCTAGCCAAAAAAAATGGCGTGGGGTCCCCCATAAAATCCATACCAGACCCTTATCCGAGCACGCAACCTGGCAGGCCGCAGGAAAGGAGGGGGGGACGAGAGCGGCCCCCCCTCCCGCCTGAACCGTACCAGGCCACATGCCCTCAACATTGGGAGGGTGCTTTGGGGTCCCCCCCAAAGCACCTTGTCCCCATGTTGATGAGGACAAGGGCCTCGTCCCCACAACCGTGCCCGGTGGTTGTGGGGGTCTGCGGGCTGGGGGCTTATCGGAATCTGGAAGCCCCCTTTAACAAGGGGACCCCCAGATCCCGCCCCCCCCTGTGTGAAATGGTAAGGGGGTACAAAAGTACCCCTACCATTTCACCAAAAAAAGTGGCAAAAATGGTAAAAATGACAGGAGACGGTCTTTGACAATTCCTTTATTAAAATCTTCTTTCTTCTTCCTTCGGTTTCTTCATCTTCTCCTTCCGTCATCTTCTTCCATCGTCTTCTTCCTTCGATTCGCTTCTTCTTCCTCCGGTCTTCTCGTCCTTCTCGTCCGGCGTCGTCCTTCTCGTCCGGCATCGTCGTCTCTTCTCGCAGGCCGCTCCTCGCAATGGGAGGCTCCCGCTCTGTGAGGCTCCGCTCCGGGTGACAGGTCTTGTATAACGAAGGCACCTGGTGACCCCGCCCCCCCCCCCTCTGACGTCATGGGGAAAGCCATAGGGAATTCCACATGACGTCCCCGTGCGTCAGAGGGGGCGGGGTCACCAGGTGCCTTCGTTATAAAAGACCTGTCACCCGGAGCGAAGCCTCACAGAGCGGGAGCCTCCCATTGCGAGGAGCGGCCTGCGAGAAGAGACGACGATGCCGGACGAGAAGGACGACGCCGGACGAGAAGGACGAGAAGACCGGAGGAAGAAGAAGCGAATCGAAGGAAGAAGAAGATGGAAAAAGATGACGGAAGGAGAAGATGAAGAAGGAAGACCAGAAGAAAGAAGAAAGAAGATTTTAATAAAGGAATTGTCAAAGACTGTCTCCTGTCATTTTTACCATTTTTGTCACCTTTTTTGGTGAAATGGTAGGGGTACTTTTGTACCCCCTTACCATTTCACACAGGGGGGGGCCGGGATCTGGGGGTCCCCTTGTTAAAGGGGGCTTCCAGATTCCGATAAGCCCCCCGCCCGCAGACCCCCACAACCACCGGCCAGGGTTGTGGGGATGAGGCCCTTGTCCTCATCAACATGGGGACAAGGTGCTTTGGGGGGGACCCCAAAGCACCCTCCCAATGTTGAGGGCATGTGGCCTGGTACGGTTCAGGCGGGGAGGGGGGGCCGCTCTCGTCCCCCCCTCCTTTCCTGCGGCCTGCCAGGTTGCGTGCTCGGATAAAGGGTCTGGTATGGATTTTGAGGGGGACCCCACGCCATTTTTTTTTTATTTTTTTTGGCCGGGGTTCCCCTTAAAATCCATCCCAGACCGGAAGGGTCTGGTATGGATATTTGGGGGGGACCCCACGCCATTTTTTTTTTTTTTTTTTGGCTGGGGTCCCCCTTAATATCCATACCAGACCTGAAGGGCCTGGTTATTGAATTTGGGGGGACCCCTACGCTTTTTTTTTTTCTGCAAAAATGACACTTTGTCATTCGAATTCATTCGAATTCATTCAAATTCATTCGTTATATCTGCTATAATAATTTCATTCAAATTAGTTGAAATTCGATATTGGTAGTTGGATTTACTAACGATTCGTAACTATTCATAACGATTCGTAACGATTCGTAACTATTCATAACGATTCGTAACGATTCGTAACTTGAAATTGAAATTCGATATTTGTAGTTGGATTCGAATTGTTCTCTGTGTTATGAGAACCAACAATACATTAGCCGCGTTAACGATTCGTAACGATTCGTAACGATTCGTAACTTTACTAACGATTCGTAAAAAAAATGACGATTCGTCCGAATTTCGTATTTCGTACGAATTCGAACGGAATTTCGTACACGAATTACGAATTACGAATTTTTTTATATACGAAACGGGACGAAACGAAACGAAACAAATTTTTTGACAGTTCCCATGTCTAAAGTGTACCTGTGTGTACTGGTGTTAGTGTAGTGTTGTGCAACTCACGGTTAGATGTTCTCTCTCCTCTCACTGGAATCAAAAAGACTCCACGAGGAGAGGTGACATCACTTCCTCCTGTCTGTGTTTACACTTACACAGACAGGGAAAGGTTTCCATTCGTTAGGACTGATCAGCAGGTCCAGGCCATAAATCATTGGCCTGGCCCTGAGGACTGATCGGTCCTCTAACGAATCCGACCGCCGCCCACGAGGAGTGAAGGGACGTACAGGTACGCCCATTTGCCCACTTGTGCCATTCTGCCGACGTAAATCGACACGTGGCGGTCGGCAACTGGTTGGACTATAGAAAAATAGAACCTTACATTTTTTGGCAGGTAATGGAATTACAAAAATTTCCATTTTCCCCTCTTCCTCAGTAGGGATGAGCCGAACACCCCCCCGTTCGGCTCGCACCAGAACCCGCGAACGGACCTAAAGTCCGTGCGAGCTTTAGAACCCTATTAGTTATAATGGATGCGAACGTTCGAAATTAAAAGTGCTCATTTTAAAGGCTAATATGCATGTTAATGTCATAAAAAGTGTTTGGGGACCTGGGTCCTGCCCCAGGGGACATGTATCAATGCAAATTTTTTTTTTTTTTTTTAAACGGCCGTTTTTTTCAGGAGCAGTGATTTTAATAATGCTTAAATTGAAACAATAAAAGTGTAATATTCCTTTAAATTTCGTACCTGGGGGGTGTCTATAGTATGCCTGTAAAGGGGCGCATGTTTCCCGTGTTTAGAACTGTCTCTGCGCAAAGTGTCATTTTTGAAAGTAAAAAAGCTATTTAAAATCACTCGCGGCTAATGTTAATTCACGGCTCCCGTAACACAGAGAACAGTGATTCATTGAAACTCATTCATAAAAAAAAGTCATTGATAAAAAAAAAAAAAAAAAATGAAAAAAAAAAAAAAAAGCGTAGGGGTCCCCCCAAATTCAATAACCAGGCCCTTCAGGTCTGGGATGGATATTAAGGGGGATCCCAGCCAAAAAAAAAAAAAAAAATGGCGTAGGGTCCCCCTCAAAATCCATACCAGACCCTTGAGGTCTGGTATGGATTTTAAGGGGAACCCTAGCCAAAAAAAATGGCGTGGGGTCCCCCTCAAAATCCATACCAGACCCTTATCCGAGCACGCAACCTGGCAGGCCGCAGGAAAAGAGGGGGGGACGAGAGCGGCCCCCCCTCTCGCCTGAACCGTACCAGGCCACATGCCCTCAACATTGGGAGGATGCTTTGGGGGTCTAAGACCCCTAAAGCACCTTGTCCCCATGTTGATGAGGACAAGGGCCTCTTCCCCACAACCCTGGCCGGTGGTTGTGGGGGTCTGCGGGCGGGGGGCTTATCGGAATCTGGAAGCCCCCTTTAACAAGGGGACCCCCAGATCCCGCCCCCCCCCCTGTGTGAAATGGTAAGGGGGTACAAAAGTACCCCTACCATTTCACCAAAAAAGTGGCAAAAATTGTAAAAATGACAGGAGACAGTCTTTGACAATTCCTTTATTAAAATCTTCTTTCTTCTTTCTTCATCCTTCGGATTCTTCATCTTCTCCTTCCTTCATCTTCTTCCATTTTCTTCTTCCTCCGATCCGCTTCTTCTTGCGCTGGTCTTCTCGTCCTTCTCGTCCGGCATCTTCTTCCGTCGTCGTCGGCGTCGGTGTCGGTGTCTTCTTGGGCCGCTCCGCGCAATGGGAGGCTCCCGCTGTGTGAGGCTCCGCTCCATCTGACAGGTCTTTTAAAACGGAGGGCACCTGGTGACCCCGCCCCCCTCTGACGTCATGGGGAAAGCCATCATGGAATTCCCCATGACGTCCCTGTGCGTCAGAGGGGGCGGGGTCACCAGGTGCCCTCCATTATAAAAGACCTGTCAGACGGAGCGGAGCCTCACACAGCGGGAGCCTCCCATTGCGCGGAGCGGCCCAAGAAGAGACAGAGACACCGACACCGACACCGACGCCGACGCCGACGGAAGAAGATGCCGGACGAGAAGGACGAGAAGACCAGCGCAAGAAGAAGCGGATCGGAGGAAGAAGAAAATGGAAGAAGAAGATGGAAGAAGATGAAGGAAGGAGAAGATGAAGAAACCGAAGGATGAAGAAAGAAGAAAGAAGATTTTAATAAAGGAATTGTCAAAGACTGTCTCCTGTCATTTTTACCATTTTTGCCACTTTTTTGGTGAAATGGTAGGGGTACTTTTGTACCCCCTTACCATTTCACACAGGGGGGGGGCGGGATCTGGGGGTCCCCTTGTTAAAGGGGGCTTCCAGATTCCGATAAGCCCCCCGCCCGCAGACCCCCACAACCACCGGCCAGGGTTGTGGGGAAGAGGCCCTTGTCCTCATCAACATGGGGACAAGGTGCTTTAGGGGTCTTAGACCCCCAAAGCATCCTCCCAATGTTGAGGGCATGTGGCCTGGTACGGTTCAGGCGAGAGGGGGGCCGCTCTCGTCCCCCCCTCTTTTCCTGCGGCCTGCCAGGTTGCGTGCTCGGATAAGGGTCTGGTATGGATTTTGAGGGGGACCCCACGCCATTTTTTTTGGCTAGGGTTCCCCTTAAAATCCATACCAGACCTCAAGGGTCTGGTATGGATTTTGAGGGGGACCCTACGCCATTTTTTTTTTTTTTTTTTTTTTTTTTTGGCTGGGATCCCCCTTAATATCCATCCCAGACCTGAAGGGCCTGGTTATTGAATTTGGGGGGACCCCTACGCTTTTTTTTTTGTTTTTTATTAATGAATGACAGCTCTCTGTGTTACAGGAGCCATCAATTCATTAGCCGCGAGTGATTTAAATAGCTTTCTTCCTGCAAAAATGACACTTTTTTGCAGGGAAAGTTCTAAGCACAGGAAACCTGCCCCCCTTCACAGGCCACCTATAGACACCCCCCCCAGATGTGATACTGCAATGCTGTTCTAACAGCATGCACACACATATCCCCAGAAATAAAGCACATATTGTTGTCAGCAGTCAGCAGCACACTGACACGCTGACACTGGCTGAAACATAATATGCGAGGCCGCCGGCGCGGCGTCCTCTTATTCCGTGGGGCGTGTACTTAAGCCCCTGAGCTATAATTGGCTACAGGCATCCTGCCTGTAGCCAATTATGGCTCTCCTCGCTGCCGGCGCTGTGATTGGCCAAGCATGCGGGGTCACAGTGCATGCTTGGCCAATCATCAGCCAGCATTGCACTGCGCGGGCCGCAATGCATTGCGGGGCCGCTCGCATCACACGAATTTTGATGCGAGCGGCCCCAATAGTTCTGGGCTCGCCGAGCGAGCGAACACCCGGTGCTCGATTCGAACATGGGTTCGAATCGAACACCGGGCTCATCCTTATTCCTCAGAAGTAATGTCTTTTCAGACCCTTAAACCTTTTGATGAGTATTAGGTATGCACATGGGCGTCCGCAGGTAGGGGCAAGGGGGGTCAAGTGCCCCCCCTGGAATCAGGGATCGGATCTTAAATTCAGCACAGTTGCGTCGCTATGGGGGTTTAAATTCAGCACAGTTGCGTCGCTATGGGGGGGTGTGCAAAGAACGAGGAGTGTGCTGGGTGGAAGCCAGAGAGAGCCACGCTGCCCAGGGCCACCAGAGAGAGCCACGCTGCCCAGGGCCACCAGAGAGAGAGCCACGCTGCTCAGTGCCACCAGAGAGAGCAAGACTGAGCCACTACCAGGGTACAGACATGCTACACTACTGACCAGAGTCGCCCCTGGGGAACCCAGAGTGAGCGATCATCCAGCCGGAGGGATTGGCCATTATCCATTACTTATCCTAGGGACTGTACTACGTCTGCAGTCTCTGACCATGGTAATGTGATAATGACATTGTCGAAAAGGGGCAGTGCATGGGGGACCCTAAAATGATGCCCCCCCCCCTGAAAAATTTTCTGCGGACGCCCATGGGTATGCATACTGTCATTGTTTTGTGCTGTTCTATTCGCCATTTTGCTTCTTCAATGTTTTTAATGCCGTGGTTCATGTCTTTTGACTAACTAAATAAAAAATTTATAAAATTAAAAAAAAACTTCAGATGATTCAGAGGAAGGCAAAACCCCCCCCCCCCTTGGTCAAATTGGCTCCAAAGGGGAAAAAATTCCTTCCTGACCCCATAAGGCGATCGGATCGTCCCTGAATCATCAGTCTAGAGCGCCCAAATCATCTACCTGAAAAATTCAATCTATTATTCTATTCAGATATCCTATATGCTTTCAGAGGTTGATATTTACCTGGACAACATGGAGGAAATCAAAACTACCTGGGGGAGGGGGGGTGGTTGTATCCTCTGACCCCCTTCACATCGCTCCCACACACACACACACACACACACACAGTGGTGTCCTGTGTGTATCCATCTATCTATCTATCTATTGATCTGTCAGTGTTATCCTCTGACTCCTCCAGAAGTAATGCCCTTTCAGGCCCCTAAACCTTCAGATGTACCAGAAGAAGGCCAATAGTATCACTAGTTCACCAATCTTGTCCACCAGGCTCCTGGCATTGGTGAACATGCCACGTAGTTTAGACCGGTCGCATATTATCCTCTTATTAGGTGTTCCGAGATTGCAACTAGGACTTGCTACTATACTTACCTTGGGTTTATGTGCTTTGGTCAATCTACCACTAATGCCCCCAATACTACCCTCTGGAATATGTTCTGGCTGACTATCTCTACCTCTGGACCCTCCCCCCATCGCCTAGTTTAAAAACCCCTCTAACTTTTCGACCATCTTCATTCCCAGCTGATCTGCACCCTCCTCATTTAGGTGCAGTCCGTCCCTTCTATAGAGCTGGTGATTGACTGAGAAGGTCCTCCAGGAACCCAAACCCCTCCTTACTACACCAGCTCTTCAGCCACTTCTTTACTTCCCTAATCTCCCTCAGCCTTTCTGGTGTGGCTCAATGTACCAGTAGTATTCTTGAGAATACTACCTTGGAGGTCCTTTTCCTCAATTTAGCGCCTTAATCCCTGAAATCGTTCTTTAGGACACTCCATCTGCCTCTGACTTTGTCATTGGTGCCAACGTGCACCATGACAGCTGGGTCTTCCCCAGCCCCCTTGCAGTAATCTGGCCACCAGATCCGGGATGAGTCGAACCCGAGCGCCCGGTAGACAACCTACTGTCTGGCGCCATTATTCTATTCAGATTGTTACAGATTGGCCTCTCTGTCCTAAGAATTGAGTCCCCTGCCACCAGAATCTGTCTTTCCTTTCCCTTCGCTTCCCACCCACACTCACTGGAGGAGTTCTTCCCCCGGCAGCTAGGAGAGTCCCTGACTGGTTTCACCAATGTCACTCAATGGAGCGTACTTATTGGGATGCTCCAGCCCTGGATTGGCCTCCCTGGCACTTCCCCCTCTACCCTCCTGACTGTCACCCATCTACCCTTTGCTAGTGCCTGCACCTCTTTGTCTCCACCCGCCTCTGTGCTGGCCCCTACCGGCACCTGCCGTGTACGTTCCTGGCTCTCCTTTAGTATGGAGGGACTTCTCAGTGCTGACAGTTGCTTCCCCAGATTCAGAACCTGGGCTTCCAGGGAAACAATGCGCTTACATTTTGCACAGCAGTATTCACCCTCGATCGGATGATCAAGGAACGCACACATGCCGCAAGATGTACAACAAGTCGCCTCTCCACCCCTGCCGAGGATTGGGGATTATACCCTGTCCAAATTACCTAACAACTAGCTTCCTGACATTAATACTCAAGACAATACACAAGTAGACATGTGCGATTTGTTTCGTACGAATTCGTAATTCGTACGAATTTTTCGAAATTCGTACGAATTTTTCGAAATTCGTACGAATTTACGAATCTGTAGTACGAATTTTTTTTTTTACGAATTCCGTACGGAATACGAAATTCCGTTTACGAATTTCGTCGCCGAATGATTCGAATGAATTCGAATGAATTCGAATGAATTTGAATGGATTCGAATGAATTCGAATGACAAAGTGTCATTTTTGCAGGAAAAATTCCGTTTACGAATTTCAGCTCCAAATTATTCGAATCCAACTACCAATATCAAATTTCAACTAATTCAAACGAAATTATTATAGCAGATATAACGAATGAATTCGAATGCATTCGAATGAATTCGAATGCATTCGAATGAATTCGAATGCATTCGAATGAATTCGAATGACAAAGTGTCATTTTTGCAGAAAAAAAAGCTATTTAAAAAACAGTCATTCATTGATATAAAAAAAAAAAAAAAAAGCGTAGGGGTCACCCCAAATTCAATAACCAGGCCCTTCAGGTCTGGTATGGATATTAAGGGGGACCCCAGCCAAAAAAAAAAATGGCGTGGGGTCCCCCCCCAAATATCCATCCCAGACCCTTCAGGTCTGGGATGGATTTTAAGGGGAACCCCGGCCAAAAAAAAAAAAAAAATGGCGTGGGGGTCCCCCTCAAAATCCATACCAGACCCTTTATCCGAGCACGCAACCTGGCAGGCCGCAGGAAAGGAGGGGGGGACGAGAGCGCCCCCCCCTCTCGCCTGAACCGTACCAGGCCACATGCCCTCAACATTGGGAGGGTGCTTTGGGGTCCCCCCCAAAGCACCTTGTCCCCATGTTGATGAGGACAAGGGCCTCATCCCCACAACCGTGCCCGGTGGTTGTGGGGGTCTGCGGGCGGGGGGCTTATCGGAATCTGGAAGCCCCCTTTAACAAGGGGACCCCCAGATCCCGGCCCCCCCCCCTGTGTGAAATGGTAAGGGGGTACAAAAGTACCCCTACCATTTCACCAAAAAAGTGGCAAAAATGGTAAAAATGACAGGAGACGGTCTTTGACAATTCCTTTATTAAAATCTTCTTTCTTCTTTCTTCTGCTCTTCCTTCTTCCTTTCTTCATCTTCTCCTTCCGGCATCTTCTTCCATCGTCTTCTTCCTTCGATTCGCTTCTTCTTCCTCCGGTCTTCTCGTCCTTCTCGTCGTCCTTCTCGTCCGGCGTCGTCGTCTCTTCTCGCAGGCCGCTCCTCGCAATGGGAGGCTCCCGCTCTGTGAGGCTCCGCTCCGGGTGACAGGTCTTTTATAACGAAGGCACCTGGTGACCCCGCCCCCTCTGACGCACGGGGACGTCATGTGGAATTCCCTATGGCTTTCCCCATGACGTCAGAGGGGGGGGCGGGGTCACCAGGTGCCTTCGTTATACAAGACCTGTCACCCGGAGCGGAGCCTCACAGAGCGGGAGCCTCCCATTGCGAGGAGCGGCCTGCGAGAAGAGACGACGATGCCGGACGAGAAGGACGACGCCGGACGAGAAGGACGAGAAGACCGGAGGAAGAAGAAGCGAATCGAAGGAAGAAGAAGATGGAAGAAGATGCCGGAAGGAGAAGATGAAGAAAGGAGAAGATGAAGAAAGAAGATTTTAATAAAGGAATTGTCAAAGACCGTCTCCTGTCATTTTTACCATTTTTGCCACTTTTTTGGTGAAATGGTAGGGGTACCCCCTTACCATTTCACACAGGGGGGGGGGGCCGGGATCTGGGGGTCCCCTTGTTAAAGGGGGCTTCCAGATTCCGATAAGCCCCCCGCCCGCAGACCCCCACAACCACCGGGCACGGTTGTGGGGATGAGGCCCTTGTCCTCATCAACATGGGGACAAGGTGCTTTGGGGGGGACCCCAAAGCATCCTCCCAATGTTGAGGGCATGTGGCCTGGTACGGTTCAGGCGGGAGGGGGGGCCGCTCTCGTCCCCCCCTCCTTTCCTGCGGCCTGCCAGGTTGCGTGCTCGGATAAGGGTCTGGTATGGATTTTATGGGGGACCCCACGCCATTTTTTTTGGCTAGGGTTCCCCTTAAAATCCATCCCAGACCTCAAGGGTCTGGTATGGATTTTGAGGGGGACCCTACGCCATTTTTTTTTTTTTTTTTGGCTGGGGTCCCCCTTAATATCCATCCCAGACCTGAAGGGCCTGGTTATTGAATTTGGGGGGACCCCTACGCTTTTTTTTTATCAATGACTTCAATGAATGACAGTTCTCTGTATTACGGATCCAACAATTCATTTGCCGGCAAATAGCTGCGAGTGATTTTAAATAGTTTTTTTTTTTCCTGCAAAAATGACACTGCAGGAACAGTTCTCTATATTAGATATACTGAATCTCGAATCATTCGAAGCATTCGTTATATCCGCTATTATAATTTCTTTCATGTTAGTTGAAATTAGATATTTGTTAGTAGTTGTATTCGAATTGTTCTCTGTATTACGGGAATCGGCAATTAGCCGCGAGTGATTTTAAATGTCTTTCCTGTCGCATCATGGCAGCATACACATATGGGTTGTGGCTCCGCCCCCACAACCTGATAGGACCGCGTAGCTATTAAACCCTGAGAGGACTCCCGCCCCTACATTCTCCTTTTTTTCCTCACCTGACAAGACCGCAAGAACAGCACCTCTTACCGCTATCGCCCCAGCCAGGTTCAAGCCTCTCCTGGGTGGAAGTCCTACCTGTACAGCCTCTAAATGAGCTAAATGGGGGAACCCCACTCTGATGGTCTCAGGGGTATGTAAATGCTTCTCTTACCTTGACAAGCCTTAAATGGGTGTGCATGGGGGACCCTAAAATGATGCCCCCCCCCCCTGAAAAATTTTCTGCGGACGCCCATGGGTATGCATACTGTCATTGTTTTGTGCTGTTCTATTCGCCATTTTGCTTCTTCAATGTTTTTAATGCCGTGGTTCATGTCTTTTGACTAACTAAATAAAAAATTTATAAAATTAAAAAAAAACTTCAGATGATTCAGAGGAAGGCAAACCCCCCCCCCCCCCCTGGTCAAATTGGCTCCAAAGGGGAAAAAATTCCTTCCTGACCCCATAAGGCGATCGGATCGTCCCTGAATCATCAGTCTAGAGCGCCCAAATCATCTACCTGAAAAATTCAATCTATTATTCTATTCAGATATCCTATATGCTTTCAGAGGTTGATATTTACCTGGACAACATGGAGGAAATCAAAACTACCTGGGGGAGGGGGGGTGGTTGTATCCTCTGACCCCCTTCACATCGCTCCCACACACACACACACACACACACACAGTGGTGTCCTGTGTGTATCCATCTATCTATCTATCTATTGATCTGTCAGTGTTATCCTCTGACTCCTCCAGAAGTAATGCCCTTTCAGGCCCCTAAACCTTCAGATGTACCAGAAGAAGGCCAATAGTATCACTAGTTCACCAATCTTGTCCACCAGGCTCCTGGCATTGGTGAACATGCCACGTAGTTTAGACCGGTCGCATATTATCCTCTTATTAGGTGTTCCGAGATTGCAACTAGGACTTGCTACTATACTTACCTTGGGTTTATGTGCTTTGGTCAATCTACCACTAATGCCCCCAATACTACCCTCTGGAATATGTTCTGGCTGACTATCTCTACCTCTGGACCCTCCCCCCATCGCCTAGTTTAAAAACCCCTCTAACTTTTCGACCATCTTCATTCCCAGCTGATCTGCACCCTCCTCATTTAGGTGCAGTCCGTCCCTTCTATAGAGCTGGTGATTGACTGAGAAGGTCCTCCAGGAACCCAAACCCCTCCTTACTACACCAGCTCTTCAGCCACTTCTTTACTTCCCTAATCTCCCTCAGCCTTTCTGGTGTGGCTCAATGTACCAGTAGTATTCTTGAGAATACTACCTTGGAGGTCCTTTTCCTCAATTTAGCGCCTTAATCCCTGAAATCGTTCTTTAGGACACTCCATCTGCCTCTGACTTTGTCATTGGTGCCAACGTGCACCATGACAGCTGGGTCTTCCCCAGCCCCCTTGCAGTAATCTGGCCACCAGATCCGGGATGAGTCGAACCCGAGCGCCCGGTAGACAACCTACTGTCTGGCGCCATTATTCTATTCAGATTGTTACAGATTGGCCTCTCTGTCCTAAGAATTGAGTCCCCTGCCACCAGAATCTGTCTTTCCTTTCCCTTCGCTTCCCACCCACACTCACTGGAGGAGTTCTTCCCCCGGCAGCTAGGAGAGTCCCTGACTGGTTTCACCAATGTCACTCAATGGAGCGTACTTATTGGGATGCTCCAGCCCTGGATTGGCCTCCCTGGCACTTCCCCCTCTACCCTCCTGACTGTCACCCATCTACCCTTTGCTAGTGCCTGCACCTCTTTGTCTCCACCCGCCTCTGTGCTGGCCCCTACCGGCACCTGCCGTGTACGTTCCTGGCTCTCCTTTAGTATGGAGGGACTTCTCAGTGCTGACAGTTGCTTCCCCAGATTCAGAACCTGGGCTTCCAGGGAAACAATGCGCTTACATTTTGCACAGCAGTATTCACCCTCGATCGGATGATCAAGGAACGCACACATGCCGCAAGATGTACAACAAGTCGCCTCTCCACCCCTGCCGAGGATTGGGGATTATACCCTGTCCAAAATACCTAACAACTAGCTTCCTGACATTAATACTCAAGACAATACACAAGTAGACATGTGCGATTCGTTTCGTACGAATTCGTAATTCGTACGAATTTTTCGAAATTCGTACGAATTTTTCGAAATTCGTACGAATTTTTCGAAATTCGTACGAATTTACGAATCTGTAGTACGAATTTTTTTTTTTACGAATTCCGTACGGAATACGAAATTCCGTTTACGAATTTCGTCGCCGAATGATTCGAATGAATTCGAATGAATTCGAATGAATTTGAATGGATTCGAATGAATTCGAATGACAAAGTGTCATTTTTGCAGGAAAAATTCCGTTTACGAATTTCAGCTCCAAATTATTCGAATCCAACTACCAATATCAAATTTCAACTAATTCAAACGAAATTATTATAGCAGATATAACGAATGAATTTGAATGCATTCGAATGAATTCGAATGCATTCGAATGAATTCGAATGCATTCGAATGAATTCGAATGACAAAGTGTCATTTTTGCAGAAAAAAAAGCTATTTAAAAAACAGTCATTCATTGATATAAAAAAAAAAAAAAAAAGCGTAGGGGGCCCCCCAAATTCAATAACCAGGCCCTTCAGGTCTGGTATGGATATTAAGGGGGACCCCAGCCAAAAAAAAAAATGGCGTGGGGTCCCCCCCAAATATCCATCCCAGACCCTTCAGGTCTGGGATGGATTTTAAGGGGAACCCCGGCCAAAAAAAAAAAAAAAAATGGCGTGGGGGTCCCCCTCAAAATCCATACCAGACCCTTTATCCGAGCACGCAACCTGGCAGGCCGCAGGAAAGGAGGGGGGGACGAGAGCGCCCCCCCTCTCGCCTGAACCGTACCAGGCCACATGCCCTCAACATTGGGAGGGTGCTTTGGGGTCCCCCCCAAAGCACCTTGTCCCCATGTTGATGAGGACAAGGGCCTCATCCCCACAACCGTGCCCGGTGGTTGTGGGGGTCTGCGGGCGGGGGGCTTATCGGAATCTGGAAGCCCCCTTTAACAAGGGGACCCCCAGATCCCGGCCCCCCCCCCTGTGTGAAATGGTAAGGGGGTACAAAAGTACCCCTACCATTTCACCAAAAAAGTGGCAAAAATGGTAAAAATGACAGGAGACGGTCTTTGACAATTCCTTTATTAAAATCTTCTTTCTTCTTTCTTCTGCTCTTCCTTCTTCCTTTCTTCATCTTCTCCTTCCGGCATCTTCTTCCATCGTCTTCTTCCTTCGATTCGCTTCTTCTTCCTCCGGTCTTCTCGTCCTTCTCGTCGTCCTTCTCGTCCGGCGTCGTCGTCTCTTCTCGCAGGCCGCTCCTCGCAATGGGAGGCTCCCGCTCTGTGAGGCTCCGCTCCGGGTGACAGGTCTTTTATAACGAAGGCACCTGGTGACCCCGCCCCCTCTGACGCACGGGGACGTCATGTGGAATTCCCTATGGCTTTCCCCATGACGTCAGAGGGGGGGCGGGGTCACCAGGTGCCTTCGTTATACAAGACCTGTCACCCGGAGCGGAGCCTCACAGAGCGGGAGCCTCCCATTGCGAGGAGCGGCCTGCGAGAAGAGACGACGATGCCGGACGAGAAGGACGACGCCGGACGAGAAGGACGAGAAGACCGGAGGAAGAAGAAGCGAATCGAAGGAAGAAGAAGATGGAAGAAGATGCCGGAAGGAGAAGATGAAGAAAGGAGAAGATGAAGAAAGAAGATTTTAATAAAGGAATTGTCAAAGACCGTCTCCTGTCATTTTTACCATTTTTGCCACTTTTTTGGTGAAATGGTAGGGGTACTTTTGTACCCCCTTACCATTTCACACAGGGGGGGGGCCGGGATCTGGGGGTCCCCTTGTTAAAGGGGGCTTCCAGATTCCGATAAGCCCCCCGCCCGCAGACCCCCACAACCACCGGGCACGGTTGTGGGGATGAGGCCCTTGTCCTCATCAACATGGGGACAAGGTGCTTTGGGGGGGACCCCAAAGCATCCTCCCAATGTTGAGGGCATGTGGCCTGGTACGGTTCAGGCGGGAGGGGGGGCCGCTCTCGTCCCCCCCTCCTTTCCTGCGGCCTGCCAGGTTGCGTGCTCGGATAAGGGTCTGGTATGGATTTTATGGGGGACCCCACGCCATTTTTTTTGGCTAGGGTTCCCCTTAAAATCCATCCCAGACCTCAAGGGTCTGGTATGTCTTTTTTTTTTTTTTTTTTGGCCTGTCGCATCATGGCAGCATACACATATGGGTTGTGGCTCCGCCCCCACAACCTGATAGGACCGCGTAGCTATTAAACCCTGAGAGGACCCCCGCCCCTACATTCTCCTTTTTTTCCTCACCTGACAAGACCGCAAGAACAGCACCTCTTACCGCTATCGCCCCAGCCAGGTTCAAGCCTCTCCTGGGTGGAAGTCCTACCTGTACAGCCTCTAAATGAGCTAAATGGGGGAACCCCACTCTGATGGTCTCAGGGGTATGTAAATGCTTCTCTTACCTTGACAAGCCTTAAATAGGCTTATAATGCAGCGGCCTCCAACCCTGTCCTGCACCATGGTTCTTGGGGCTTATGTGTATCTTTGCACTCTGTTTTTTTCCAGGCATGTTCAGAACGCTGGGGACATCTTCCCCTCTCCCTCTAGGTTACTTCCGCCCGGCGCCGAGTGTCTCAGCGCTTCTGCGCAGGCGCGGGCGGCTAATACATCCATCCTATAGCCTTGCCAGGCTCCAAAATGGCGCCGGGACGCGCACGGCGCTTCTGCGCATGCGCGGGAGTGACGTCGTCACCGCGTCGGGAACGGCGCCAAATTTAAAACTGTGTCAGAATCTCCTTTCCCTGTGGCTGTTTTGCACAGGAGAAAGGGAGATTTTGGTAGTTTTTTTTGCAAAAACACTCATTTAGCTGCACCTGCTCCCCTATTAGCTTCTATTAAAGGTTAGTAAACTTTCTCCCCATTTTCACCACTGCACCCCTTCTTACCTATGCTTACACTGACTTTCCTGCCTAAATAGATTTCCTTCATGGAGGCCGCTGCCCCAGCAGACCATCGCCCACCGACTAGGTAAGAGGGGAAGACGGGTAAGTAAGAAGAGGAAAAAGAGAGCCTGCCACTAACGCTGTCTAACCTGCACAGCCCTACCAGGTCATCAAGGTCATCTCGGCGCTCAAGAAGGAGTCGCTCTGGCCACAGACAAAGTCGCTCGGATCGCGGTAGAAGCCGCTCAAGACGCAGAGATTACGGATCAAGCCGCAGTAGAAGTCGCTCAAGGTCCTACTCCCGCCATGGCCATTCCTATCATAGGAGATCGCCTACGCACAGGCACCCCTCACACGCACAAGGTCTGCGTCCATCTGGGAATTCCTGCTGGATCTGCGGCGCAATAGCGCTGCCAGAAAAACTGGCCTGTCGCGCGTGCTTCAATGAGGCAACCAGAGACAGAGAACCAGAACCAAGGGAGTTAGCAAAGGAATTACCACTACAATCCGCAGAGCCAGAAGCAAGCAGAGCTATGCAGGGCACCTCGTCCTCCGCTTCCTCTCCGCCTAAAACGACAGATCCCCTGTCAGATAGCGAAGACGCGGAAATGTTTTCTGGCTTCGATTTTACCTTAGTCGAGCCCTTCATTAAGTCGATAAAGGAGGCTATAGATTGGGCCGAGGAGAAAGAGACCCCTCAGAAAGTGAAGAGATACTTCCCAAATCTCAAAAAAGATCCGGAAACCTTCCCGTTTATCGACGAGCTGGAGGATCTAATTAAAGAAGAATGGCAGAAGCCTGAGAAGAAGGCCAACCTCAGCAATAGGCTGACAAAGCTCTACCCCCTAAAGGAGCCTAATGCTAATCCCCTGACGTCCGCACCGGTAGTGGACTCCTCACTGATGCGTCTGGCCAGACATGTGACCCTCCCAATCGAGGATGCAGTCACATTTAAAGACGGGCTAGACAGGAAGATAGACCTCGATCTGAAGAAGTCCTACCTTTCTGCAGGGGGTGCATGTCGACCCGCAATAGCCCTAGCGGCTGTCGGAAGAGCCATCTCTAGTTGGTCCTCTAATGCAGAAAAGCTGGTAGCAGAGGGAATAGAACAGGAAAGGGTAATTGCCGCCCTCCAGGAACTCTCCCTCGCAGGCGACTTTGTAGCGGAGGCCTCAGTGGATATAATAAGATCCACCTCAAGGGCTATGCTTAGCTCAGTGACGGCCAGAAGGGCACTTTGGCTGAAGCCATGGTCGGCAGACCCAGCCTCAAAGACCAATTGGTGTAAAATTCCCTTTGACGGGGCTAACCTATTTGGGGAAAAATTAGACTCGGCCATTTCTAAGGTCACCGGCGGGAAGTCAGGCTTGATTCCTTCAGACCGAAGGCCCAAGCAACAGAGACCACCAACCTTCAGGCGTAACCTCCCTGATAGGTATAGGGAAGCTAGATCCTACAGACCCGGCAGGGAGTATAGGAAAAACTGGAAGAACCCCCAGTCATCCTTCCTCAAGCTCCAGAAACCTAAGACCCCTACCCCGGGAGATCAGAAACCTTTTTGAAGGTGTGTCCGCCCAACCTGCTTTAGTGGGAGCCAGGCTCACGAAGTTCGAGCGGGTCTGGGCGGAAATGATAAAAGATCCTTGGGCAGTAGCCACGGTTCAATCGGGCCACAGGTGGAGATTCCGGAGACGACCAAGAGACCGGTTTTGCGTTACAAAAACCCCAGCATCTCGAGAGAAAAGGCTGCTAATGACCAAATACGTGCAAACTCTCGAGCACAAACAGGCCATAGTAAAAGTTCCCCTACTACAGAGGGGGAAAGGGGTCTACTCACCCCTATTCCTGGTGAGAAAGAAGACAGGAGATCTCCGTCCCGTCCTGGACCTAAAGGGTCTAAACCGATCAATCCGAGTCGAGACGTTCAGGATGGAAAGCCTACAATCAATCCTACAGGCTATAAATATCGGAGATTGGATGCTCTCCATCGATCTGCAGGATGCCTACCTTCACATCCCAATCCACCCTTCATACCAAAAGTTTCTCCGCTTTGCGGTAGATCGGCACCACTTTCAGTTCAGAAGCCTCCCCTTCGGGATTTCCACGGCTCCGAGAACGTTTACCAAGGTTCTACTCCCTGTAATAGCTCTACTAAGGGAGCAGGGCCTAAGAGTACACCACTACCTGGACGACATCCTTCTGCTGGCAGACACCCAGGTCTCCCTCCTACAACATCGGGTAGTCCTTGTCACCACCCTGCAGAAGTTCGGATGGTTGATAAACTGGGAGAAGAGCCACGTACATCCTACCCAGAGGATGATCTTTCTAGGGGCCGAGTTAGATACCCGCCTCAACACAGTAGAACTCCCGGACGAGAAGATACCCACTCTGACTCAGAGGGTGAAAGGGATATTGCGGGCCTCCGCGGTACCAGCGAGAGAATGCCTCGGTGTCCTTGGGACCATGTCAGCGACTATCCCAATGATCCGCTGGGCTCAATGGAACACAAGACCCCTCCAAATATCCTTTCTGGAACAATGGAATGGTGTGTCAATGTCACAGCCAATAGCGATCCGGAAGGAGGTAAAGAAATCACTATGGTGGTGGACCAGGACCCGCAATCTCAAGAGGAGCAGGAGCATAGTCCTTCCCTCTCAACAGGTGGTTACCTCAGATGCCAGCATGGAGGGATGGGGAGCACACTACAATCACTACGCAGCCCAGGGGCGCTGGCCATTCAGGACGCACAACATTGTGTCCAACATCCTGGAAATAAGAGCGGCATTCAAGGCCCTAATAGCCTTCAGCACCTTCCTGGAAGGGAAGGAGGTCCTACTAAGGATGGACAACCGGGTAGCAGTTGCCTACATAAACAGGCAAGGGGGCACCAGGAGTCGCTCAATGCTCAGAGAAGTCATCCCAATCTTCGAATGGGCCCAACTATCCCTATCCGGGCTGAGAGCAGCCTATGTACCAGGAACCCAGAATCAGGTGGCCGACACCTTGAGTCGGGAGTTCTCGTCCAATCACGAGTGGGCTCTAAACCAACAGGCCTTCGCTCTAATAACCGAGACTTGGGGGGTACCAGACATGGACCTAGCAGCATCACCAGCCAACACGAAGTGTCGGAGGTACCTGACGAGAGTTCCCTTTCCATCAGCGGAGGGCACGGACTGCCTACAACACAGCTGGGATTTCCACCTAGGCTACATCTTCCCACCAATTCCAATCATACCGAGGTTTTTACTCAGACTGAAGAAGTCAAGGTCCACGGTGATAGCAGTCCTCCCTTTCTGGCCGAGACGCCCATGGTTCACAACCCTTCTCCAGCTCAACACAGCAGAACCACTGTCACTCCCGGTGTCAGCAGACCTACTCTCTCAGGGACAGCTCCTCCACCCGTGCCCAGAGAGACTACACCTGACGGCATGGAGGCTGAGAGGGCTAGATTTATAGCGCAGGGATGTTCACAGGGGGTAGTAAACACCCTTCTACAGGCCAGGAAGGTCTCCACCAACGTTGTCTACAAGAGAATTTGGGCCAAGTTCCTTACAGTAGCACAACAGCAATCCTGGGATCCATCTTCCCCAACAATAGCGCAAGTCCTGGATTTCTTGCAGTTAGGCCTGGACAAGGGCCTTGGGTCGAATACGCTGAAAGTACATGTCTCAGCCCTATCGGCCATGACAGGGGTAAGGTGGGCACAAGAGCCTCTCATCGCCCAGTTTCAGAGGGCCTGCCTCAAACTAAGGCCTCCTAGAAAACCGACCTTCCCAACATGGGATCTTTCGGTAGTACTGGACTTCCTGGCACGCGAACCATTCTTCCCAGTAGAAGATATATCATTATGGGACCTGACACTAAAAATCACTTTCTTGATAGCAATCACTTCGGCCAAGAGAGTTTCCGAGATGCACGCTCTACTGTCAAAGGAGCCATACTTAACTATCTATCCCGACAAGGTGGTCCTGAGGCCTTCAGATCGGTTTGTTCCTAAAGTGGCTACCTCCTTCCACTTTAATCAGGAAATATGTCTTCCCACTCTGTCTACAGAACAAGGCAACCCGCATCCGCTAGATATAAAAACTAACATCCTGGCCTACCTTTCAATGACACGTAGCCTGAGGAAGGCGGAAAATCTCCTGGTAATACCTTATGGTGCCAGAAAAGGACAAGCAGCAACTTCTCGGACTATCGCAGCCTGGCTGGTGAAGATCATCAAAAGGGCCTACTCATCTAGCCAGGCACAAGTACCTGAGGGCTTAAGGGCACATTCCACTAGGGCAGTGGCGACCTCCTGGGCAGCTTTCTGCAGAGTCTCAGCGGAAACAATCTGTAAGGCAGCCACTTGGTCCTCAAAAAACACGTTTATGGCACACTACAAGGTGGATGCCGCTAGGCTGTCCACAGCAGAATTTGGGAGGTCTATCATACAGGCCAACTCCTCTATACCCTGTAAATAAAACTTGTTTGCTCAGCCCCACCCAGTTTGCGAGTTATTCCCCATATGTGTATGCTGCCATGATGCGACAGGAAAACGGAAAATTGTATACTTACCTTCCGTAATTTTCCTTTCCTGTTGCATCACATGGCAGCATACAAATGCCCACCCGCTGAGGTGAGGTATCTGGATACTGAGAATGTAGGGGCGGGGGTCCTCTCAGGGTTTAATAGCTACGCGGTCCTATCAGGTTGTGGGGGCGGAGCCACAACCCATATGTGTATGCTGCCATGTGATGCAACAGGAAAGGAAAATTACGGAAGGTAAGTATACAATTTTCCGTTTTTTTTCCTGCAAAAATGACACATTGTACAGAGAGAGTTCTAAACACGGGAAACCTGACCCCTTCTATATACTATATACCCAAATTCAATAACCAGGCCCTTCAGGTCTGGGATGGATATTAAGGGGGACCTCAGCCAAAAATAAAAAAAATTTTTGCAAAAAAAAAAAAAAATCAATGGCGTAGGGTCCCCCTCAAAATCCATACCAGACCCTAGAGGTCTGGGATGGATTTTAAGGGGAACCCTAGCCAAAAAAAATGGCGTGGGGTCCCCCATAAAATCCATACCAGACCCTTTATCCGAGCACGCAACCTGGCAGGCCGCAGGAAAGGAGGGGGGGACGAGAGCGGCCCCCCCTCTCGCCTGAACCGTACCAGGCCACATGCCCTCAACATTGGGAGGGTGCTTTGGGGTCCCCCCCAAAGCACCTTGTCCCCATGTTGATGAGGACAAGGGCCTCATCCCCACAACCCTGGCCGGTGGTTGTGGGGGTCTGCGGGCGGGGGGCTTATTGGAATCTGGAAGCCCCCTTTAACAAGGGGACCCCCAGATCCCGCCCCCCCCCCCCGTGTGAAATGGTAAGGGGGTACAAAAGTACCCCTACCATTTCACCAAAAAAAGGTGACAAAATGGTAAAAATGACAGGAGACGGTCTTTGACAATTCCTTTATTAAAATCTTCTTTCTTCTGGTCTTCCTTTCTTCATCTTCTCCTTTCTTCATCTTCTCCTTCCGTCATCTTCTTCCATCGTCTTCTTCCTTCGATTCGCTTCTTCTTCCTCCGGTCTTCTCGTCCTTCTCGTCCGGCGTCGTCCTTCTCGTCCGGCATCGTCGTCTCTTCTCGCAGGCCGCTCCTCGCAATGGGAGGCTCCCGCTCTGTGAGGCTCCGCTCCGGGTGACAGGTCTTGTATAACGAAGGCACCTGGTGACCCCGCCCCCCTCTGACGTCATGGGGAAAGCCATAGGGAATTCCACATGACGTCCCCGTGCGTCAGAGGGGGCGGGGTCACCAGGTGCCTTCGTTATAAAAGACCTGTCACCCGGAGCGGAGCCTCACAGAGCGGGAGCCTCCCATTGCGAGGAGCGGCCTGCGAGAAGAGACGACGATGCCGGACGAGAAGGACGAGAAGACCGGAGGAAGAAGAAGCGAATCGAAGGAAGAAGAAGATGGAAGAAGATGCCGGAAGGAGAAGATGAAGAAAGGAAGAAGGAAGAGCAGAAGAAAGAAGAAAGAAGATTTTAATAAAGGAATTGTCAAAGACCGTCTCCTGTCATTTTTACCATTTTGTCACCTTTTTTGGTGAAATGGTAGGGGTACCCTTACCATTTCACACAGGGGGGGGGGCCGGGATCTGGGGGTCCCCTTGTTAAAGGGGGCTTCCAGATTCCGATAAGCCCCCCGCCCGCAGACCCCCACAACCACCGGCCAGGGTTGTGGGGATGAGGCCCTTGTCCTCATCAACATGGGGACAAGGTGCTTTGGGGGGGACCCCAAAGCACCCTCCCAATGTTGAGGGCATGTGGCCTGGTACGGTTCAGGCGGGAGGGGGGGCCGCTCTCGTCCCCCCCTCCTTTCCTGCGGCCTGCCAGGTTGCGTGCTCGGATAAAGGGTCTGGTATGGATTTTGAGGGGGACCCCACGCCATTTTTTTTTTGGCCGGGGTTCCCCTTAAAATCCATCCCAGACCTGAAGGGTCTGGTATGGATATTTGGGGGGGACCCCACGCCATTTTTTTTTTTTTTTTTTTTGGCTGGGGTCCCCCTTAATATCCATACCAGACCTGAAGGGCCTGGTTATTGAATTTGGGGGGACCCCTACGCTTTTTTTTTTTCTGCAAAAATGACACTTTGTCATTCGAATTCATTCGAATTCATTCGAATTCATTCGTTATATCTGCTATAATAATTTCGTTCAAATTAGTTGAAATTCGATATTGGTAGTTGGATTTACTAACGATTCGTAACTATTCATAACGATTCGTAACGATTAGTAACGATTCGTAACGATTCGTAACGATTCGTAACTTGAAATTGAAATTCGATATTTGTAGTTGGATTCGAATTGTTCTCTGTGTTATGAGAACCAACAATGCATTAGCCGCGTTAACGATTCGTAACGATTCGTAACGATTCGTAACTTTACTAACGATTCGTAAAAAAAATTACGATTCGTCCGAATTTCGTATTTCGTACGAATTCGAACGGAATTTCGTACACGAATTACGAATTTTTTTATATACGAAACGGGACGAAACGAAACGAAACGAATTTTTTGACAGTTCCCATGTCTATACACAAGTACTCAACAAGACAGTACTCGCAGACCTATGTTCACTCGCAGAACTACGTGTACTCGCAGACCACTCGCAGAACTATGTGCACTCGCAGACATACGTGCACTCGCAAAACACTCGCAGAACTAAGTGCGCTCGCCCATCCCCCACCTTCCTCTCTCTCTCTCTCTCACCCTTCCCTTACTCCCCACCTCTCTCTCTCACCCACCACCCCCCTCTCTCTAACCCTCCATTCCCCTCCCTCTCTCACCCCCCTCACCCTCCACCCCCCTTCCTCTCTCACCCCCCTCTCTTTCACTCCCTGCCCCCCTTTCTTTTTCTCACACCCACCCCTTCTCTCTCAACCCCCCTCCCTCTCACCCCCCCCCTCTGTCATCCCCACCTTCCTCTCTCTTACCCCTCCCTCACCCCCACCTCTCTCCCTCCCTCTCACCCCCACCCTTCTCCCTCTCTCACTTCCCTCCCTCTTTCACTCCCACCTCTGTCCCTCCCCAACTCCTTTCTTTTTCTCACCCCCAACATTTCTCTCTCTCTAACCCCCACTCTCTTTCTCACCTCCACTCCCCCCTCTCTCCCTCTCACACCCACCCCTGCTCTCTCAATATCACCACCCCACCCTCCTTTCTTTATCAACCCCCTCTCTCTCCCTCTCTCATCCCCCCCTCTGTAAACCCTCACCTTCCTCTCTCACCCCCACCCATATCTCTCTCTCTCTCTCACCCCACTCTCTGTCAACCCCCACCTTCCTCTCTCACTCCCCTCTCTGTCACTCCCCACCCCCTCACTCTTTCTCTCCCCCACTCCTTCTCTCTCACCCCCTCTCTCTCTTTCACTCCCCCCACTCCCTCTTGCTCTCTCACTCACACCCCACCCCCCTCTCTCTCTCACTCACCCCCTCTATCTCACCCCCCACCCCCTGCGCTCTCTCTCACTCACCCCCACCCCCCTCTCTCTCTCACCCCTCCTACCTTCTTCGTATACCTACAGATCCAAAGTCAATTTCCGGGGGTGGAGGTCTGTTCTGTATCTTGGCCCAGTCGAAGTTCTTGAAGAACGGGTGCCTTCTGAGGTCCCTTACCTGGATCTTTCGTGTTTCTTGTTCGAAGCTTAAGAGCTATAAAAGAGAATGAAATAACATAAGAAATATTGAAAAAACAATAACAATAGCTGAACAATAGAACTCCCCACCCAGTTTAAATATGATTCTGTCTGTTACATGTTTCAGCTTTCTTTGACTTTCAAAGCTGTTACTATGTCGGGAATGGATTTATTCTTAGTGCGGTCCCTTATTTGTGTAATATTAGCTTATAATAGATTTTAATAGCAAGTAATAATAATGTATTAAAAATTATCTTTTTATATAAATCCGCAACTGCCATTCTTTTCAACATTTGGGTGCTCTTAAAGGGCCAGGAGGCAGCGGCAAGAAGGGGTTAATTCTACCAATGCTGGGGCACTTTCTATTCCCACTGGCAACAGACTGGCCCCCTTAAAGTCTGAAAGACAGTAAACTGGCCCTTTGTTTAAAACATAGAGGCCCCCGATCGACATTAATGTGTGTAGGTAAGAATGTGAAATTATATTTTTGAAAATACTAACAACAATATATAAAACCGGGAAAGGATTTTATCCCTTCCCAATAGCTAAAGCTCTACGTATACTTACCCTTACCATGAGGTTACGGAGATGATGGTTCATTTTTGGTGAATAATAAATTTTCTTATAGTTCACTATCCTCAGTCTTTCCCGTGGAGTCTTCTGGTCTTTCCATAACGGGTGTTTCCCTACAGCCATCTCGTATACTACTATTCCCAGTGAAAAATAATCAACCAGGGTATAGTATGGAATTCCTCGAAGGACCTGTAAAAACATAAGAAAGAAGTATGAGAACATTGTTGGTTCAAGCAACAGACATGACTCAATGTTGGCATATGTGGTATAGGAAGCCTGCCAGGAGTTCCAAAATCTTGATCAAAAGACATCAAACTGGGGCAGAGCCTGTGAATATTGGAGGTGGGGTTTAAAGTGTATGTATAGTCAAAACTTTTTTTATTTGTGTTGGGTGGAGTGGATAAAATAAATTGGCAGTTTTATTTATTTGATTGGTTGGGATTGGGTCAGAACTTCCAGGTTCTGACTGAACCCAAGTTCATCCGTGGTCAACATGACAATTAGAGAGAGTGGTTTTGCCTTTTATAAAGGTATGTTGACCCCAACAACTCAATGTTCAGAAGCCTCACTATGTTAAAGTGACTAAAGCAGGTGAGCTTTTATCTTATTTTTATGTCTCCATTGGGTCCTACAAAGTAGCTTCAACACTGCTGCTCAGAACTTCCCACCTTTTGTTGGGGATAAAGTTCTGGCCTTGAAACCCACTAAAAAAAAACTGGAGTATCGGTGGAAAAATTCTCCATTTAGTGAAAGGGGGGGCACCACTTAACTTTTTATGTATACAATAAGGATAATTGGTATATCTGAATAGATGACCTAAGTCTAATATCAGGCGAGTTGTAGGCTACTTACCTCTGGAGCCATGTAAAGCAATGTCCCAGCATTTCCTCGAATTCTTTTGCGTTCTGAAACATGGCTTTTTGACAAACCCAAATCGGCAATTTTAGCACGTCCGTCGTCATCCAATAGAATATTAGCTGGCTTTAGATCTCTGAAAAGAAAAGAAGAGGATGGTGAGCTATGCATATCAAGTTTACTAAAGTAAAATAATAAAAAAATGTATATAGAGTATATATAACATAATATTTATGGGTTGATAACGGTTTCTTTTAAATTTGCCTTCAGTAGGATCGCTGTTTACTGAGTTCTCAGCTCCGCCCACCTGCTATATTCATTATGAGGAACTCTAACGCCTCTTACTGAATTTTTTTATTAATAGATTGTGGCATGAGCCCTGAGACTTCTGAGGCAGATGGAATGAGACATCATGGAAGGCTAAATAACTAGGAATTGTTCCCGATTCACCAAAAATTTAAAGAAGCCAACACCATTCCTCCAGCGTTATTCCTCCAGCATTATTTACCCATAACTAAAAATAATTTAGGTGCAGTGACTCATTATATACTCCATTGTTGATTAGTTAATGCAATAATTACCTGTGCACGATCTTCTTAGAATGCAGGAACTCCAGGCCGCATAGTATGTCCGCAGTGAGATTTCTAATGGAGAAAGAAATATATTAGCATTCAAAACCATCACAGACTAATTAAATCTACAGTTAAACAGACTTCTTCCTATAGATCATAGGTGTATGGATGGACGGGGCTGAGTTGGAAGGGCCTGGCTTTGTCACTGCCTGTCCTCAGTGGTCAGCCACCCCTCAAATCTAGTGTGACCCAGTCATCGGTCTTACCTTATGGTGTCCTCAGGAAGTGGAGCTGAATGGTTGATCAGTTGCGAGAGATCCCCTCCGCTCAGATATTCCATGACAAGAACAAGTTGGTCCTGTGTGGAAAAAAAAGAGGCACATTATTACATTTGATTCCCAAAAAAGGCACCATTTACAGAACTATTTTAAGGGGTCAGGATCAGTAGGGGAGTTCAATACAGGAAAGAGATAAAGAAATAGGAAGATAAAATGACTTACCTTTGATTGGAATGAGTCATACAGATGGGTGATAAACAAGTTGTTTCTGACTTTTTCAAGCAGTTGCCCTTCTATAAGGGAACTGCTAGGATTAGAGTAATTTTTCTTTTCAATGATCTTCACTGCCAGCGTCTTGCTAGTGGCAGGATGAGAGGCCAACATAACCTTACCGAAAGACCCCTGTCCAAGTATCTTATGGAAGGTGAAGCCTTTTTCCATGGCCAGTCTGTATGATTCGTCCCACGTGACTTTGGTTATGGGGGCCACTGAACATGACTGATCATTCATGGCACCAGCACTTGGCAGCACTGCATGTGACTGATCCTTCATGGCACCAGCACTTGGCAGCACTGCATGTGACTGATCCTTCATGGCACCAGCACTTGGCAGCACTGCATGTGACTGATCCTTTATGGCACCAGCATTTGGCAGCACTGCAGGTGACTGATCCTTTATCGCACCAGCATTTGACCCTCTCTTTATGGCATCGGTTTTGCACAAAACTGCATGCACGAGGGGCGTGGCCGGAGGCCGCCGCCATCTTGCGGCCTACACGAACCCCTCGGCCTCCGCAGCCAAGTGCAGCGCTCTGCAGGACCTCTCTGGGCTCACCTCCATCAGCCTCCCCAGCCAGGGGGAACCGCACACGGACTGAGAAACGAGCGCTGGAGAAGGATTGGAGCCCCAAAGCTACAGGTGAGCGACGGCGGCCATCTTGCTACACCCCAGGCCCTCTTGTCCTCACCCCTCGTCCCTCCTGCCCCAGGCCCCGTATGTGGACACTACCTGGGGGGAACAAAGCACATCCAGAGCGGCAGTAGGCTTCTGGTCCCCAGAGGGAGAGCTGTGACCCAGGCGGAACGCCGCCCCTCCACCCGGCGGTCGTTTTAGGACAGGCCGCGGCTTCGGCCTACCTGGCGGCCATCTTACCACTCCCAGAGTCCGGGCCTATCCACAATCACACAGCCTCCTCTGTCACACAAGCGGCCTTACAGAGACAGACCTGCCGCCCACTGAGCCCCCAGGGACTTACATTACCACCTGGCCTACACACAGTGGATCGGCGGCCATCTTGCTCCACCCGCGGCCTACACCTGCTCCCTCCTGGCTCCTCTCCACTCACTGAATACCTCAGGAACCCCCCAGAGACACTTTACCTGCCCGGGGGCCCAGTGGTATCACTTTCACGCCGCACAGGTGAGCCCCTCGAGGTCTAGCAGAGACACGGCGGCCATCTTGGTACACCTCAGCAGACACCAGAGGCCTCCGTCCCCCTCAATGCTCGAACTAGGGGGCGCGACCTGGACATGGCGGAATGAGGTCGCATAGTGCCTGAGCGCCCACTCCCGGACCCGGTAGACAAAGTCGCTATGCCAGCGGAACAGCTAACTATCACTCTGCCATGAGCTACCGCAAGAAGGGAAAGTTCAAGGGTACTGCTAAACTAATCCCGGCTTCCCAGATCGACAAATTCCTCAAGGAAAAACCTAGAACGCCACCGGAGGCCCGACCTGAACAGCCACGTGGGGAGGGGGAATGGAAAAAAAAATTAAAAAAAAAGGATGGAATTTTGGGGGAAAGAAAGGTCCAAAAAGGGTTGAAGGAAAAAGGGAAAAAAAAGAGGGGGGCCCCAAAAAAGGGGATTAAAAAAAGGTCCGGTTGGGGGGCAAAAAGGAAAAGGGGGGAAAAAAGGGAAAATTAAAAAAAAAGAAAGGAAAAAAAGGCAAAAAAAAAACTTGGGCCCCAGGTAAAAAGGGCCCCAAAAAAGGGAAAAAGGAAAAACAACAAAAAAAAAGGAAAGGGGAAATGGGGAGGGGAATGGGGGGCAGAAAAGGGAAATCTGGAAAAAAAAAGAAGGGGGAAAAAAATGGAAAAAATTCCGGGGGTAAAAAAAGAAAAGGGGAAAGGGGGGAAAAAAAGGGAAAAGGGGGGGGGGAAAAAGGGGCCATTTCCCCCCCATGGGGGTTCCCCCCAACCCCAAGGGGGCCCCTTTCCGGCCTCCCTTTTTATTGGAACCCGGGGGGGGCCCCCCTGGGGGCTCCTAGGGGGCCACGGGGGCCGCCCAAAGGGGGAACCGTCCCCGGGGGATGTCCCGGGGCAAAGCCACCGACAGCCTCCAAAGGGGTTTGAATTCAAAAAGTGGAGGCTCAAGGGAACGGGGTTTGGGGGCTTTTTGTTGGGGGCCCACCCAAACAAGGCCAAACCCAAACACAAACACCAACCCACCCCCCAATAGACAACCAAACCCCACAAAAACCCAACCCCCACCCCAAACCACAAAAAAACCCGGTTTAACCCCGGGGGGTTTCACGGGCCCCCCAAATGGGGTCCCGGGGAAGCCCTTTCAAAAAATTCACCCCCTTCAGCCCCGGAGGATGACATACAAGGGGGGGGGGATTTTTCCCCAAAAAATTTTTCCCATTTTCCCCCCCGGGGTTGGAAAGAATCCCCAAAAACCCTTTTTGGGCGCCCCGCAAGGAGGGTTGGCCCGGGGGCCCCACAATTCCTGGAAAGGGCCCTTCCCTGGGGGGACGAGGGAGTCCCAAACCTTTTAAAAGGTTTCCCGGGGGGCCCGCCAAAAATGGGAACAACAGAGGTCCCGCGCCCCCCCCCAGGGGAAACAGAGGGGGAACCCAAACCCCGGGGCCCCGGGGGGGGGACCCAGAGCAGTAAGCCGAACAGGGAAGACACGCAAGTGTTGGGCCCGGGCCTTTTTTTTTGTTCTCATCAAGACTGAAGGTGTGTGTGCCAAGCTAGAACCCTACTGGGGAGTGTTTCCTCTCCATGTTGCCCCAGCCGGGCAGACGTCCCCCTCTCCAGGTGTTTGTACCACCCCCCTGCTGGTTGTTTTCTCCTGTTCCGGCCCTCACCTTCCCTTCCCGGGGCCCCTTTGGCAGGGAACACCCCCCCCATAGACAACAGGCAGAGCCCCCGGGCCCCCGCACCCTCAATATCTACCCCGGGAAAGCAGACCAGAGTCCAAGACAGCCTTAGGAGCCCCGTAGCAGGAGAAAAGACCTGTAACCGTTGGCTTCAACGAACTGCTCAGGGGTGCTTCAGCTTTACCAGGGGTCCTCTGCATTCATGTTGGGGCATGTGAGGGGGGGGGGTGGGGGGTACTGGACGGGATTTTAATGTATAAAATGTCTTTTTTTTTAGCATTTCCCGGGACCGGTCTCCTCTGGGAGTGGTACGGGGGAACCGGAGGAGTACATCGTTTTGAGGCTCCTATCCTCCCGCGGGCCTTTTGATCACACTCCCCCTCGGAAAAGCACTCCGGGGGGGAGTGTCGGAAGGTTTACTGGAGGAGCCCGGTTCTGGAGGGGGAGGAGGGGGGTGCCCGGGTATCGCTTGCCGGGTTTTGCTTGGTAGCACTACTGTAGTTTTGATTGTGCCTGAAGCCCACACTGTCACCTGTGTCGGCACTAATTTGAGAGGGATGTCCGTCCGTGACCGGCTCCCCCCCCCCCTAACAGAGAACTTTAACAGATAGCTAATGAACCCACCCAGAGTTTTGGCTGGGGGGGCGGGGGGGGGAGTGGGGTACGGGCGGACATCTCAGAATTCACAGCGGTAAAAGATGTACACTGATATGGTACAGGGCTGTTTTGCTGATGACATGTTTAGTTTTTATTTTATTTTTATAGTTATATGCTTTGTTGAACGGGTCTGGGAGGGGTGCTTCGGCCTCCGAAGTGTCCGGCCCCCCTCCCACATAGATTGTCACCCCGCTGGGGCTCTGCTGGTGAGAGCCCTAAGGGCGAAGAGAGACTTGGTCCCACTAACGCGGATAGCGTTCTAGGATAAGGGACTGCTCTATTGCGGTCCCCTTTAATTTCCTTTCTACTTCCTTCCCACCTGTATCCTCTCTCTTTTCCGTTTCCCCTTCGTCCTTTCCCCCTCGCACCTCCCCCCTATCGGTGCCCCCCCTTCCCTGGGTGGCCCCACCCTCCTCTCCCTTCCCCCCCCCCCCGCCCTCTCACCCTCCCTGATTTCCCCGGGACCTGATATCCCTCCTCCAGCTCGTCGCAGGCCTTGGGTACCACAAACACCCTCAGATTAATGTCCATAAATACTAAGGGCCTGAACACTCCCGAGAAACGTTCGATGGTCCTTTCCAACCTGAAACATTCAAAAGCGCACGTGTGCTTCCTCCCAAGAAACCCACTTTAGAGCCGACAAAGTGCCAAAATTACAAGACCGCTACTTCCCAATAGTCTACCATGGCTGCTCCTCTGAATCCAAGTCGAAGGGGGTTAGCATTCTGATCAGAGCCACGACACCGTGGAAGCTGCGGGATCAGTGGGAGGATGGGAAAGGTAGAGCCCTGTTTGTCAAGGGGACGTTAGGTGACAGGGTGGTTACGTTGGTTAATCTTTACCTCCCCAACACAGGACAGTTGGGTTTCCTGGAGCCGACGCTGTCCAAACTACAGGAATTTGCTGAGGGGGGGGGGATCTTAGGGGGCGACCTGAACGTAACGCTAGATCCCTGCCTAGACTCATCCAGACAGGCATCACAGATCTCTTACCCGGCCCTTAAAAGCCCCAAAAAAAAACCTCTACTCATTCCCCTTGGTGGATGTGTGGAGAGTGTTGAATCCCACCCGAAGGGATTACTCCTTTTACTCCCACCCACATGACTCCTACACCAGAATTGATCTAATCATGCTACCCCAATCCTGCTATCAAGGTCCATTCAGCCTCCATAGGATCCATTACGTTCTCGGACCACGCACCGGTCTTCGTTGACATTTACATTCTGGAAGCGGGTCACAGGCAGTGGCAATGGAAGCTCAACGAATCCCTACTCCAGACCCCAGAGGTTGTAGAAGAAATCTCAAGGGAGTTGAGGAATTTCTTTAACTCCAAAGTTGACACAGGCAGCACGCCACTGATGGTGTGGGAGGCACATAAGTGTACAATTAGAGGGACCCTTATAAGAATTGGTACTAGAATTAAAAGGGCCAGGGCCAAACAGACAGTGGACCTCCTGGACAGGATCAGGTCAGTGGAAACCCCCCACAAAAAAACACTAGCTGTACAGGCCTTGCATGAACTGACGGGTCTGAGGAACCAACTGAAAGAGCTAGCTATGTTCGGAGCTAAGGCGGTCATAGCAAAATGTTGACGCACCTTCTACGAACATAGTAATAAATGCGGTAAGCTGTTAGCGAGGGCTCTGAGGTCCCAAAGATCGCAAGCCTTCATTCCAGAGCTAAGGAAGGAAGGGGGAGCAAAGGCCCACACCACAGAAGAGATTGCAGACCAGTTCTGCAAATACTACTCCTCCTTATACAACTTACCTCGTAAACAGTCAGAAAGAGGGAAAACCTTGGAAAGGGAAGCTATAAAATCCTATATTCAAAAATCAGGGCTCCCACAGCTCCAGAAGAGGCCTTAGGTACTCTAGAAGAACCACTCTCGGGGGTTGAGATCACGTTAGCCATAGCTGGTATGCAAACGGGTAAAGCCCCCGGGCCTGACGGATACTCGCTGGGGTACTACAAAACCTTTAGCGCCATTCTGATGCCCCATTTCCTTGCAGCATACAACGAGGCGGGGGGGGGGGGCACACCACCTGAGGACACACTTAGGGCCTTTATTACAGTCATTCCCAAAGAAGGAAAAGACCCCCTTCTCTGCCAGAACTACAGGCCAATCTCCCTACTCAACGTGGATCTGAAGATCTTCACGAAGGCATTATCAATGCGGCTGTCTGAATGGATCCCAGCTATAGTCCACTCGGACCAGGTGGGGTTCGTGGCTTCTAGGGAGGCTAGAGATAACACCCCTAAGGCACTAAATCTCATTCATGCGGCTAAATCAAGGGGTACCCCATTAGTGTTTCTCTCAACCGACGCCGAGAAGGCGTTCGATAGGGTCCACTGGCCTTTCATTATGGAAACCCTCCGCCATATTGGACTGGGACAGAGAATGCTGACCTGGATTCAGGCCATCTATTCCAGACCGTCGGCCAGGGTAAAGGTTAATGGACAGTTATCTCCCGCCTTTGGCATCACTAATGGTACAAGTCAGGGGTGTCCTCTTTCCCCTTTAATTTTCATCCTGTTTTTAGAACCCTTCTTACTCACGGTTAGGAACAATCCCGACATAACCGGCATCGACCTGGGGGAATCATTGTCGCCAAAGATAGCTGCATTTGCAGACGACCTGCTTTTCTTTTTGACTAATCCCTTATCTCGGTGCCCAACCCAATGGCGGAACTGGAGCTATATGGAAGATTGTCCTTTTTTTAAAGGTCAACTTCCAGAAATCAGAGGCCTTAAATGTCTCGGTACCCAACCCTACATACACCCTACTACAAGCAGACTTCCCTTTCAAGTGGGCTAAAACCCACATTAAGTACCTGGGGATAAACTTACCTAACAAAATTGAGAACGTTTTTTCCCTCAATTTCCCCCCCCCTCCTGCGGAATATTACTAGGGACCTGCAGAAATGGAACACTGGTTTATTCTCATGGTTTGGAAGGTGTAGCATAATAAAAATGAATGTCAAGCCTCGTATATTATACTACCTTCAGGCCCTACCAATTAAGATACCGAGCACTTTCCTGAGGGCACTTAATCGATCACTCGTCAGATTCGTCTGGGTAGGCAAACCACCGAGACTGGCCCAGTCCATTCAAAGATTACCAAAAGTGCTAGGGGGCATAGCCTTCCCAGATGGTCCAGATACCACATAGCCTGTCACTTGACCAGGATCATTGATTGGTTTCGCCATGGGACACTCAAGCAAAGGGGGCCCAAAAAAAAGCAGCGCATCACGGGAGTGGACCTGCGGGGCTTGCCTTGGTGCCGGAGGGGCTACGCGGAGCAGGTAACTAAGCATCCCACGGTGGGAGAGACTTGGAGAGTAGCCCAGAAGGCCACTGGGCAATTGTTGGGGATACCCCACCTTCCCCCTTGACCCCAGTAGTGGGGAACCCCGGACTTTAAACCGGGCATGGAAGACCCTAGGTTCCAAGACCTATGGATGTACGGAAAACACCAACTAAGACACTTCATTAGAGAGGGACGATGGATGACTAGAACTGAAATATTAGAAGACCCTCTTCTGGGCAGCCTTCCCTTCTGGCAAAAGGTCCAATTGTCACATTTTATCAGGACACAGCCTCACCCGAGGCCATTCATGAGAAAGCTAACCCCATTCGAGCAGCTATGCTCGGACCAGGAGCCCATAAGACACACAATCTCACTGACATACCAGGCATTGAATATCCCACCCCCTGACTTTAAGCTGCCATTTATAGAAAAATGGGAACGAGACCTGGGGTTGGAACTCACAGAGAAACAAGTAGAGAGGATCCTCCTCTTCACGATCAAAACATCAGTGAGTGCTAACCAGCAAGAGTCAGGGTACAAAGTCCTCACGCGCTGGTACTATAACCCAGTGCGATTACACAAAATGTTCCCTCAGAGCTCGGACCGATGCTGGAGATGTGGAGAGGAGGCGGGTAGCCTGCTCCACATCTTCTGGTCCTGCAGACTCCTGACCCCGTTTTGGACGGAAGTCCACCGAATCTTGCAGAAATTTGTGGATAGAGACTTGCCCATGACTGCAGGCTTCTTTCTAATACATCACCACGAGATCCCAGGTAAGGTCTATAGGAAATCCATCATCCCCTCTCTGGTCACGGCAGCAAAAAGTTGTATTCCCCTAATGTGGAAACAGACAGAGCCCCCAGGAGTAGCAATGTGGTTGAAAAAAGTAGCGGACATCCATAGGATGGAGGACCTGGTGGCATCTGACAAAGGCCTCAGAGAACAATATCTCAAAAAATGGTACTACTGGCTTGAATTCTATTTCTCGGAGGAGTACGCGAGATTGACGACTTGAGCGTTGGGGTATGTTGAACCCCGGACTCAGCAAGACGACCGAGCTGGGGGGAGCTGGAGGACGGACTATCCCCCCTTCCCTCCCCCCCCACCCCCCTGTCCACCCCCTATTTGTTGATCCCTTTCCTCTTATCACCCGGCCTTCCCCTGTTCCTGTACCTTCCCCCCACTCTTCTTTCTTTCCCCTCTTCTCTTATAAAGAAAAGTAAGTCGACTCATGGGTAGACTTCTGATTAAAAATGTGAACAGAACTAACCAATGCTTTAGAACACCACAGCGGAGGGGGCGGGGGGTTACCTGCCCTCCCCCTCATTCAGATGGATATCGAGGAACACTCGACCCAAGTTCCAGTGGTTCATAACTATCTAACAACTCTCAAGTCGAGGGATAAAAATGTTGAAGTTAACAGATGGTTGATGTCCTTTGTTTTAAAGATTGTATTTGTATGTTAACTGATTATCTCACAAATAAAGAATTTATAAAAAAAAAACAAAACTGCATGCACCCGGTACTTTTTG
>CM053030.1:49734533-49793884 GCA_028564925.1 Lithobates sylvaticus
ATGTGGTGAAGTTTCATATTGCAATGAATACCCAATCACATGCAAGGTAAATGAAAAAAAAAAAAAACAGCATTTTTTGCTTGCACGTGATTGGATGATAGTCAGCAGAGCTTCCTCCCATTCACTAAACTCTGGGGAAAATGTATTTGCAAAGTGCAACTTCCCTTGCAAAGTGAACAGCCTTTAGTAAATTAAGCTCAGTGACAATGGTGTCATCCGTAAAAAGAAAAAAAATCTGCATTCCTACTTACAACTGCTCTTGTTCCAGAACAATACACAGGGATCTTTTAATTAACGTTTTCACCCAAGATTCACACAACGTTCCCCCAAAAGTCAAACATTTTTACAAAGTGAGTGTGGATTTTGAATGAAAATATTCATACATTGGGGTTGATTTACTAAAGGCAAATAGACTTATAACTTTGTAAGGGAAAGTGCCTATTCCATGTATTTTCCACTACTCATCAGTCGCAGATCTCTACTGCCCTCTTGTGTTTATTTGTATTTATTGCACGCTTTGTACAAGGCCATTGGGGTTGAAAGGCAATTCAACCGGTCACTTTGCAAGGAATTTGCCCCAGAGCTAAGTGAATAAAGGTGAAGTTTCACTTTGCAAAGTATATCCAATCACACGCAAGGAAAGAGAAAAAATAAAAGCATTTTTGCTTGCACGTGATTGTATGATGGAGGCCTCGGCTACTGCAACTCCCTCCTCATTGGATTACCTTTACATAGACTATCCCCCCTTCAGTCCATAATGAATGCCGCCGCAAGACTCATCCACCTTACCAACCATTCAATGTCCTCCGCCCCTTGAGTGACTTTGAACTTGGCAAAAAAACTGCTGATCTACTGGGATTTTCACACACAACCATCTCTCGGGATTACAGGGAATGGTCCGAAAAAGAGAAAATATCCAGGGAGCGGCAGTTGTGTGGAGGAAAATGCCTTGTTGAGGTCAGAGGAGAATGGGGCAGACTGGTTGGAGATGATAGAAAGGCAACAATCGCTCAAATAACCCCTCGTTACACCCAAGGTGTGCAGAATACCATCTCTGAACACACAACACATCGAGGGGGTCCAACCCGGTACTAGGAAGGTGTACCTAATATGGTGGACGGGGAGTGTACAGAACTCTAGAGACATCATACTAATAGAATGTCCTGGCCCCGCCCTATACTGTACATCCCGGGACCAATGAAATCTGTGGAAATTCCTATCTATGAAATAAAACAAGATATAAAGACATTTATCAGGAGGACAGCGACTCGCCGTCCTCAGCCCCCCTTATCTCTGATATGAGAAGTATGGAATGTGCTTTTCTGTATTCTGATATCTGCCGCTACAAGATAAAAGGCCGATCGCCGCCACATGACATTCTTCATCAATGTCCAGTGTTTCCCATTATGCAAAATATCTTTTATTTTATTTAAGGGAAGACCTCTGATGGGAACGTTTGTATCTCCATGGAAGTGGTTCTAAGGCCCCTTTCACACTGGGGCGGTTTTCAGGCGGTACAGCGCTAAAAATAGCGCCTGTATACCGCCTGAAAAAAACGGCCCCATTCACTCCAGTGTGTGAAAGCCGGCGGGCTTTCACACTGGAGCGGTGCGCTAGCAGGACCGCAACAAAAGTCCTGCTAGCTGCATCTTTGGAGTGGTGAAGGAGCGGTGTATTTACCGCTCCTATATCGCTCCTTCCCATTGAAATCAATGGGAAACCGCGGGGATACCGCCCGCAAACCGCCGCTGCAGCGGCGCTTTGCGGAGGTTTTTAAACCCTTTTGCGGCCGCCAGCGGGGGTTAAAACCACCCCGCTAGCGGCCGCATACCGCGGGTAAAACGATGGTAAAGCAGCGCTAACTATAGCGCTGCTTTACCGTCGCCGCCCCGCACCGCCCCAGTGTGAAAGGGGCCTAAAGGTAAAAGGTTTTCCATTCCGTGCCCAAAGGTAAAAACCTTTTTGTCACTTGCTGTGCCCGTCCATCCCCCAGATACTTACCCGAGTCCGGTATCGATCCGGCGCTGCACCTGTCTGCTGCTCTTCTCTCCTCTCTCCCCGCTCTCTCTGGCTTTGATGAGGAGTCACTGGCTCCTGCTGCTGTCAGTGCTGTGTGTGTCAGTGGAAGCACACAGCCCAGCTCAGGATTGAGCCCCCCCACGTCTGCCCCCCATAGCAACTTCTTGACAGGGCAGACACAGAAGAGGAGGAGCCAAGATCTCCGGCAGGGGACCCCAAAGTGGGAAGGTTGGGGCTGCTCTGTGCAAAACAGTTGCTCAGAGAAGATGAATATAACATTTTATTTTATTTTTTAAAAGTGCCGCTTTAAGGAAAAATATAACAGGACAGTCATTAACCACTTCAATACCGGGTACTTTCACCCCCTTCCTGTCCAGGCCAATTTTCAGATTTCAGCGCTGTCATGCAACACGGTAACCATATGAAGTTTACCGTATATTGTTTTTTTGCGACAGATGGAGCTTTCTTTTGGTGGTATTTAATCACCGCTGGGGTTTATTTTATTTTTTTTGCTTAACAAACAAAAAGAGACAGAAAAGTTTGAAAAAATAAATAAATCTTTTGTTTTTCATTTCTGTTATAAAATTTTGCAAATAAGTAATTTTTCTTCTTCAATGCTGTTTGCTGATGAGGTGGCGCTGATGGGCACTGATGGGGCTGCACTGATGGGCGCTGTAAAGCATCAGTAATTGGAGATTTAGATGAGTTGCTGTTTTGACACAACACTGGAAAGCGTGTACAGTCTGATAGACAATATTATGAGCGGACATTGTTAGTCCACCCGATTCTAACCAACAACATGGCGGCGACCACTTTTTCCACCCTTTTTCCGAATGCCTTAGCACTGTCTCCAGGTGTCACCATCCCTATGCAATGTCCCCATCCCCCAGGTGTGCTCATCCCTGTGCATTGTCTTCAGTTGTCTCCCTCCTCTCCAGGTGTACCCATCCATATGCACTGTCCCCAGGTGTCACCATACCTGTGCACTGTCCCCATGTGTCACCCTTCTCCCCAGGTGTCACCATCCCTGTGCACTGTCCCCAGGTGCCCCCATACCCCCAGGTTTTCCCACCCCCATGCATTGTCCACAGTTGTCACCCTCCTCCTCAGGTGTACCCATCCATATGCACTGTTCCCAGGTGTCACCCTTCTCCCCAGGTGTCCCCATCCCTCAGCACTATTGCCAGGTGTCACCCTCCTCCTCCTCAGGTGTCACCATACTTATGCAATATTCCCAGTTGTCACCCTCCTCCCTAGGTGTCACACTCTGCCCCAGGTGTCAGCATCCTTCTCAGGTGTCCCCATCCCTCAGCACTACAGAACAAAATATTACAGCGCACACATGCAAAAAATACACTTACCTCCTGCAAGGCTATTAAAAACACCTAGACAGACATTTTCAAAAAACATTATCAAAAAATATGGGGATTTGGTCACACCATATTGCTATATGGTGCTTAAGCCCACTTACTGCGACAAAGTACCCCATGATTAGTGGGTCTTACACTATCCATAGACTGGGAGATCCTGCGCCTCTGAACCATGGGAGCCATATTTTGTTCATCCCTCAGCACTGTCCCTAGGTCTCCCAACCCCCCCCCCCCCATGTGTCCCCTTCCCTGTGCACTGTCCCCAGGTGTCCCCATGTGTCAGCATTGTTCTCAGGTGTCACCCTCCTCCCCAGGTGTCCCCATACCCCCAAGTGTCACTCTCCTCCCCAGGTATCCCTATACCCCCATGGGGTCACCCTCCTCCCCAGGTGTCCCCATACCCCCAAGTGTCACCCTCCTCCCCAAGTGTCCCCATACCCCAATGGATCACCCTGACTCACTTGACAGCCAGTCTGAGTGGGGCGAGCTGCTCCTCCATGCCGGGTGAGTCTGTGGGGTGTTTGGGGTGTAGAGCGTGAGGAGGAGGCTCGGGGAGGAGAGCCGGTGTTCTGACTAGAAAGGTCAGGCTCTTGAGGCGGAGGGATCGGGGCTGAGTAGTGAGCCGCAGCAGCAGGGCGGGGAGGGATCTCAGCATGTGCATCACACCTGCGACTGCAGGTGGCCCAGGGGCGCTCTACAGCCGAGCGGCCCGCCATCTTAGGCGAGGGCAAAATGCCCTTAGTAGAAGTCTAACGTAACCCTCTGACAACATAACAAGCAGTCATATCTGTGCACACTAATCCTCTGTGACTAACATGAATCACTGAAATAATGAAAAAGCCTCATATGGCCGAGCTAGAAGCGGAGTGGATGTCCCTAGCAACCAGTCAGGTTTCTGTGTAGAAGTCATTTGTTGCTATGCAGACAGAGATAAACATATTGTAGGGATCTGCTGCCCTCTACTGCTTGAATCTGATAATGACTGTAAGTGTATTATGTGTGCACTTCCTGCCCCTGGGTTGTTGACTTGGAAGCCCCCTAAGGGGGAAGTGGAGAGGGAGAGAAGAAAGTTTCAGTCACATGGCCTTTCAGTGCTTCTAAATCCTGGAGCAGAAGAGACTAGAGATGACTAGGGAGGGAATAACACACAGAGGAGGTGGGCGGGCTCTGAGTTCAAGCGCCAATCCAGGCTGGTTGGACAACAGGATCCATCTCTCCGCCCCCCGCGACCGCTGTTCTCGTCTTCAGGTCTCCAACGCCAAGACGAACGAACGCCAGCCATCCTCAGGGGCACCCGCAATGCCCTGGAGGTATCTCAATTTTTTTATTTAATTAAACATGTTTTACTTTTTTTTCTATTGGTATTAATTCATTTTTATTTTGTAGTATTATGATTATTATATTTAATATTTAATTAATTGTTAATTTTTGGCAATATTTGCACAACGTCTCATTATATTGGACGTAGGTTTTCTCACGCTGCTGAATAATCTCTTGTAATTGGCGGTGCCCGAAACGAAAATTCAGGATGCCCTTGGCCCAAACTGATGGTTTTTAACCACTTCAGCCCCAGAAAGGTTTTAACCCCCTCAATGACCAGAGCATTTTTTGCGATTTGGCACTGCGTTGCTTTAACTGACAATTGCGCGGTTGTGCGATGTTGTACCCAAACAAAATTGATGTCTTTTTTTTCCCACAAATAGAGCTTTCTTTTGGTGGTGTTTTACATTTTTCTATAATAAATACCCTCAAAAATGTTTTTAAAAAACAAATTTCTTCATCAGTTTAGGCCGATATGAATTCTTCTACATATTTTTGGTAAAAAAAAATCACAATAAGCGTATATATTGATTGGTTTGTGCAAAGTTATAGCGTCTACAAAATAGGGGATAGATTTGTGGAATTTTTTTTTTTTACTAGTAATGGCGGCGATCTGCGATTTTTAGCAGGACTGTGACATTGCTGGTGGATAGATTGGACACTTTTGACGTTTTTTTTGGACCATTGTCATTTATACAGCGGTCAGTGCTATAAAAATGCACTGATTACTGTGTAAATGACACTGGCAAGGAAGGGGTTAATACTGGGGGCGATCAAGGGGTTAAGTGTGTTCCCTGGGTGTTTCTAAACCCTCGTTCACATGATCGGATTTTCCGACGGGGATTGTGTGATGGCAGGCTGTTGGTGGAAAATCCGATCGTTTGTACGCTCAATCAGACAATTATGAAATCTCAAAATGCAGCGCATATTCTCCTGTTCTTTAAAGTGGGGTTGCGGGCAGTGGCTTAAAAATCTTTAAAAAAAAAAAAAAATTTATTGGAAAAAATAAATGTTTTACTCCCCTCTAAATGCCTGTTGCTAGGGGGTCCCTCGTAGTCTGCCACCTTCATTGCCCGGGCTAAACGTCACATCCTGTAGGCGCCGCACAGTCATCTGGGACCTGTCATGTGTCCCAGATGAGTGAGCGTCGAATCACGGCGCTGCTCGCGCATGCGCAGTGGGTGCCCGGCTGTGAAGCCACAGCCGGGTTCCCACATTAAGAATTCCGGCGCCGCGAGCGGAGCGGGGAACGAGGGGGGGTCTCGTTCCCCCGCATCGCTGGACCCCGGGACAGGTAAGTGTCCGATTATTAAAAGTCAGCAGCTGCAGTATTTGTAGCTGCTGACTTTTAATTTTTTTTTTTTGTTGGCACTCCACTTTAACCACTTCAGCCCCGGACCAATTGGCAGCCAAAGGACCAGGCCTCTTTTTGCGATTCGGCACTGAGTCGCTTTAACTGACAATTGCGCGGTCGTGCGACGTGGCTCCCAAACAAATTTGGCGTCCTTTTTTCCCCACAAATAGAGCTTTCTTTTGGTGGTATTTGATCACCTCTGCGGTTTTTATTTTTTGCACTATAAACAAAAATAGAGCGACAATTTTGAAAAAAATTCAATATTTTTAACTTTTTGCTATAATAAATATCCCCAAAAAATATCTAAAAAAAAGTTTTTTTTTCCTCAGTTTAGGCCGATACGTATTCTTCTACATATTTTTTGGTAAAAAAAAATTGCAATTAGCGTTTGATTGGTTTGCGCAAAAGTTATAGCGTTTACAAAATAGGGGATAGTTTTATAGCATTTTTATTAAATTTTTTTTTTTTACTAGTAATGGCGATCAGCGATTTTTATTGTGACTGCGACATTATGGCGGACACATCGGACATTTTTTGACACATTTTTGGGACCATTGTCATTTATACAGCAATAAGTGCTATTTAAATGCACTGATTCCTGTGTAAATGACACTGGCAGTGAAGGAGTTAACCACTAGGGGGTGGGGAGTGGCTAAGTGTGACGTGTGTGTGTTTTTTTTTTTTTTTTTATCTGTAGGGGGGCGTGGCTTGGCATCTGACGTCATTGATCGTCTTTCCCTATAACAGGGAACAGTGACAGGCTCAGTAGGAAGCACGGGGAGAGGTTTGTTTACACAGACCTCTCCTCGTTCTTCAGCTCTGTGACCCGATCGCGGGACACCAGCGGCGATCAGGTCCGCTGGTCCCGCGGCTACGGTCACGGAGCTCAGGACCGGGTCGGCGGCACGCGCGCGACCCAAGGCTGGGCACTTAGAGGGCGGACAGGTACGTGCTTGTGCCCAGCCATGCCATTCTGCCGACGTATATTTGCAGGAGGCGGTCCTTAAGCGGTTAATCGGATAATAATGAAACTGCTTTGCTGGTGATACTGATGGAGTTATTGCAACAAATTTTCAAAGGCTTTTTTTTCTAGTGATATCAAGAATAATATTATGTTTTTTTTTTTTTTTTTTTTTTTTTTTTTTAGTAGTTTTTAAGATCAAAGATACAAATATGTTGGCGTCCCCTGTTACATTTAAAAGAATACAATGTAAAATTAACTGCCTACTCCCAAACTGTCATTTGAAGTAAAACACATAGCCAAGTATTATTCTCCAGTTTTTAAGATCAAAGATACAAATATGTTGGCGTCAAACCCTGTTACATTTAAAAGAAAATAACAATGTAAAATTAACTGCCTACTCCCAAACTTTTTTTTGTCATTTGAATTTTTTTTGTTTTTAAAACACATTAGCCAAGTATTATTCTCCAGAAATTTTTATTGGGCATTCAAAATAGAAACAAATAAAATTAGACATACTATCTGTCAATAGAACTTAACCAAAAAGTGCATTCTATGCATCCAAAAATATAGAAAATATACCAAATCAAATCATTATTCAACCAAAAAATTAAACAAAAGCCTCAACAATGCCAAGAGTTGGTGAAAGCAGGGGTCCGTCATCCGGAGAAAATTCCAAAATCATCCCGCAGCAAAGGCATATGACATAATTGGTCACGATTAATAAAGCAACCCATTTTTGGTCCAAGAAATCCTCCCCCTCCTGTTCCTGGACTGGACTTGGGTCAAAGCAATAACTCCAAGGCCAATAATAAATAACACGTTATCTCCTCCGATTCCGCAACATGTCTGGTTGACAAACGGCCATTCAGAAACAAACTGAAAAGGGTGAAATGAAAAGCGCAAATCAACACTCACCAAACTTCCACTAACACGAAATTAGCAGGAGCCCAAAGGGTGGTGCCTGACAAGTGAACTTCCTCGTAGCTCGGCTCGTAGTACGTCTAGTACGTCTACATTTGTTTTTGTTGGCTGACAATTGTGTGCCATTTGTATGCAAGACAAGTTTTTGGCCAACGCCCTTCAGACAAAAGTCAGAGGCTTTGTCTGCGGAAAATCCGATCGTGTGTACCAGGCTTAACTGTATGGGGATGTGACTTACTAGGGGAGGAGCCAGATCGTAGGAACAACAATGTGTTTCTCCTCCCGTCAGAACAGGGATTTGTGTGTTTAAACACACAAACCCGCGTTCTGGCTCTCGTGCTCATGATCGTGGGTGGCTGACGGCAATCGTGCCCGCCGGCCATGCACATGAGGTCCCGCGCTGAGCAGCGGGTTCTCGTGTGCCGGCTATGGCTCTTAAAGAGGAGCCGCCAGACAAATACGCCGATTCGTGCAGGAGAGCCATCCTGCCACCGTATATGTACAAGTGGTTAACGACTTGACTGCGTAACGTACATGTACTGCGGCAAAGTGGGTCTATTGCGCAAAATGACGTACCTGTATTTCATTTCATGCAATAGCCTCTAGGGGGCATGTGCACGCCGCTGGAGACCGGATTGCGTGCTGATTGGACAGAGGAGGAGCCAATCAGCGGGTCCGGCGCACCCGATGTCCACCCGCGATCGTTCCCAAGAGAGACAGAGCGGCGGGCGGTCTGACATTGGAGAAAATTTAGATATTTTGTTTCTACTAAGCAGGGACACTGATCTCTGTCTTTCCCCAGTCAGAGCAATCCCCCCCCCCCTCCTCTCCCAGGGAACACATTTAACCCTTTGATCACCCCTGATTTTACATAGTAGGTGAGGTTGAAAAAAGACCATCAAGTCCAACCTGTGTGTGTGATTATATGTCAGTATTACATTGTAAATCCCTGAACGTTGGGGTCGTTCAGGTGCTTATCTAATAGTTTTTTGAAACCATTGATGCCCCCCGCTGAGACCACCGCCTGTGGAAGGGAATTCCACATTCTTGCAGTAAAGAACCCTCTACGTAGTTTAAGGTTAAACCTCTTTTCTTCTAATTTTGATGAGTGGCCACGTGTCTTGTTAAACTCCCTTCTGCGAAAAAGTTTTATCTTTTATTTTTTTCTTTCTTCATTTTCAAAAATAAATGAGATCTGCAAAATACTCACCATGCCTCTCATCAAATAGCTTGGGGTGTCTACTTTCCAAAATGGGGTAATTTGGGGGGGGGGGGGGGGGGGTTGTGCTATCTTGTCATTTCATGGCCTCTGTAACCCTGATAGGTAGTGAGGAAGTAAAATCACAATTTTTTTTGGCTTAGAAATCCTGAAGGCGGTGATTGGTTTTTGGGGTCCTGTACACGGCTAGGCTCCCAAAAAGTCTCACACATGTGGTATTCCCGTACTCAGGAGAAGCAGCAGAGTGTATTTTGGGGTGTAATTCCACATATGTTCATGGCATGTTTGAGCAATAGATCATTTAGTGACAACTTTGTGCAAAAAATAAAAAATTTATTTTCCCACAACTTGTGGCAAAATATAAAATATTCCATGGACTCAACATGCCTATCAGCAATTAGCTTGGGGTGACTACTTTCCAAAATGGGGTCATTTGGGTGGTTTTATGCTATCTTGGCATTTTATGGCCTTCAAAACTGTGATGGGTAGTGAGGAGTGAAATAAAAAATTTACACCCTTAGAAATCCTGAAGGCAGTGATTGGTTTTCGGGGTCCTGTACACGGCTAGGCTCCCAAAAAGTCCCACACATGTGGTTTCCCCGTACTTAGGAGAAGCAGCAGAATGCCAGACATCACCCACTCTTCTAACCACTTTGTTTACATGAAAAAATAAAATTTTTTTGCAAGAAAATTACTTTGAACCCTGCACATTTGTGTCCCCATTAGCTTTCCTCTGCAAATTGATGTCCCCATCATAGCCACCCCACAAGCTTGTGCCCCCATCACCCATCAGAGTCTCTCCACAAATTTATGTCCCCATCAGAGAACCCCTCCCTCCCCACACACTTTTTTGTCACCCTCAGAGCCATCACCCTTCCCCACAACTGTGTACCCATCACAGCTATCACCCCCTCCCCCGCTGCTGTGTCCCTATCACCCTCCCCCACAACTGTGTCCCCATCACAGCCACCACCCCCCTTCACAACTGTGTCACCATCACCCTCCCCCACAACTGTGTCCCCATCACAGCCACCATCCCCCTTCACAACTGTGTTACCATCACCCTCCCCCCAAAACTGTGGTTTGGAGACCCCTGTCTTAGACCATTGAGATGGTTGGAGCTGTTCTGGTCTCTGATCAGCTCAATGGTCAGCTGGCATAACTACCGGCTGCATTCTCGGGTTCCCTGTTGGGACAGGAGAGCCCGAGAAAACCATGGAAGGCGGTGGGAGGGGGGGACATTCCCTCCCACTGCTTGTAAAAGCAGTCTAGAGGCTAATTAGCCACTAGGATTGCTTTCACATGAAAGCGGACCGCTGGCTGAAAAGAATGATACCAAGATGATACCTAAACCTGCCGGCATCATTCTGGTATAACCACTCAAAGTCCAGCAACATACCAGTACGTTGCTGGTCCTTGTTGGGCATACATTGTAATGTTCTTTTTTTTTTCATACAACCTCCTGGGCTGAATGAAAAAAAGAGATTGATCGGTGGGTATTCCCACCATTAGAATACCGCCCTTCATCCACCCACTTCTAATGATGGGCATACATGCACCATTTTTTTTTTTAACTGTGGTGGTGAAATCACCTCCTACAGGGATGGAGTCGCTGATTTACGTATCGTGGGAGCGAACGCTGTTGCTGTCAAGATACATAAATCTGTGCTGCAGCTGAATGGCGTACCTGGTAAGCAAATGATGGTTAACAATAAAACAAAGTAACATTACAGTATAACAGTAAGACATACCATACCTGCAAAGCAAATACAATAAAACATACTGAAAATAAAACATTTTTTTAACGCAATCTGTGCCTAAAAAATATATGCCGAAGCATGGGGGCACTCTGCCCCTAATGTTAGGGGCAAAGCGCACCTCCACCCCTGCTCCCATGCTTCGGCATATATGCTCATTTTTTTTTTTTTTTTTTACTGATGGTGAAATCACCTTCTACAGCGATGTAGTCGCTGATTTACGTATTGTGGGAGCAAACGCTGTTGCTGTCAAGATAAATAAATTAGTGATAACAAAAACTCGCCACCGCCCCCATCTACAGCTGGCTATCGCTGTAAGAGGCATTGGAAGGCTAAAGCAGATAACAACAAAGCCTGGGGAATGCCCAGGAAAAAACCAAGCCTACTTACCACCAGCTTGCAGACAACCTATGTTATCACATAGTGTTTGTGGGTCGATCGGGGGGTGGCAAGTGTACCTGTGTGTACTGGTGTTAGTGTAGTGTTGTGCAACTCATGGTTAGATGTTCTCTCTCCTCTCACTGGAATCAAAAAGACTCCACGAGGAGAGGTGACATCACTTCCTCCTGTTTGTGTTTACACTTACACAGACAGGGAAAGGTTTCCATTCGTTAGGACTGATCAGCAGGTCCAGGCCATAAATCATTGGCCTGGCCCTGAGGACTGATCGGTCCTCTAACGAATCCGACCGCCGCCCACGAGGAGTGAAGGGACGTACAGGTACGCCCATTTGCCCACTTGTGCCATTCTGCCGACGTAAATCGACACGTGGCGGTCGGCAACTGGTTGGACTATAGAAAAATAGAACCTTAAATTTTTTTGGCAGGTAATGGAATTACAAAAATTTCCATTTTCCCCTCTTCCTCAGAAGTAATGTCTTTTCAGACCCTTAAACCTTTTGATGAGTATTAGGTATGCACATGGGCGTCCGCAGGTAGGGGCAAGGGGGGTCAAGTGCCCCCCCTGGAATCAGGGATCGGATCTTAAATTCAGCACAGTTGCGTCGCTATGGGGGTGTGGGCAGCCCGCACCCAGGTGCCACCCGCCAGTGGGGTGACACCATCAAGGTGCTGTCATGCCCCCCCATCAGTGCAGTGTGACTTTGGCTCTTTTCCCTGCTCAGTCCAGCAGAGAACTCAGCGGCGCTGTGGCAAGCTGCGGGCAGTCAGAGGCTTCCCCCGCTCGCCCCCCTTTCTCCTGTCAGGGAGAAGAGACGGCGGCTCTCACCAGTTCCCCGCCCAGCTTCCTGCCCACTCCGTTCCTTCCCTATTGGCCATAACTGAGAGCCAATCAAAGGAGACTAGGAGAGGAGAGCATCATGGGACATGTAGTCCCAAAGATTGGTGGCCCCATTTTTTACAGGGAGGAGGCTACAGCTCGATCAAGAGAGAGATTGACAGACTGCAGCCTGGAAAAAAGCTGAGGGAGAGAGCGCTACAGGACAAAGAACGAGGAGTGTGCTGGGTGGAAGCCAGAGAGAGCCACGCTGCCCAGGGCCACCAGAGAGAGAGCCACGCTGCTCAGTGCCACCAGAGAGAGCAAGACTGAGCCACTACCAGGGTACAGACATGCTACACTACTGACCAGAGTCGCCCCTGGGGAACCCAGAGTGAGCGATCATCCAGCCGGAGGGATTGGCCATTATCCATTACTTATCCTAGGGACTGTACTACGTCTGCAGTCTCTGACCATGGTAATGTGATAATGACATTGTCGAAAAGGGGCAGTGCATGGGGGACCCTAAAATGATGCCCCCCCCCCCTGAAAAATTTTCTGCGGACGCCCATGGGTATGCATACTGTCATTGTTTTGTGCTGTTCTATTCGCCATTTTGCTTCTTCAATGTTTTTAATGCCGTGGTTCATGTCTTTTGACTAACTAAATAAAAAATTTATAAAATTAAAAAAAAACTTCAGATGATTCAGAGGAAGGCAAAACCCCCCCCCTTGGTCAAATTGGCTCCAAAGGGGAAAAAATTCCTTCCTGACCCCATAAGGCGATCGGATCGTCCCTGAATCATCAGTCTAGAGCGCCCAAATCATCTACCTGAAAAATTCAATCTATTATTCTATTCAGATATCCTATATCCTTTCAGAGGTTGATATTTACCTGGACAACATGGAGGAAATCAAAACTACCTGGGGGAGGGGGGGTGGTTGTGTCCTCTGACCCCCTTCACATCGCCCCCACACACACACACACACACACACACAGTGGTGTCCTGTGTGTATCCATCTATCTATCTATCTATTGATCTGTCAGTGTTATCCTCTGACTCCTCCAGAAGTAATGCCCTTTCAGGCCCCTAAACCTTCAGATGTACCAGAAGAAGGCCAATAGTATCACTAGTTCACCAATCTTGTCCACCAGGCTCCTGGCATTGGTGAACATGCCACGTAGTTTAGACCGGTCGCATATTATCCTCTTATTGGGTGTTCCGAGATTGCAACTAGGACTTGCTACTATACTTACCTTGGGTTTATGTGCTTTGGTCAATCTACCACTAATGCCCCCAATACTACCCTCTGGAATATGTTCTGGCTGACTATCTCTACCTCTGGACCCTCCCCCCATCGCCTAGTTTAAAAACCCCTCTAACTTTTCGACCATCTTCATTCCCAGCTGATCTGCACCCTCCTCATTTAGGTGCAGTCCGTCCCTTCTATAGAGCTGGTGATTGACTGAGAAGGTCCTCCAGGAACCCAAACCCCTCCTTACTACACCAGCTCTTCAGCCACTTCTTTACTTCCCTAATCTCCCTCAGCCTTTCTGGTGTGGCTCAATGTACCAGTAGTATTCTTGAGAATACTACCTTGGAGGTCCTTTTCCTCAATTTAGCGCCTTAATCCCTGAAATCGTTCTTTAGGACACTCCATCTGCCTCTGACTTTGTCATTGGTGCCAACGTGCACCATGATAGCTGGGTCTTCCCCAGCCCCCTTGCAGTAATCTGGCCACCAGATCCGGGATGAGTCAAACCCGAGCGCCCGGTAGACAACCTACTGTCTGGCGCCATTATTCTATTCAGATTGTTACAGATTGGCCTCTCTGTCCTAAGAATTGAGTCCCCTGCCACCAGAATCTGTCTTTCCTTTCCCTTCGCTTCCCACCCACACTCACTGGAGGAGTTCTTCCCCCGGCAGCTAGGAGAGTCCCTGACTGGTTTCACCAATGTCACTCAATGGAGCGTACTTATTGGGATGCTCCAGCCCTGGATTGGCCTCCCTGGCACTTCCCCCTCTACCCTCCTGACTGTCACCCATCTACCCTTTGCTAGTGCCTGCACCTCTTTGTCTCCACCCGCCTCTGTGCTGGCCCCTACCGGCACCTGCCGTGTACGTTCCTGGCTCTCCTTTAGTATGGAGGGACTTCTCAGTGCTGACAGTTGCTTCCCCAGATTCAGAACCTGGGCTTCCAGGGAAACAATGCGCTTACATTTTGCACAGCAGTATTCACCCTCGATTGGATGATCAAGGAACGCACACATGCCGCAAGATGTACAACAAGTCGCCTCTCCACCACTGCCGAGGATTGGGGATTATACCCTGTCCAAATTACCTAACAACTAGCTTCCTGACATTAATACTCAAGACAATACACAAGTACTCAACAAGACAGTACTCGCAGACCTATGTGCACTCGCAGAACTACGTGTACTCGCAGACCACTCGCAGAACTATGTGCACTCGCAGAACTATGTGCACTCGCAGACATACGTGCACTCGCAAAACACTCGCAGAACTAAGTGCGCTCGCCCATCCCCCACCTTCCTCTCTCTCTCTCTCTCACCCTTCCCTTACTCCCCACCTCTCTCTCTCACCCACCACCCCCTCTCTCTAACCCTCCATTCCCCTCCCTCTCTCACCCCCCTCACCCTCCACCCCCCTTCCTCTCTCACCCCCCCTCTCTTTCACTCCCTGCCCCCCTTTCTTTTTCTCACACCCTGCCCTTCTCTCTCAACCCCCCCCCCTCTCACCCCCCTCCCCCCCCCACTCACCCCCCCCCTCTGTCATCCCCACCTTCCTCTCTCTTACCCCTCCCTCACCCCCACCTCTCTCCCTCCCTCTCACCCCCACCCTTCTCCCTCTCTCACTTCCCTCCCTCTTTCACTCCCACCTCTGTCCCTCCCCAACTCCTTTCTTTTTCTCACCCCCAACATTTCTCTCTCTCTAACCCCCACTCTCTTTCTCACCTCCACTCCCCCCTCTCTCCCTCTCACACCCACCCCTGCTCTCTCAATATCACCACCCCACCCTCCTTTCTTTATCAACCCCTCTCTCTCCCTCTCTCATCCCCCCCTCTGTAAACCCTCACCTTCCTCTCTCACCCCCACCCATATCTCTCTCTCTCTCTCTCACCCCCCTCTCTGTCAACCCCCACCTTCCTCTCTCACTCCCCTCTCTGTCACTCCCCACCCCCTCACTCTTTCTCTCCCCCACTCCTTCTCTCTCACCCCCTCTCTCTCTTTCACTCCCCCCACTCCCTCTTGCTCTCTCACTCACACCCCACCCCCCCCTCTCTCTCACTCACCCCCTCTATCTCACCCCCCACCCCCTGCGCTCTCTCTCACTCACCCCCACCCCCCTCTCTCTCTCACCCCTCCTACCTTCTTCGTATACCTACAGATCCAAAGTCAATTTCCGGGGGTGGAGGTCTGTTCTGTATCTTGGCCCAGTCGAAGTTCTTGAAGAACGGGTGCCTTCTGAGGTCCCTTACCTGGATCTTTCGTGTTTCTTGTTCGAAGCTTAAGAGCTATAAAAGAGAATGAAATAACATAAGAAATATTGAAAAAACAATAACAATAGCTGAACAATAGAACTCCCCACCCATTTTAAATATGATTCTGTCTGTTACATGTTTCAGCTTTCTTTGACTTTCAAAGCTGTTACTATGTCGGGAATGGATTTATTCTTAGTGCGGTCCCTTATTTGTGTAATATTAGCTTATAATAGATTTTAATAGCAAGTAATAATAATGTATTAAAAATTATCTTTTTATATAAATCCGCAACTGCCATTCTTTTCAACATTTGGGTGCTCTTAAAGGGCCAGGAGGCAGCGGCAAGAAGGGGTTAATTCTACTAATGCTGGGGCACTTTCTATTCCCACTGGCAACAGACTGGCCCCCTTAAAGTCTGAAAGACAGTAAACTGGCCCTTTGTTTAAAACATAGAGGCCCCTGATCGACATAAATGTGTGTAGGTAAGAATGTGAAATTATATTTTTGAAAATCCTAACAACAATATATAAAACCGGGAAAGGATTTTATCCCTTCCCAATAGCTAAAGCTCTACATATACTTACCCTTACCATGAGGTTACGGAGATGATGGTTCATTTTTGGTGAATAATAAATTTTCTTATAGTTCACTATCCTCAGTCTTTCCCGTGGAGTCTTCTGGTCTTTCCATAACGGGTGTTTCCCTACAGCCATCTCGTATACTACTATTCCCAGTGAAAAATAATCAACCAGGGTATAGTATGGAATTCCTCGAAGGACCTGTAAAAACATAAGAAAGAAGTATGAGAACATTGTTGATTCAAGCAACAGACATGACTCGATGTTGGCATATGTGGTATAGGAAGCCTGCCAGGAGTTCCAAAATCTTGATCAAAAGACATCAAACTGGGGCAGAGCTTGTGAATATTGGAGGTGGGGTTTAAAGTGTATGTATAGTCAAAACTTTTTTTATTTGTGTTGGGTGGAGTGGATAAAATAAATTGGCAGTTTTATTTATTTGATTGGTTGGGATTGGGTCAGAACTTCCAGGTTCTGACTGAACCCAAGTTCATCCGTGGTCAACATGACAATTAGAGAGAGTGGTTTTGCCTTTTATAAAGGTATGTTGACCCCAACAACTCAATGTTCAGAAGCCTCACTATGTTAAAGTGACTAAAGCAGGTGAGCTTTTATCTTATTTTTATGTCTCCATTGGGTCCTACAAAGTAGCTTCAACACTGCTGCTCAGAACTTCCCACCTTTTGTTGGGGATAAAGTTCTGGCCTTGAAACCCACTAAAAAAAAACTGGAGTATCGGTGGAAAAATTCTCCATTTAGTGAAAGGGGGAGCACCACTTAACTTTTTATGTATACAATAAGGATAATTGGTATATCTGAATAGATGACCTAAGTCTAATATCAGGCGAGTTGTAGGCTACTTACCTCTGGAGCCATGTAAAGCAATGTCCCAGCATTTCCTCGAATTCTTTTGCGTTCTGAAACACCGCTTTTTGACAAACCCAAATCGGCAATTTTAGCACGTCCGTCGTCATCCAATAGAATATTAGCTGGCTTTAGATCTCTGAAAAGAAAAGAAGAGGATGGTGAGCTATGCATATCAAGTTTACTAAAGTAAAATAATAAAAAAATGTATATAGAGTATATATAACATAATATTTATGGGTTGATAACGGTTTCTTTTAAATTTGCCTTCAGTAGGATCGCTGTTTACTGAGTTCTCAGCTCCGCCCACCTGCTATATTCATTATGAGGAACTCTAACGCCTCTTACTGAATTTTTTCATTAATAGATTGTGGCATGAGCCCTGAGACTTCTGAGGCAGATGGAATGAGACATCATGGAAGGCTAAATAACTAGGAATTGTTCCCGATTCACCAAAAATTTAAAGAAGCCAACACCATTCCTCCAGCGTTATTCCTCCAGCATTATTTACCCATAACTAAAAATTATTTAGGTGCAGTGACTCATTATATACTCCATTGTTGATTAGTTAATGCAATAATTACCTGTGCACGATGTTCTTAGAATGCAGGAACTCCAGGCCGCATAGTATGTCCGCAGTGAGATTTCTAATGGAGAAAGAAATATATTAGCATTCAAAACCATCACAGACTTATTAAATCTACAGTTAAACAGACTTCTTCCTATAGATCATAGGTGTATGGATGGACGGGGCTGAGTTGGAAGGGCCTGGCTTTGTCACTGCCTGTCCTCAGTGGTCAGCCACCCCCCAAATCTAGTGTGACCCAGTCATCGGCCTTACCTTATGGTGTCCTCAGGAAGTGGAGCTGAATGGTTGATCAGTTGCGAGAGATCCCCTCCGCTCAGATATTCCATGACAAGAACAAGTTGGTCCTGTGTGGAAAAAAAAGAGGCACATTATTACATTTGATTCCCAAAAAAGGCACCATTTACAGAACTATTTTAAGGGGTCAGGATCAGTAGGGGAGTTCAATACAGGAAAGAGATAAAGAAATAGGAAGATAAAATGACTTACCTTTGATTGGAATGAGTCATACAGATGGGTGATAAACAAGTTGTTTCTGACTTTTTCAAGCAGTTGCCCTTCTATAAGGGAACTGCTGGGATTAGAGTAATTTTTCTTTTCAATGATCTTCACTGCCAGCGTCTTGCTAGTGGCAGGATGAGAGGCCAACATAACCTTACCGAAAGACCCCTGTCCAAGTATCTTATGGAAGGTGAAGCCTTTTTCCATGGCCAGTCTGTATGATTCGTCCCACGTGACTTTGGTTATGGGGGCCACTGAACATGACTGATCATTCATGGCACCAGCACTTGGCAGCACTGCATGTGACTGATCCTTCATGGAACCAGCACTTGGCAGCACTGCATGTGACTGATCCTTTATGGCACCAGCATTTGGCAGCACTGCAGGTGACTGATCCTTTATCGCACCAGCATTTGACCCTCTCTTTATGGCATCGGTTTTGCACAAAACTGCATGCACCCGGTACTTTTTGTCAACTTTTTTGAGCACCACCGCTGCGGAGGACCTCTTGTCATCTGTAAAGGGTAATCGGACCTTCTTGGTTCTGTAGGATTGGACTGCTGGAGATGGCTTATGGATCATGGGGGTGTTAGTAATGGGGGGTAACTCTGTGCGTGACGGTTCCTTCTTGGTTCTTTTGGATGGGACTGGTAGAGATGGATTATGGTTCATGGTAGTGTTACTAATGGGGGGTAACAATGTGCGTGACCGGTCCTTCGTGGCAACAGTTTTGAGGACCTTTGTGTGTGATTGGCCCTTCATGGCACAGGTGTTGGGGACCACTGTGCATGACCGATCTTTCATGACACTTGTCTTGGTGACCACTGTGAGTGATCGGCCCTTCTTGGCTGGGACTGGTATACGTGACTTATGGTTCATGGTTTTGTCAGTGATGGAGGGTAGTACTGTGCGTGACCGGGCCTTCATGGCAACAGTTTTGAGGACCTTTGTGTGTGATTGGCCCTTCATGGCACAGGTGTTGGGGACCACTGTGCATGACCGATCTTTCATGGCACTTGTCTTGGTGACCACTGTGAGTGATCGGCCCTTCTTGGCAGGGACTGGTATACGTGACTTATGGTTCTTGGTTTTGTCAGTGATGGAGGGTAGTACTGTGCGTGACCGGGCCTTCATGGCAACAGTTTTGAGGACCTTTGTGTGTGATTGGCCCTTCATGGCACAGGTGTTGGGGACCACTGTGCATGACCGATCTTTCATGACACTTGTCTTGGTGACCACTGTGAGTGATCGGCCCTTCTTGGCTGGGACTGGTATACGTGACTTATGGTTCATGGTTTTGTCAGTGATGGAGGGTAGTACTGTGCGTGACCGGGCCTTCATGGCATTAGTTTTGAGGACCACTGTGCGTAATGGGTACTTCCTGGCACTGGTGTTGGAGAGACCTGTACATGACCGATCTTTCTTGGCACCAGTCTTGGTGACCACTGTGACTAATCGGCCCTTCTTGGCACTGTTGGATGTGACTGGTGAAGATGGCCTATGGTTTGTAGTGGTGTCAGTGGTGTAGGGCATCAATGTGGCTAACCGGTCTTTCAAGGCAACAGCATTGACTACTGTGCATGATTGGTCCTTCGTGGTACCAGTCTTGTTGACCACTGTGACCAATCGGCCCTTCTTGGCACTGTTGGATGGGACTGGTAGAGATGACTTATTATTTTTGATGGTATCAGTGTTGGAGGGTAACACTGTGCGTGATCTGTCCTTCCTAGGTGTTATGGGGGCCACTGAACGTGACTGATCCTTCAAGGCACCAGCATTTGGCAGCACTGCAGGTGACCAATCCTTCATGGCAACAGCATTTGGCAGCACTGCAGGTGACCGATCCTCCATGGAACCAATGTTTGGCAGCCCTGCATATGACCAGCTCTTCTTGGCATCGGTTTTGTACAACACTGCACGCACCCGGTGCTTATTGTCAACTTTTTGGAGCACCACCCATTCACAGGACCAGTCCCTCTTGTCATCAGTATAGGTTAACACTGAGTGTGATCGGACCTTCTTGGTTCTGTACGATGGGTCTGCTGGAGATGGTTTATGGTTCATGGTGGTGTTAGTAATGGGGGTTAACAATGTGCTTGACCGGTCCTTCGTGGCAACAGTTTTGAGGATCTTTATGTGTGATTGGCCCTTCATGGCACAGGTGTTGGGGACCACTGTGCATGACCGATCTTTCATGGCACCTGTCTTGGTGACCACTGTGAGTGATATGCCCTTCTTGGCACTGTTGGATGGGACTGGTAGAGATGACTTATGGTTTTTGATGTCAGTCTTCGATGATAACTCTGTGTGTGAGCGGTCCTTTGTGGCAATGTTGTTGAGGACCACTGTGCTTGATTGATCCTTCAAGGCACTGGTGTTGGAAACCACTGCATGTGACCAGTCCTTCTTGATATTGTTGGATGGGACTGGTGGGGATGGCTTTGTGGTGGTGGTGTCAATAGTGGCAGGTATAACAGTGTGTGGCTGGTCCTCAATGGCACCAGTTTTGGGCATTACCACACATGACTTGCCCTTGATGTCACTGTTGAATGACCCATGTGAAGGTAGGGTGGTTGGAGTTTGGGGGTTGTCCTCGGTGGTAGTCCGTTGAGCTGGCTCTCTGCCCCTGGTGGATAGGACATCATTTACTCCTGGAGAGAGAAAATAATAGTTTTTAGTCCTGCTATTTATACATCAATCATGTATTTATGTTACACAGAATTTGTGGACATTTCAACTAATTTTCTATTACATATATAAGTGAATGTTGTCTGTTATTAAAAATTCTTGTGTTTCATGTTTTCCTGTATAATATACATAGACAATAATAGTCGGTTTTTTGCTTGGCAGCCCAATCTTTGCACATGGCTATATATATATATATATATATATATATATATATATAGATATATATATATATATATATATATATATATAGATATATATATATATATATATATATATATATATATATATATATATATATATATATATATATAGAGATATATATATATAGAGATATATATAGATATATATATATATATATATATATATATATATATATATATAGATAGATATAGATATATATATATATATATATATATATATATATATATATATATATATATATATATATACACACACACACACACATACTGTATATCTATCTATCTATCTATATCTATATATAGCCATGTGCAAAGATTGGACTTCCAAGCAAAAAATCTCTCTCTCTCTCTCTCTCTCTCTCTCTCTCTCTCTCTCTCTCTCTCTCTCTCTCTCTCTCTATATATATATATATATATATATATATATATATATATATATACACACACACACCTATATATGTATATATATATATCTATCTATACTGTATATCTATCTATCCTATATATCTATATATATATATATACTTTAGATAGATATACTATAGATAGATAGATATAATTATATTATACCATCCACTTATGACATGATATCCATATATCCATTAATAACACATTTCTGTTTTTATTTGATATGACACCTTTAAGGTCATTTTTAGCCTATCTAGAGAGGTCAGGGATGAAGTGTGTGATCCTGGGTTCACACACATGCGGTGCGTGAAATGCAGCGATCCATGCACGTTTCCCGCACATTGCAATCGCACAGTGTTTGTGATCCGCTTGCGGGGGTGTTAATTTAAATTTAACAACACCCCAAAAGGATCGCAAACGCAGTGCGGTTTTCCTTCACTTGATTGCACGGTACAAAACCACCGTGCCATTCAGCTGCAGGGCCATAGTCTGGGCACAGGCTCGCATTAAAGTAAATCTGCACCCGACAAAAGGCGCTCAATTTTCAAACCTTACACACAATTATAACATCCTTTATGTCTGGAAAAAAGTGAGTTATTTTCAGCTGAGGCCACAGAGATTTGAAAAATAACTGCCAACCAGGTAAAAACACAGGGGGGAGAGAAGCCTTAAAAGAAAACGAATGCAGCCATTACATCTAATGATCAGTAAGCTGCAATATAATACATTTTTGGATTTGGGTTTAATACTCATTGAAATGGATAGATTTCTACTTGAAATGTCCATAGGCAGCACAGGCTCACATTATAGTAAATTTGCCCCCTCCAATAGGCTCAATTTCCAAACTTTACACACAATAATAACATCCTTTTTGTTTGAAAGACTGGCAGTTATTTTATAACTGCCACTTGGCTAAAAATAGCCTTGTGGTGCAGTGAGCCTAATATGTGTTCATGTATAATCAGAGATTTGTGTATATTGGGGAGACTCTAATCCGGGTATATAGTGCTGATCCCAGTATGTGTATAGGAATGACAACATCCTTATATTATATATACACTATAGATCATTATGGTTTCTTACCTGATGGGTCTTCTGTTCTGTCTTTTTCAACAATCTTTTTGGGTTTGAAAAACCTTCTGATGCTGCGCCCAGCTGCCCTAATACCGCGCACAATTCTGCTACCAATACCCCTTCCCCGGGCAGCTACATTGGGCTGGGCATCATGTTGTAAAGCAGGCTGGAGATCCTCGGGGGAGGAATTCCTATTCTGCTCTGTAGATTCCTCTTTTATGACCAGAGGAGGTACCTTATTTCGGTTACGAAATCGCTTCATTGTAATATAATAATAAACGCTACAAGTCGCAAGAGCTCCGCAAATCGCTTGTTCTCTGTACAACACTCAGTAGAGTTCTGGTGGCAGCTGGTCTGTCTCTGATTCATATAATGCTGCCTGCAGCAGTTGGTGACATCACAGTGGAAAGAGAACAGTGATGGTTGCCTAGCAACCGAGTCACATGACCATCCAGTTGCAGCTGCACTGAGCTTCTTTTTTGTTTCCATGGAGAGTTGCCTTGGCAGCTCACTATGACATCATAGTAAACAAGTCACATGACCATCATAGTTCGCAGAGGGTTTTTTATTTTTTTTATTTTTTTGTGAAAATTATGAATTGCACATTTTTGGAGTTGAAAATTATATAAAAGTCCTCCAGTGATATATATTTTACAAAAGCAGAGAACCTGAAGAATAAAATGCTGTACCAATTGAAGACAAAATCCCATCTTATGACCACTGCTGAAGGTCGTTGTGTTTTGCTCTTACCTCAAATGGAATCCTTCTGTATACATTTTGATTTTGCTCATATAAATGAACACGCTAAGATGTTGCTGTTGTTGAAAACTTTTGGTATTCAATAAAAAATTGTTATTTGAAAAAAAAATAAAAAATTACATCTTATGGACCAGAAAATAATGTAAATATAAAGTGCTATTTGTAAGTGCCGGCGTGATACCAATGGGATTTATGATTACAGCTCAGTACAGTACTACATACTCATTGATGGAGACTCATTGGATCTATACAGTAGAATTATATCTGTTATCAATCCCCTAGGGGGTTAATAGGATGTAATTCTGTGTATAATTCATGATATATATATATATATATATATATATATATACTGTGTGTGTGTATATATTGTATATATATATATATATATATATATATTATTATTTTTTGTCTCTCTTTTTTTATATATATATATATATATATATATATACACAGCACTTTTTTTCAGCAGGAACCGGCCCCTCCGGCACTAAATGTATGTAATGGAAAGGGTCACTGGGGTGTGCTGCAGGGTATATTGATACTGGTTGCTTGGGGGTCCATTGTCACTGGAGGGGACCTATTTTCGCAGGAAGGTTTATTGTTGGCAGAGGTAGTCTAGTGTTGCTGGTGGGGGAATCTATTGTTGCTACAGGTGGGTCTTATGTTCCCGGGGGGGTCAGTTGTTAGCTAGGAGGGACCTACTGTTGAGGGAGAAGTCTAGGTCTGTTGTTGCTGGCTGCTGGAGGGTCTATTGATAGTGGCTGCAGGCAGATTTCTTGTTGCTTGGGGGGGGGGGGGATTTATTGTTGCTGGGGGATCTATTTTTGCTGGGGGGGGATATATTGTAGCAAGCAGTCCATTGTTGCTGGGGAAATCCATCGTTAACGGGGGTCTTTTATTGCTTGGGGGGGTCTATTGTTGCTGGAGGGGGGTATATTGTAGCAAGCAGTCCATTGTTGCTGGGGGGTTCTGTTGTTAATGGGGGCCTATTGTTGCTGGCTGCAGGGGATCTACTTTACTGCTTTTCTTGTTATCATTGACAAATTCCATCACGTCCCCTGGACCCGTTGATTGGCTCTCGCTGTCTCCAATCACGCCCTAGATCCGGAAGTGCGGAATCACGTACATGTGTGTGATTCTGCCCAGAGCGGCCTCCCTGCCGCAGTAAATGTACGTGGGGCAGTCGGCATTTGGTTAAACCCAAAAGCAACCAGTTATTATATTGCAGCTTTCCAATTCTTGGGTGTGATGACTGTATGTATTTTCTTTTTTAGGCTTCCTTTCTTCTATTTTCATCTTGTGATCCAGCCAGTAAGTCTGTTTTTTTTTTTCAAAAGAATAAGCTCTCCTGCACAGGGCCATCTGTGGCTGTGTTTGATGGGCACAGTGGCAGCTTTGATGGGCACAGTGGCTGTGTTTGATGGGCACAGTGGCAGCTTTGATGGGCACAGTGGCTGTGTTTGATGGGCACAGTGGCAGCTTTGATGGGCACAGTAGCTGTGTTTGATGGGCACAGTGACAGCTTTTGATGGCCACAGTGGCTGTGTTTGATGGGCACACTGGCTGTGATTGATGGGCACAGTGGCTGTGTTTGATGGGCACAGTGGCTGTGTTTGATGGGCACAGTGGCAGCTTTGATGGGCACATTGGCAGCTTTGATGGGCACAGTAGCTGTGTTTGATGGGCACAGTGACAGCTTTTGATGGGCACAGTGGCAGCATTTGATGGGCACAGTGGCTGTGTTTGATGGGCACACTGACAGCTTTTGATGGGCACAGTGGCAGCTTTGATGGGCACAGTTTCTGTGTTTGATGGGCACAGTGACAGCTTTTGATGGGCACAGTGGCAGCGTTTGATGGGCACAGTGGCAGCTTTTGATGGGCACAGTGGCAGCTTTGATGGGCACAGTGGCTGTGTTTGATGGGCACAGTGGATGTGTTTGATGGGCACAGTGGCAGCTTTGATGGGCACAATGGCAGTGTTTGATGGGCACAGTGGCAGCTTTTCATGGGCACAGACAGTGGCTGTGTTTGATGGGCACAGTGGCAGTGTTTGATGGGCACAGTGGCAGTGTTTGATGGGCACAGTGGCAGCTTTTGAGGGGCACAGACAGTGACTGTGTTTGATGGGCACAGTGGCAGCTTTGATGGGCACAGACAGTGGCTGTGTTTGATGGGCACAGTGACAGCTTTGATGGGCACAGTGGCAGTGTTTGGGCACAGTGGCAGCTTTTGAGGGGCACAGACAGTGGCTGTGTTTGATGCACAACTTGAACAAACTTAAGTAGACAGTGTTAGATTTACTTGAGGCCGCCGGCCTGGTGCAGTACAGTGTGTCACTCACAGCAGAGCAACGCAGCACCAGCTATCAAGGGCCGTCTTTCCGCTCCCTCTCCACGCTGTCTGAAGAACATGGCGGAGCTTGTTCACTAGCCGCTGGGGCGGCCGCGGTGCGCTATGAATGCTGGGGCGGCCGCAGCCTCTGATTGACGTCACTGGTTGCTAGCTAGATGCCAGGCGGCCGGCGATTATAGCAAGTGATTCTAGCAAGTGAGCAACCAGTGCAGTCAGTCAAATTAAGCAGCAGATTGCAGTGCTGAGGATTAGCCCTGGATGGGGCCCTCCAGGCAAGTGGGGCCCCCGGGCAACTGCCCAGCATGCCCAGTGGAAAAAACGGCCCTGGATGATGGTCTTTTTGTCCGGTGATACGAAAATATAATTGCGTGTCGTCAGCGTAGGAGTGGAAGCAGAGGTCTGATCTTCTGATTATTTTTAGAAATGGGCGGATGTATATGTTGAAGAGCACTGGCGACAAAGGTGATCCTTGAGGGACTCCACAAGAGATTGCCTGAGTTTCCGAGGTGAAACCTCCTAGTTTCACTGTCTGAGAGCGATTTCCTAGGAATGATGCAAACCATTGTAGCACTGAGTCTGTGACTCCTGCTACTTCTGTGAGTTGGATGAGTAGAGTATTGTGGTCCACAGTATCAAATGCTGCACTGAGGTCCAACAGTACCAGGAGACATGATTCTCCGTCATCTGCTGCTTCGAGGGCGTCGTCTCATATCTTTAGGAGTGCTGTTTCTGTTCCATGGCCCGGGCGGAAGCCTGATTGTAGAGGGTCCAGGAGTTTGTGTGTGTCCAGGTGGCTTTGAATCTGTTGTACTACAGCTTTTTCCATAATCTTGGAGATGGTGTTAAGGCTTGTTATCAGTCTGCGGTGGTTAGGGTCCTGAGGGTCGAGGTTGGGTTTCTTTAGTAGGGGTTTGATGATCCCATGTTTGAGGGTGTCCGGAACAATCCCTTCTTTAAACGACTGATTTATTTTTTTTTTGTTAATAAATTTTATTATTCATATGTCAACTTTACAAACATTGTGAACTGTAGCATGTACAGGAGATAAGGCAGGTATCAAACAAACAATTCAATGTAACATAAACGACTGATTTATAAGGTGAGTTATGGCGGGAGCCAAGATGTCGGAACATTCTTTCAGGAGTCTTGTAGGGATGATGTCAATTGGTGATGAGCTGTCTCAAAGGTTTTTGATGATGTTTTTGGTGGTGTCCATGGTGATTGGGGTCAGAGAGAACTTCGGTGATTGTGGGATGTTTGTGTCAATATCATCTTTTTGCTTTGGTTGACTGAGGTTGGTTGTTTTTTTCTGATGGATTGTTTTCCGGATGTTGTCGATTTTGTTGATGAAAAAGTTGGATAATTCATTGCAGAAATCTTGGGTTTCGTTTGCTGGGGGCTCCAAGCATACCGGGTTCATTGATTGAGCGACTATTTTAAAAAGTTCCCGAGGGCGGTTTAAGGCCGATGAGATGATAATTGAGAAATAATCTTTTTTCGCTTTGAAGATTGCTTTGTGATAGTTCTCTGTGAGTCCTTTGTAGTTTGTGTGATTTTCCTTGGTAGGGTTTCTTCTCCAGGCTCTTTCAGCTCTTCTGCGTTCTTGCTTGAGTAGAGTGAGAGAGCCATTAAACCATCCCGAGTTTTTTCTCCGGATGAGTGTTCTGCGTTTTGGAGCCACTAAGTCTGCTGATTGTAGTAATACATTGTTTAAGGAGCTAAGTGTTTGTTCCGCTGAGTGGCGTAAGTTCAGCATTGCTATTTTGTTTGATAAAGTGGTTTTGAAGGTTTCGGAGTGTAGTTTCTTCTGGGATCTGGTCCAATGAGTTGTTCTTGCAGGTTTCTGTTTTTGGTGGGTGGTATTAGCGGAGATATTGAATTTGATGGCGTAGTGGTCTGTCCATGGTAGTGGTATGTTGTCCTGTACGTTGATGTCCATATTTTGTTTGAAGATGAGGTCCAGAGTGTGTCCTGAACTATGTGTGGGAGTCTTTATCAGTTGCTGGAGACCCAGTTCTTCCAGTTGGTTGATGCAGGCGGTCGCGATAGGGTCTTGGGTAGAGTTTGCCCAGAGGTTAAAGTCTCCAAGTACCAGGAAGTTTTTGGATTTCAGGGTTTGTATTGAAATGAATTCCGTAAGGGGTGTAAGAAGATTAGTCTTTGGTCCTGGTGGTCTATAGCAAAGTAGAATGTGAGTGGTGTCATGGGGTGTTGATTGAAGATGTAGCGTCAATGTCTCCATAAAAGGCACTGAGTTCTGCAAAATTGGTTTGGTGAGCACAAGGTGAGATTTAAAGATCACTGCTAGGCCTCCTCCTTTTTTTCCTATTCGATGTTCAGTTAGGATCCTGTAGTTCTCCGGCACCAATTCGGTTAGGATGGTGTTGCAGTCGGGAGTTAGCCAGCTTTCCGTGATGAAGAGGCAATCTATGTTGTTTTGGGTGATGAAGTCGTGTACTTCCAGTCTTTGTTTGGCTGCAGACCTGGTGTTGATCATGGCGCATACTAATTGTTGTTGTGGTTGACTTGGTATCTTCCTGTGTTTGATGGTTGATTGTAGGTCGGTCTTTAGTAGTTGTTCTTTTCGTAGGATTTTTTGAATGGAGGCTGGCAGTGTTGAGGTGGTATTCCTTAGCCTGTGAAGAACTTCTGCTGAGTATTTGAAGTGGCACATGGCGAGATGATGAAGTTGATGGTGCTAGGATGACTGAGATGATGATCCTGATCCGGATTTTTTCCTGTTGTCCGCGTGGTTGTCAGCCTTGCCGCCGTATAGTATAAACTATTAGTAGCGCGCAAGTTGACCTTGGGTATCCTATGTGGTGTAGTTGAGTCGCAAATTACTTGCTGTTCCAGCTGCCTCTGCTTGTAGCGAAGATCCTGGACCGGAATAATACTGCTGGTGACAGCAGTATTGTTGTCCTGATGATGGTGCGAATGGTTCCGGTAGGGGTGATAGGGGGCTGCTGGCCTACCACCCTCCCGTTGATCCAGAGGAAGGCAAAAAAAACCCTAGCTGTGCCAGCCAATTGCACCCGTAGGGGAAAAAATTCCTTCCTGACCCCAGAGGCGGTCGGCCCACAGGACCCTGGATCAACTGCTAGGGGGGGGGGGGGGGGGGGACCCGAGCACTTACCTGATTGGAGATGATCCCGAGATGAGAAAAGGCGAGGAGATAAAGCTAGGAGATGGAGAGGAGGGCACTGGGGCTTAAGCCATTACTTACCAGTGATGCAGCTGCGTCTGGGTGGCACAAGAAGGACGTCGGTGGTAGGCCTGAGTTGCGGTGGTCCCGACTTGCTGTGTTGCCTGGTGCCTCTGCGATGATGTCGGATTGCTAAGGCAGCAGTGTTCTGGGACCAGAAGGGCACGGCGGCATACTGAAAAAGGAGGTAGGGGTAAGCTTGGAGGTGGGCTATCGTGGGCTGGGGCTCAGCCGCAGCCGTGGTCTTCCTCGTCTAGCTAGCTAGAGCAGAGGTGACCAATAGCGGCTGTGGATGTTGCCCACCCAAGTGCTCGGCAGGGATGGGCCCAGGTCCCGTTGGAACCTGCAGGGGGGTCCTGGGGATAACTTCAGGTCCTGGGGACGTCCTGTGGCAGTGTTTGGGTGGACCAAGATGGCCGCCGGGCTAGGCCGGAGCCGCGGGCTTTCCTGGTCTCGGCATCCCGGTGCAAGTGAGTGGTGTTCACGGATGGGGGGGGGGGGTCCGGTCGGCGTTGGTGCCTGGGCCTGCCGCCGAGAATGGATGCAGGGGGGAGCTGTTTGGGCCGGCGAACCGGCTTCGGCCGGAGCTAGGCCGGAGCCGCGGTGTGTCCTGAGAGCCTGCCCGGAGAGGAGAGCCTGGCGGGCTGAGATTGAGGGGGCGGTGGCGGATGGCGGATGCGGGTGGTAAGGAGATAGGCTGGGTAGGGGGATTGTGTGGAGGCCGGGGGGATCCTGTTCCTAATCCCCGTCCCTGGGGGGGGGGGTCTCGGATTGCTGGTCTAGGGAGAGCAGGGAGAGCTGAAGAGCCTGAAAGGCCTGAGCGTCTGACAGAGCTTCTGACAGCACGTCCTCTTGGATTGCGGATAACCGGTGAAATGAGAAGCAGCGCAGTGATGAGCTTGTCTCTCTGTCGCTCTACTCTGTCTCTGTCTCATGATGATGATGATGATGATAAGGTCACTGATGCGACTTGGGTGCCAGATAGAGCAGAGGAGGAAACTGAAGGTGAGGCGGCACAACCCCAAGGAGGCCGACATCAAGAAAGAGTAGAGAGCAACCACCCTATTCCATCACATCAAAGATTTCAAACAAACTTCTTTTACGTTGTCATTATGGGGTATTGTTTGTAGAATTTTGAAGAAAATAATGAATTTAATCTATTTTGGAATAAAGCTGCTACATAACAAAATATGTAAAAAGTGCTGTGAATACTTTCCGGTTGGACTGTAGAATAAAAAAAAAAGCAAAATGCGCACTATTGTATCAGGGCCCTACTCAGGGCCGTTTTTAAGGCAGGGCAAAAGGGGCATCTGCCCTGGGCCCTGTCATTGTTGTGGGGCCCGAAGAAGCTGCCTCATACTTGACAACGACTGGTTTAAATTCCCTTGTCTCTTGAGGTTTTAGTCCTGTGCTGTGTCCCAATATCTCAGTGTGAAATGCTGCTCAGCTCTGCCCTATTGCTGTGTACAGATGACTCACCAGCAGACCCTGTGTTTTACATGTAAATTACCGGCATTCATATGTAAATAGCGGCTGCGTTCATATGTAAATAACGGCGACCGGCAGCATTGATATGTATATCATGCCCCCCTGAGGTCATATCCACAGTACTCTCTAGCAACCAATCAACAAGCAGAAATCATGTGCTGCAATCTCTAGCAACTAATCAGTGAGCCGTAATGTGTGCTGTAACCTCTAGCAACCAGTCAGTGAGCGGTAATGATACACTGTAACCTCTGGCAACCAATCGCTGCCTGATCTGATTCAGTAAGCTGATTTTGAGTCTAGCTGCTATTTATTGTATGTCTCAGAGCAGATGGAGAGCAAAACTGCATGGGGGGTGGAGGGGCCCAAGAAAAGTTTTGCCCAGGGTCCAATCAATATTAAAGACGGCCCTGGCCCTACTACGGGTACAAACAAGATATAGCATACACATATGTGGTATTACTGTGATCATCAGGAGCAGGAGAATTTATTTTGGGTTGTTCTTTGGTGGTAAATTATGATAGTAGAAAAAATATATACAGTTCAATTTTATTTTTTTTATTTTTTTACTATATTGGCCAGTTTTTCTTTGATAAGAAAAAAAATTCAGGAGATATCTGTTACCTTTACCACCAAAAGAAAGCCACATTTGTCCTGAAAAAAACAAGGTATAATCCACCTGGATGCACAAAGTAGTTGTGATGATATGTACAGTTTTACTAACGCATGTCAAAGTTGCAAAACTGTGTTCAGGCATTAACATTAGTTTTACCCCCTGTCACTAAGGGGTTAAATATGTTTGTATTAGGGCTGTAGAGTTTGTACAGACATTCTAGCATTTATTGTTATAATATAAAATGTAGTACTATTTTTACTACTACAATTCTTTTTTTTTTTTTTTAAACTTACTACTAGACTAATTCGTTTTTTTGACTCCATGTAACACATCCAACTCAAGTTCCCAAACCTCTCTTTTTTCCCCCTCACTTCTGTTTGTTTGGAATGGTCATGTGTGTAGCGCCCTGCTCCTGAAGAGCAGACGCTATTATTTTTGTAAATTTAAGTTTGTCTGAAGCTGCAGTTTGGCTCAGAATAATTATACTAAAGTTCTGGTTTCTGTACTAGATTAGCTGGGTTGTGCTAATTCCCACTTGGCCGTGGGTGTCGCTGTCACCACCGGAAGTGTTGGAAATGCAACAGGCTAAATGTATTGGGTACCCCTTTTACTCAGAAACAGCCCGGAGGGAGTGGTCTGCCCGCTGAGCATTCTGGGTAAGGGTACTTAAGGTACAGACGCCATTTTTTGGGGTTCGTTATCCCGACCTCATGGCCTCCTGGCCTGAGGTGTGTTCTGCCTTTTTCCTATGTCTCGGGCCGGCTGGCCCGAGGCTTCACAACTGAAGAGTAGGCCCAGAAGTTCTGGGGTCTACTGATCCAGGGGTGGTCCTGTGCTGTCTTGCCTGCGGGGAGAAGCCAAGCGACTGAAGGATCCAGGGGAGGACTGGTCCTGTGCTGTCTTGCCTGCGGGGAGAAAGCCAAGCGACTGAAGGATCCAGGGGAGGACTTTTTCGGGACGCCAGCGCGCGCGCGCACGCAGAACAACAAGCGCTGGTCGGCTCTGGAAAAGCCCTGGAGACTCAGTTGGAGGACGCATCCTGGGTTACCTACCACACAGTATCGCTGAGTCGGCTGAAAGAAACCGGTATTGTGTGACAGCTTTTTAACTTTGCAACAAGAAGCTGATTGTGCTTTCCTGTGGCAGAGGATTGCACAACGATTTTGCTAAAATTAACGAGTCTGTGGCAGAGACTTTGACCAAGCATCTCATCGGCTGCTAGGTCAGGAGAGAGGCCTATCCGGTGGTTTCTAAATCCAGCCTGTTTAAGCTGTTTGTCCTCTGGATCAAGGAAATACCTTTAACCCGCAAACTACAAGGTACCTGAATTCCCCTTAACCCTCTATTGCAAAATTGTGTGTTTTGGTCAAATAAATCTTCAGAAAAAGGACTAAGTGTCGGAGCCAATATTCTTTAACCACCCCTTTAACAGGACCCCTAAGATGGACACAGTGAACAGATGAGGTAACGGTAAGCCCAACAAAAACCAGCAGCTCCTTCGGGGGTCAGTGCTACATGTGCACTGCTCTATGCATGCTAAAAATCCCATCATTCATAGACCCTTGTCAATCTCAAAAGCAAGCTACATTCTGACAAACAATGGCGACCATGGAGAATGAACAAAGCCACCCTCTAACAGGAAGTCAGATCCAGTGTTGGTCATCTTACTTTAAAAAAGTAATTAGTTAAGTTACAAATTACTTCTCCCAAAAAGTAATTGAGTTAGTAACTCAGTTACTACATTGGAAAAGTAATTAGTTACTCAGCAAAGTAACTGACTTTTTTTTTAATATTCTATACGTGTAACTAAGGGGCGGGTCTAGTATTACTGTAACCAAGGGGCGCATTTATTATTATTGTTATGTATCGTGTAACCAAGGGGCTGCTTTATTAATACTCTAACCAAGGGGCAGATCTGTTATAGCGTGTAAGCAAGGGGCGGGTCTATTATTATTATATCGTGTAAGGGGCGGATGGCTACAGAAGAGCTTGATATATAACAATAATAATAAATGCGCCCCTTTGTTACAGTAATACTAGACCCGCCCCTAAGTTACACGATAGATGCCCCTTGCAGAGTAGCACGAGCATTGGGAGCGTGCGGCATTGCCTCGTACAATTACATGGTAACTGCGCCTGCGCGGTGTAGAGTTCACTCAGAGCTGTTTAGGTTCGGCAATTTTCGTAAGCTCCGTAGTCCTTCGTACTGCGCAAGCACTGCGCCTGCGCAGTACAGGGGGTCCTTATCCGGCGGGGGAACTTTTTCGGCAGGACACAGGAATTACACTGCGCCATGTAATTGTACTGCCATGTAATTGAGGTAAATCCGCCCAAGTAATGGGAACTGAGTTACCATGAGGGGAAAAGTAATCAGTTAGATTACTCGTTACCCTCTAAAGTAACTGCGTTACGTAACTCCGTTTATTTTAACTCAGTTACTTACATCACTGGTCAGATCACAGCAATAAATAAAAGGTATTTAGAGGAGGCCGAGAGCAATAGAAGGGAGTTTTCTGGAAGAACATAAACTTAAGTAGAACTTTTTGTTTTTAAACCAGAGTTTAGTGTCACTTTACTAACAAAAATTACCCCTATGAAATGATACCCTTCTGTCACAACAGCTTTAATCCACAGCACTGGTGCCAAGTACTGTCCCGGCTATGCTAACAGCGCTTCTGTTACCGGTCCCCAATATAGACATTCTTTATGTCAAGATCAATGAAAGTAGGGAGGTTGCCTGTAGGTCCCATCAAAATGTTGCTGTGATGCCCCATGATCTGTAGTTACACCCCTGATTACATACAATAGAAAATAATGAATTCTGAAAATAAGAGACATTGTAATTAACAAAGAACAGCTCGTCCCTGTGTTTCAGCTCGTATAATACAGATTAAAGTTTAAATTCCTGGAAAAAGGAGAACATATGTAATCTCTTGGCATTTCCATGTCAAGTCCCTCTGTTCCTTTCCATGACATGCCTTTAAGCTCCAGGCAACGCAATGAGCAAAATTCTAACGACATGAAGCATTAAAGAGAAATGTTCTATACATCTAATAAGAAAAAAAACTGGTTTATCAACTTTACACAGTTCACTGCTTAAAATTTTAAACTGACCAGGAAAAAACCCTGCATAACTCAACAAATATAGAAACATGATCACAAGGTAGCAGTGTGTCAGGGTAAAAATTACCATATTCAGTAAATCTCTGCAACAAATGATAATTTAGCTATGTTTGTTCCTTTAGAAAAGCTGCAATTTCAAAAGAATACTCGTTGGTCTGCCTGAAGTTCAATGTGCTCCTAAACTTTCAGCCCTGTCTGTAGGGAGGGGCAAATTTTATACCCCTGTAAGGTAGAGTTCTTCTTCAAATGTACCAGGAAGTGAGGTTAGTTCACTTCCTTCTTGGGAGAACCTTATAAATGTGTAGGGTGGAGTTTAGTGTGCATGTGGGCGTTGTTCTGGGAAGTAACCAGAATATGGAGATGTAAGGCTAAGCTCTACCTGTTCTTTCCCTAGGGTGGGTTTCCCTGGTACTGGCTTTTGGCTGAAATACACCTCTGATTATGGGACAAGGACTTGTTACACGCCATTAGGGATGAGCTTCGAGTCAAACTCATGTTCGACTCGAACATTGCCTGTTCGCCTGTTCACCGAACAGCGAACAATTTGGGGTGTTCGCGGCAAATCAGAAAAGCCGCGGAACACCCTGTTAAAGTCTATGGGAGAAATCTAAAGTGCTAATTTTAAAGGCTTATATGCAAGTTATTGTCATAAAAAGTGTTTGGGGACCTGGGTCCTGCCCCAGGGGACATGTTTTAATGCAAAAAAAAGTTTTAAAAACGGACGTTTTTTTGGGAGCAGTGATTTTAATAATGCTTAAAGTGAAACAATAGAAGTGTAATATTCCTTTAAATTTCGTACCTGGGTGGTGTGTATAGTATGCCTGTAAAGGGGCGCATGTTTCTAGTGCTTAGAACTGTCCCTGCACAAAGTGTCATTTCTGCAAGAAAAAAAGTCATTTAAAAGCACTCGCGGCTATAATGAATTGTCGGCTCCCCACAATACAGAGAACAGTCATTGAAAGTCATTGATAAAAAAATAAAAGAATGCGTGGGGTTCCCCCCAAATTCAATTACCAGGCCCTTCAGGTCTGGTATGGATATTAAGGGGAACCCCGGGTCAAATAAAAAAAAATGACGTGGGGTTCCCCCCAAATATCCATACCAGACCCTTTATCTGAGCACGTAACCTGGTACATTGTACCCCTACCATTTCACAAAGAAAGTGTAAAAAATTGTTAAAAAAACACAGACACCGTTGGGAAAAGTCCTTTATTAAAAATGAAAAAAATAAAAAAAAGATTCCAGCGGTGGTAATCCACTCTTGCTATCCAGCGATGGTTGATCTCTTCTCCGGGGTCCAGCGATGGGTGATCTCTCCCGATGGTCCAGCGCAGCGCATCCTGTCTCCACCAGAGACACTGCGGGAATCCCGGTGACAGGTCTTAGCTGAGTGGATTACCACCACTGGAATCTTTTTTTTTTTTTTTAATAAAGGACTTTTCCCAACAGTGTCAGTGTGTTTTTTAACAATTTTTTACACTTTCTTTGTGAAATGGTAGGGGTACTTTTGTACCCCCTTACCATTTCAAACAGGCGGGGCTTCCAGATTCTGATAAGCCCCCCGCCCGCAGACCCCCACAACCACCGGCCGGGGTTGTGGGGATGAGGCCCTTGTCCCCATCAACATGGGGACATGGTGCTTTGAGGGGTCACAGACCCCCAAAACATCCTCCCAATGTTGAGGGCATGTGGCTTGGTACGGTTCAGGAGGGGGGGCGCTCTCTCGTCCCCCCCTCTTTTCCTGCGGCCTGCCAGGTTGCGTGCTCGGATAAAGGGCCTGGTATGGATTTTTGGGGGGAACTCCGCTCCTTTTTTTAAAAATTTGGCGTGGAGTTCCCCTTAAAATCCATACCAAACCTTAAGGGTCTGGTATGGATATTTGGGGGGAACCCCACGTAATTTTTTTTTTTTATTTGACCCGGGGTTCCCCTTAATATCCATACCAGACCTGAAGGGCCTGGTAATTGAATTTGGGGGGAACCCCCTTTTTTTTTTTTTTTATCAATGACTTTCAATGAGTGTTCAATGTATTATGGGGAGCCGACAATTCATTATAGCCGCTTTTAGAGTGCGTTTAAATTACTTTTTTTCCTGCAGTTAGTCTAAAGCCAGAGTGTTTACTTTGTATTAGGTTTTCAAGAGACAATAACTAATTTTTGTGGTGTGATAAATTAGTGATGTGCCCTAAATAACTGCTCCAGTTTTATCATGCCATTGATGTTTTGCACCCATATTAAGGTTAAATGATGCCTATATTTGAGACTCCACCTAAGCTGATATTGAAAATCTGTTCAGACGAGAGTGGGGATGACTCTTCTGCCTCATTGTTAAAGTCCTACGGCACGTGGTATGTAGATCTCGCTCATTCCGGTGCTTTGGCTTGGCCAAAATGTAAATACTTCCCGGAACTGAGCAAAATATGGTCTTTCATGGCCCTATTGTAAGGGAAGATCTCATTGCTGCAATATTTAAAAAAAAACATGAAAGTCAAAGAAATCCTTTTTTATGTCTGGCCAAATAAAAAAATCTGTCTAGACCATTACCGTCTTATGCCCTGTACACACGTTCGGACATTCCGACCACAAAATCCGTCGGATTTTTTCCAACCACAAAATCTTTTGTCCGAAACTTGTCTTGCATACACATGGTTGCACAAAGTTGTCAGAAAATCCGAACGAGGTGACGTACAACGCATACAACGGGACTACGTAGAGGCCAGTAGCCAATAGCTTTCTTCTGAGCATGCGTGGCACTTCGTCGGAATTCTCTACACACGATCGGAAAAAGTCTGATCGGATTTTGCTGTCGGAAAATTTTAGATCCTGCTCTCAAATTCTTTCCGTCGCAAATTCCGACTGAAAAAGTCCGCTAGAGCCCACACACGATCGGATTTTCCCCCAACATAATCCGATCAAACTTTTTCCATCGGAATGTCTGACCGTGTGTACGGAGTATAACACATATACGTTATGCAACAGTAGGAAAAGTGGGTTTCAATACCCAACCGCTGCACATAGAAGAATTCCACCATGTCCCATTGAGTGCACCCACTTTTTTCTTGTAATTCTCATACCTCTGTATTGTAGCTTTCCCTTTTTCTAATCTCATTTTATTTTTTGTATACTGTATGTACAATATGAATATGTATAATGGGGGTTTGGAGTCATCCCCTACCTAAGTAAAAAAGCCTGTCCCCTGCAGAATGCTACAAAGAGGGGCCCTTGTTCTAAATGGGGAAGTAATTTGATTTCGGTTCTCCAAACAGCAGGGATCATGAGCTTTGCTGATTGCATAGTTATAGGTCTGTTGCAGCAGGAGATGTGTTGGACCCCTGCAGAGAGACTACTGCTTACACACCGAGAGCAAGGGTATGTTATCAGTATGAAAAGATACAGTAATATGAGTGAGTGTTATCACCCTAGACAGGATATACCGTATGCTACTGGCAGAGGACGGAATCTCTAGATGAAAATAAAAGGGAAAAATACCCTGGAAAAGAAAGCAAATGCAGTCACCACATCTCAGGACTAGTAAACTACAATATAATAAATTTTTGTTCATGTGTTTAGATACACTTTAAGATGACTGTTTATTTTATGTAAGATACCTGCAACATCTCTGTATCCTCCTGAACTGCTGTGACTTGTATGTGACCTCCATCTGCACACCCTGCTCCGCAGAGAGAACACGGAACGCTGTGTCATCCGACGTGTTGTCAGCTTCCATCTGCAACTTCTGACATTACCATGCTGCATATAAATCTGCTTGTTTGTCATCATGTTTACTACATTAAACAGAGTGAATGAAAGATTGTGTGATATGCATATTGTAATTTATATTTTGTATTCAAAGAAAACCGGTTTTGCTGGAAAAAGAGGAGCTAATGTTATTCTTCAGAAGACAGTTGGCTGAGTGTCATGCTGATCCTTTGGTTTACTCTTTTTTTTCACTAAACTTAGTTATTATCACATACGTAGGTGACCAATAGTCCCCTATGTAATAGCACATTTTAACGTCAGGTTCTCTTTAATGAGATATCATAAATGTATTAGATCTCTGATGTCTCCCATGCCGTCCTCAAGCTACCGGGACACATGGGTAAGTGGGCCGGGTCTGTGGATGCAAATAGGTGCAAAATAATTGATCATTGCAAAATAATGTGCACATAAAACACCATAAATAATTCCGAGTACACAAGGTCAGAGTTTCTGACAACAAATGTTCGATGGGAGCTTGTTGTCGGAAATTCCCAACGTGTGTAGGCTCCATTGGACATTTTTCGTCAGAATTTCCGACAAACAAAATTTGAGATCTGGATCTCAAATTTTCCGACAACAAAATCCGTTGTCGGAAATTCCGATCGTGTGTACACAATTCCGACACACATAATTCCACGCATGCTCAGAATCAAGCAGAAGAGCCGCACTGGCTATTGTACTTCTACTTTCTCGGCTCGTCGTACGTCACCGCATTCTTGACATTCGGTACTTCCGAAAAGATTTGTGTGACCGTGTGTATGCAAGACAAGTTTGAGCCAACATCCGTCGGAAAAAATCCCATGGATTTTGTTGTCGGAATGTGCGATCGTGTGTACGCGGCATTACAGTGCAAAGCAGTGCCCAAATCAATTAATCAATAGATGCAAACAATCCATAATGTCTATAAATGCACTTCTCTATTTTATTACCAAAGTGCAAGAGTGCTTCCTCCAAAAAAGTGCTGCGATACACAGATCCAACGCTATTCAGGATTACGTTATGCCTTGCGTTCCACTTTTTCTTTTTTTAAATCAGATACTTTTTTCTTTTAATTTTCTTTAAGCAAACAACATTAAAACAATACAAACAGGTTATACAAACAAAACCGCATTAAACCAAACATACCCCCCCCAAAAAAAAAAAAAAAACCTCTGCAACACCCCTCCCCCTTTCCCCCACACCCCTCCTAGTCTTGGAGTATAAAATAAAAAAAAAAGGCACGGAGAACGAAGAAGAAAGAAAAAGAAAGAGTTCCACTTTTAAGGTGTATCTAAACCCATAACAAAAAATGTGATAGACTGTAGATTTTTTTTTCACCAAAAATATGTAGAAGAATGCATATCGTCCTAAACTGAGGAAAAAAATATTTTTTTTAATATATTTTTGGGGGATATTTATTATAGCAAAAAGTAAAAAATATTGCTTTTTTTTCAAAATTGTCGCTCTTTTTCTGTTTATAGCGCAAAAAAAATAAAAACCACCAAAAGAAAGCTCTATTTGTGGGAAAAAAAAGGACGTTGATTTTGTTTGGGTACAACGTCGCACAACCGCGCAATTGTCAGTTAAAACGACGCAGTGTCGAATCGCAAAAAAAATGGCAGTGTCATTCAGCAGCCAAATCTTCCGGGGCTGAAGTGGTTAAAGTGGAGTTCCACCCATTTAAATGTTAGCAGCTACAAAAAGTGTAGCTGCTGACTTTTAATAAACAGACACTCACCTGTCTCACGCTCCAGCAATGCGGGCACCCGGTGCCTCGATCATCTCCGCGTTGCCGGCATTGTAACTGTGGGCGCCCGGCTGTGGCCGGGCAATCTTCTGGGACCTGTGACGTGTCCCAGAAGATTGCAGGGAGGACAGGGGGTTGGCAAGGTGAACTTCCTTCTGGCGCCGCAGCGCCAGGAAAGGAAGTGGGAGCTGGGTGCCTCTCAAAACTGGGTATCCATTCCCCCACCAAAACAATGACATGCCAAATGTGGCATGTCAGGGGGTCACCAGTACTTAAAGCCGAAGTTTCATTTTTGGGTGGAACTCCGCTTTAAAAGTAAAAAACACTGTAGCTGCTGACTTTTAATAAACACACCCACCTGTCCTAGGATCCAGCGATATCCTCACCTGAGCCATGCCTTTTCTCCATCTTGTGTCCCTGGCATCTCAACTGTGCGGTGCGAATTGAAGGCCCTGCGTGACTGCGCAGTGAAACGTCGGCTGTTCTGCGGTTTGTCCGCGTTTTAGGTGCGAATCAGCTGCTAACATAAATTCGCAACTCATTGTACTACTTCTGAGGGGGAAATCCACGCCAAATTTTTTTAAAAAAAAAACGGCATGGGTTCCCCCTCCAGAGGCATACCAGGCCCTTAGGTCTGGTATGGATTTTAAGGGTACCCCCTACGCCGAAAAAAAAAACGGCGTGGGGGTCCCCCCAAAATCCATACCAGACCCTTATCCGAGCACGCAGCCTGGCAGGTCAGGAAAGGGGGTGGGGACGAGCGAGCGCCCCCCCTCCTGAACCGTACCAGGCCGCATGCCCTCAACATGGGGGGGTGGGTGCTTTGGGGAATGGGGCGCCCTGCGGCCCCCCCACCCCAAAGCACCTTGTCCCCATGTTGATGAGGACAAGGGCCTCTTCCCGACAACCCTGGCCGTTGGTTGTCGGGGTCTGCGGGCGGGGGGCTTATCGGAATCCGGGAGCCCCCTTTAATAAGGGGGCCCCCAGATCCCGGCCCCCCACCCTATGTGAATGAGTATGGGGTACGATGTACCCCTACCCATTCACCTAAGGTGTAAAGTGTAAATAAAAAAAAACACACAATTTTTTAAAAAATATTTTATTGCACTGCTCCGGGGGTCTTCTTCCGTCTTGGGGGGTCTTCTCGCCGGACTCCTCCGCTATTTTACCTAGCTCTTTTACCGAGCGGAGGAGCCCGGCTTTCTTCTTCGTCGTCGCCGCCGTCGTCTGGGGGTCTCGATTCGCCTTCGGGGGTCTTCCGGGGTCTCTTCTGTACTTGCCGCTGTCGTCGCCTTCTGCGCCGCCGCCGCCTTCTTCTTCTTCTTCTTAAGATGTTGACTCGTCGCTCTCTCTGGCCCGAATGGCATAGACGCGCTGTGTTGTGACTTATATAGGGACAAGGGGCAGGGTCACATGCTCATGTCACATGGTGACCCCGCCCACATATGATGTCACAGTCCCAGCATCCTCCGGGACTGTGACATCATATGTGGGCGGGGTCACCATGTGACATGAGCATGTGACCCTGCCCCCATTGTCCCTATATAAGTCACAACACAGCGCGTCTATGCCATTCCGGCCAGAGAGAGCGACGAGTCAACATCTTAAGAAGAAGAAGAAGAAGGTGGCGGCGCAGAGGGCGACGACAGCGGCAAGAACAGAAGAGACCCCGGAAGACCCCCGAAGGCGGATCGAGACCCCCAGACGACGGCGGCGACGACGAAGAAGAAAGCCGGGCTCCTCCGCTCGGTAAAAGAGCTAGGTAAAATAGCGGAGGAGTCCGGCGAGAAGACCCCCCAAGACGGAAGAAGACCCCCGGAGCAGTGCAATAAAATATTTTTAAAAAATTGTGTGTGTTTTTTTTTTTACACTTTACACCTTAGGTGAATGGGTAGGGGTACATCGTACCCCATACTCATTCACATAGGGTGGGGGGCCGGGATCTGGGGGCCCCCTTATTAAAGGGGGCTCCCGGATTCCGATAAGCCCCCCGCCCGCAGACCCCGACAACCAACGGCCAGGGTTGTCGGGAAGAGGCCCTTGTCCTCATCAACATGGGGACAAGGTGCTTTGGGGTGGGGGGGCCGCAGGGCGCCCCCCTTCCCCAAAGCACCCACCCCCCCATGTTGAGGGCATGCGGCCTGGTACGGTTCAGGAGGGGGGGGCACTCCCCCTTTCCTGACCTGCCAGGCTGCGTGCTCGGATAAGGGTCTGGTATGGATTTTGGGGGGACCCCCACGCCATTTTTTCCGCCGTAGGGGGTACCCTTAAAATCCATACCAGACCTAAGGGCCTGGTATGCCTCTGGAGGGGGAATCCATGCGTTTTTTTTTTTTTTTTTTAAAAAAAAATTGGGCGTGGACTTCCCCCTCAGAGGTAGTACAATGACTTGCGAATTTCTGTTCAGGACGCAAGCCAGATGCAAATCAGATGCATGCCCATAGAAGATAATGGGCCTGAATTCGCACCTGATCCGCTCCGCACCGCACCGCACCAAAGTCAGTGGCCGTTTTTCTGCAATGCGCAGTGCGCATGCACCGGACATATGTGAACATGCCTCATTGAAAACAATGGGTTTTGAAATGTCCTGCGAATTCGCAGTGTTTTCCACCGCTGCAAATTCGCAATAGTGTGAACCCAGGCTAGTGTTGGCCCTTTTTTTGAAGACCTCTACAATTCACCCTGGCATGCTGTCCATCAACTTCTGGGCCACATCCTGACTGATGGCCGCCCATTCTTGGATAATCAATGCTTGGAGTTTGTCAGAATTTGTGGGGCTTTTTTTTTTCACCTGCCTCTTGAGGATTGACCTCAAGTTCTTAGTGGGATTAAGGTCTGGGGAGTTTCCTGGCCATGGACCCAAACTTTCAATGTCTTGTTCCCCAAGCCACTTAGTTATCACTTTTGCCTTATGGCAAGGTGCTCCATCATGCTGGAAAATCATGCACCAAACTGTTCTTGGATGGTTGGGAGAAGTTGCTCTCGGAGGATCTGTTTTTACCATTGTACTATTCATAGCTGTGTTCTTAGTCAAAATTGTGAGTGAGCCCCCCCACTCCCTTGGCTGAGAAGCAACCCCACACATGAATGGTCTCAAAATGCTTTCATGACACAGGACTGATGGTAGCGCTCACCTTTTCTTCTCCGGACAAGGTTTTTTCCGGATACCCCGAACAATCGGAAATTAGATTCATCAGAGAAAATTACTTTACCCCAGTCCTCAGATGTCCAATCCCTGTATCTTTTGCAGAATATCAGTATGTCCCTGATGTTTTCTGGAGAGAAGTGGCTTCTTTGCTGACAACTAGGGATGAGCCGAACACCCCCCTGTTCGGTTCGCACCAGAACCTGCGAACAGACCTAAAGCTCGTGTGAACTTTAGAACCCTATTAAAGTCTATGGGACTCGAACGTTCAAAATCAAAAGTGCTAATTTTAAAGGCTAATATGCAAGTTATTGTCCTAAAAAGTGTTTGGGGACCTGGGTCCTGACCCAGGGGACATGTATCAATGCAAAAAAAAGTTTTAAAAAAACTGTTTTTTCAGGAGCAGTGATTTTAATAATGCTTAAAGTGAAACAATAAAAGTGTAATATTCCTTTAAATTTCGTACCTGGGGGGTGTGTATAGTATGCATGTAAAGGGGCGCATGTTTCCTGTGCTTAGAACTGTCCCTGCACAAAGTGTAATTTTTGCAGGAAAAAAAGCTATTTCAAATAACTCACGGCTATAATGAATTGCCGGCTCCCGTAATACAGAGAACAGTCATTGAAAGTCATTGATAAAAAAAGAAAAAGCATGGGGGTCCCCCCAAATTCAATTACCATGCCCTTCAGGTCTGGTATGGATATTAAGGGGAACCCCGGGTCAAATTAAAAAAATAAATGACGTGGGGTTCCCCCTAAATATCCATACCAGACCCTTCAGGTCTGGCATGGATTTTAAGGGGAACTCCACGCCAAATTAAAAAAAAAAAATGGCGTGGGGGTCCCCCTCAAAATCCATACCAGACCCTTATCCGAGCACGCAACCTGGCAGGCTGCAGGAAAAAGGGGGGACGAGAGAGAGCCCCCCCTCCTGAACCGTACCAGGCCACATGCCCTCAACATTGGGAGGATGCTTTGGGGGGTCAAAGCACCATGTCCCCATGTTGATGAGGAGAAGGGTCTCTTCCCCACAACCCTTGCAGGTGGTTGTGGGGGTCTGCGGGCGGGGGGCTTATCAGAATCTGGAAGCCCCCTTTAACAAGGGGACCCCCAGATCCCGCCCCCCCCTGTTTGAAATGGTAAGGGGTTACAAAAATACCCCTACCATTTCACAAAGAAAGTGTAAAGAATAGTTAAAAAACACACAGACACCGTTGGGAAAAGTCCTTTATTAAAAAAATTTAAAAAAAGATTCCAGCGGTGGTAATCCACTCTTGCTATCCAGCGACGGGTGGTCTCTGCTCCGGGGTCCAACGATGGCTGATCTCCTCCGACGTCCAGCGCAGAGTGTCCTGTCCCAGGGCGCCCACAATGTCGGCACACGAAGCCGATCTGTCCCTCGGCTCTTCGGTAAGGTAATCATGAAGTGAAGCCTTTCGGCTTCACAGCCTGGTTCCCTACTGCACATGCGCGAGTCACGCTGCGCGATTCCACTGGTCCCCGCTGTCTTCTGGGACCTGTGTGTCTTGCAGAAGACAGCGGGGTGGACGGAGGAGGCACCGGATATAGCATAGATATCCGTGGATACTGCAAGTATCTATGCCCAGAAGTGGATTATACAGGTATCTGCTCCCCCCTCCCCCTAAAATGGTGGCAAACGTGACACCTGAGGGGGGAGGATTCCGAAAAGCGGAAGTTCCATTTTTGGGTGGAACTCCGCTTTAAGTTCATTTTCATGGCAAAGAGGGACTCTGCATAACATTCTGGAGTATATGCAAATTGCCATCATAAAAACAGAGGCAGAAGACTTTGTGAAAATTTATATTTGTGTCATTCTCAAAACTTTTGGCCACGGCTGTACAGAGATCCAATAATGACACCTGGGGGCAAAAATAAGGCATATAATAAAAAACAAAAAGGTTGAATTTAAACATTTCATTAGCGTGTTTACAGGGGTTAGGGTGCAGGAATTGAAAAATAACATTATTAAGTTTATTATTTTCATTTATATACATACAGTGTACAGTATACTGTATATATATATATATATATATATATATATATATATATACCGTATTTATCGGCGTATAACACGCGCCGGCGTATAACACGCACCCCAAATTTAGGAGGGAATATTAAGGAAAAAAACTTTTAGGAGGGAAGTTTAAGGAAAAAAACTTACATTTAAATGCCCATCATTGCAGCCTTGTCCAGTGTCCATCTGCAGCCTTGTCCATCTGCAGCCTTGTCCATCATTGCAGCCTTGCCCAGTGCAGCCTTGCCCAGTGCCTTTGCAGCCTTGCCCAGTGCAGCCTTGCCCAGTGCCTTTGCAGCCTTGCCCAATGCAGCCTTGCCCAGTGCCTTTGCAACATTGCTCGTCTAGTTGCAGCACTGCTGATTTAAAATTGGCGCCGACTGAGTGGAGAGGACGAGCGCCGACAACATACCGAAAGCCGCGTGTATTTTCGGCTAGTCTCGGCTCCTCTCGCAGTCCCGCCCACCTCCACTGATTGCGAGAGGAGCGCCGACAACATACAGTAATCCGAGTTCGGCTAGTCTCGGCTCTGCTCACAGTCAGGGGCGGGACTGCGAGAGGAGCCGAGACTAGCCGAACTCGGATTTCTTTATGTTGTCGGCGCTCGGCTCCTCTCACAATCAGTGGAGGTGGGCGGGACTGCGAGAGGAGCCGAGACTAGCCGAAAGTACACGCTGCTTTCGGTATCTCGGCTCCCCTCGCTCCATTCTTAAAAATCAGCGGGAGATCGGCGGGGATCGGCGTATAACACGCACCCACGATTTCCCCCTGATTGTAAGAGGAAAAAAGTGTGTGTTATACGCCGATAATTACGGTGTATATATATATATATATATATATATATAGTATGTATATTTAAAAAAATTCAGAGAATCAATTCCTTGTAATTGTGTTTTGTCATTTTGTGACATTTCCGAAGTTTGAGACGACCGGTCTTTCTGCTGACACTGTGAACGGCGGAATTCTGTGAAAGACTGAAAATCTCACCAGGTTACCTGGAACAAAAGTTTATGACCTTTGCATGAGAATTACCTTATGAAATTCTGTACATTTCGCCGTGAATGTTTAATCAATCATGTACTTTGATTTCTAAGAAGAAAGCGTATCTGCTGCATAATCAGGACTACACCTGAAAGCCACTATAAACACATGAAAACACTATTAGGTAGGCGTCTTAGAGAACACGGTATACAGGGATTTGGGAAGGGGTAGAGACATAAATGCATACACACACCCTCACAGGTTGAACTGGATGGACTGATGATTTTATATAACCTTATTAACTATGTAACTAACCTATTCACCATCATTGGTAGAATGGCACTTAAGGCTGGAGTAGTTAGCACCAGACTCTCAGACTCCAGTTATAGGGTTCCTATGTGGTTGCTAGAGGTTACAGCACAACATTACGGCTCACTGATTAGTTGCTAGAGATTGCAGCACATGATTTCTGCTTGTTGATTGGTTGCTAGAGAGTACTGTGGATATGACCTCAGGGGTGGCATGATATACATATCAATGCTGCCGGTCGCCGTTATTTACATATGAATGCTGCGCTATTTACATATGAATGCCGGTAATTTACATGTAAACACAGGGTCTGCTGGTGAGTCATCTGTACACAGCAATAGGGCAGAGCTGAGCAGCATTTCACACTGAGATATTGGGACACAGCACAGGAACTAAAAACCGCAAGTGACAAGGGAATTTAAAACCAGTCGTTGTCAAGTATGAGGCAGCATCTTCGGGCCCCACAACAATGACAGGGCCCAGGGCAGATGCCCCTTTTGCCCTGCCCCTTAAAAAACGGCCCTGAGTAGGGCCCTGATACAATAGTGCGGCATTTTGCTTTTTTTTTTTATTCTACAGTCAACCGGAAAGTATTCACAGCACTTTTTACATATTTTTGTTATGTAGCAGCTTTATTCCAAAATAGATTAAATTCATTATTTTCTTCAAATTCTACAAACAATACCCCATAATGACAACGTAAAAGAAGTTTGTTTGAAATCTTTGATGTGATGGAATAGGGTGGTTGCTCTCTACTCTTTCTTGATGTCGGCCTCCTTGGGGTTGTGCCGCCTCACCTTCAGTTTCCTCCTCTGCTCTATCTGGCACCCAAGTCGCATCAGTGACCTTATCATCATCATCATCATCATGAGACAGAGACAGAGTAGAGCGACAGAGAGACAAGCTCATCACTGCGCTGCTTCTCATTTCACCGGTTATCCGCAATCCAAGAGGACGTGCTGTCAGAAGCTCTGTCAGACGCTCAGGCCTTTCAGGCTCTTCAGCTCTCCCTAGACCAGCAATCCGAGACCCCCCCCCCAGGGACGGGGATTAGGAACAGGATCCCCCCGGCCTCCACACAATCCCCCTACCCAGCCTATCTCCTTACCACCCGCATCCGCCATCCGCCACCGCCCCCTCAATCTCAGCCCGCCAGGCTCTCCTCTCCGGGCAGGCTCTCAGGACACACCGCGGCTCCGGCCTAGCTCCGGCCGAAGCCGGTTCGCCGGCCCAAACAGCTCCCCCCTGCATCCATTCTCGGCGGCAGGCCCAGGCACCAACGCCGACCGGACCCCCCCCCCCCATCCGTGAACCACCACTCACTTGCACCGGGATGCCGAGACCAGGAAAGCCCGCGGCTCCGGCCTAGCTCCCGGCGGCCATCTTGGTCCACCCAAACACTGCCACAGGACATCCCCAGGACCTGAAGTTATCCCCAGGGACCCCCCTGCAGGTTCCAACGGGACCTAGGGCCCATTCCCTGCCGAGCACTTGGGTGGGCAAACATCCACAGCCGCTATTGGTCACCTCTGCTCTAGCTAGCTAGACGAGGAAGACCACGGCTGCGGCTGAGCCCCAGCCACGATAGCCCACCTCCAAGCTTACCCTACCTCCTTTTTCAGTATGCCGCCGTGCCCTTCTGGTCCCAGAACACTGCTGCCTTAGCAATCCGACATCATCGCAGAGGCACCAGGCAACACAGCAAGTCGGGACCACCGCAACTCAGGCCTACCACCGACGTCCTTCTTGTGCCACCCAGACGCAGCTGCATCACTGGTAAGTAATGGCTTAAGCCCCAGTGCCCTCCTCTCCCATCTCCTAGCTTTATCTCCTCGCCTTTTCTCATCTCGGGATCATCTCCAATCAGGTAAGTGCTCGGGTGCCCCTCCCCCCCCACTCTTTTTCCGGTCCCCCCCCCCCCCCCCCCTAGCAGTTGATTCCAGGGTCCTGTGGGCCGACCGCCTCTGGGGGTCAGGAAGGAATTTTTTCCCCCTACGGGTGCAATTGGCTGGCACAGCTAGGGTTTTTTTGCCTTCCTCTGGATCAACGGGAGGGGGTGGTAGGCCAGCAGCCCCCTATCACACCCCTACCGGAACCATTCGCACCATCATTCAGGACAACAATACTGCTGTCACCAGCAGTATTATTCCGGTCCAGGATCTTCGCTACAAGCAGAGGCAGCTGGAACAGCAAGTAATTTGCGACTCAACTACACCACATAGGATACCCAAGGTCAACTTGCGCGCTACTAATAGTTTATACTATACGGCGGCAAGGCTGACAACCACGCGGACAACAGGAAAAAATCCGGATCAGGATCATCATCTCAGTCATCCTAGCACCATCAACTTCATCATCTCGCCATGTGCCACTTCAAATACTCAGCAGAAGTTCTTCACAGGCTAAGGAATACCACCTCAACACTGCCAGCCTCCATTCAAAAAATCCTACGAAAAGAACAACTACTAAAGACCGACCTACAATCAACCATCAAACACAGGAAGATACCAAGTCAACCACAACAACAATTAGTATGCGCCATGATCAACACCAGGTCTGCAGCCAAACAAAGACTGGAAGTACACGACTTCATCACCCAAAACAACATAGATTGCCTCTTCATCACGGAAAGCTGGCTAACTCCCGACTGCAACACCATCCTAACCGAATTGGTGCCGGAGAACTACAGGATCCTAACTGAACATCGAATAGGAAAAAAAGGAGGAGGCCTAGCAGTGATCTTTAAATCTCACCTTGTGCTCACCAAACCAATTTTGCGGAACTCAGTGCCTTTTATGGAGACATTGACGCATACATCTTCAATCAACACCCCATGGACACCACTCACATTCTACTTTGCTATAGACCACCAGGACCAAAGACTAATCTTCTTACACCCCTTACGGAATTCATTTCAATACAAACCCTGAAATCCAAAAAAACTTCCTGGTACTTGGAGACTTTAACCTCTGGGCAAACTCTACCCAAGACCCTAATCGCGACGCGCTCTGCATCAACCAACTGGAAAGAACTGGGTCTCCAGCAACTGATAAAGACTCCCACACATAGTTCAGGACACACTCTGGACCTCATCTTCAAACAAAATATGGACATCAACGTACAGGACAAAACATACCACTACCATGGACAGACCACCACGCCATCAAATTCAATATCTCCGCTAATACCACCCACCAAAAACAGAAACCTGCAAGAACAACTCATTGGACCAGATCCCAGAAGAAAACTACACTCCGAAACCTTCAAAACCACTTTATCAAACAAAATAGCAATGCTGAACTTACGCCACTCAGCGGAACAAACACTTAGCTCCTTAAACAATGTATTACTACAATCAGCAGACTTAGTGGCTCCAAAACGCAGAACACTCATCCGGAGAAAAAACTCGGGATGTTTAATGGCTCTCTCACTCTACTCAAGCAAGAACGCAGAAGAGCTGAAAGAGCCTGGAGAAGAAAACCCTACCAAGGAAAATCACACAAACTACAAAGGACTCACAGAGAACTATCACAAAGCAATCTTCAAAGCGAAAAAAGATATTTCTCAATTATCATCTCATCGGCCTTAAACCGCCCTCTGGGAACTTTTTAAAATAGTCGCTCAATCAATGAACCCGGTATTGCTTGGAGCCCCCAGCAAACGAAACCCAAGATTTCTGCAATGAATTATCCAACTTTTTCATCAACAAAATCGACAACATCCGGAAAACAATCCATCAGAAAAAAACAACCAACCTCAGTCAAACCAAAGCAAAAAGATGATATTGACACAAACATCCCACAATCACCGAAGTTCTCTCTGACCCCAATCACCATGGACACCACCAAAAACATCATCAAAAACCTTCGAGACAGCTCATCACCAATTGACATCATCCCTACAAGACTCCTGAAAGAATGTTCCGACATCTTGGCTCCCGCCATAACTCACCTTATAAATCAGTCGTTTATGTTACATTGAATTGTTTGTTTGATACCTGCCTTATCTCCCGTACATGCTACAGTTCACAATGTTTGTAAAGTTGACATATGAATAATAAAATTTATTAACAAAAAAAAAAAAAATCAGTCGTTTAAAGAAGGGATTGTTCCGGACACCCTCAAACATGGGATCATCAAACCCCTACTAAAGAAACCCAACCTCGACCCTCAGGACCCTAACCACCGCAGACTGATAACAAGCCTTAAAGCGGTTCGGCACCCATTTCATTTAGTAAATCTCTTTGCCTTCCAAATCAGGCAATGAGTACTAAATGAAATGTTTTTTTTTTTTTTTTTTTTTTACTTACCTTGTAATTGAAAACTTCCGGTCTTCTCACTCTGCGGCGGCGGGCGGGATCTCTGCGTCGATCGTCGTCACGCCGCACTGTCTCCTGGGATCTGGTGTCATTGATCCCAGGAGTCAGTGCGGGCATCTTCCGAAATCTCGCGAGATTTCGGCCACATCTTCCGAAATCTCCCGAGATTTCGGCCGCATCTGCCGAAATCTCGTGAGATGTCGGCAGATGTGCCGTTACTGCGCACGCGCGAGTAACGGCGGTGCATGCTGGGCCATCAACAGTGCCTGTGGGGTTTCACATGCCCACAGGCAAGATGGACCCCAGCAGACAAGAAGAAGACATGAAGAAGATGAAGACGAAAACCGGCGGCGAGCGAGATGGAACATGGAACAGGTAAGTCCCCAATTGAGCTATATGCCCGTGGCATATAGCCCAAAAAAAAAAAAAAATTTTCAGAGTGCAGAACCGCTTTAACACCATCTCCAAGATTATGGAAAAAGCTGTAGTACAACAGATTCAAAGCCACCTGGACACACACAAACTCCTGGACCCTCTACAATCAGGCTTCCGCCCGGGCCATGGAACAGAAACAGCACTCCTAAAGATATGAGACGACGCCCTCGAAGCAGCAGATGACGGAGAATCATGTCTCCTGGTACTGTTGGACCTCAGTGCAGCATTTGATACTGTGGACCACAATACTCTACTCATCCAACTCACAGAAGTAGCAGGAGTCACAGACTCAGTGCTACAATGGTTTGCATCATTCCTAGGAAATCGCTCTCAGACAGTGAAACTAGGAGGTTTCACCTCGGAAACTCAGGCAATCTCTTGTGGAGTCCCTCAAGGATCACCTTTGTCGCCAGTGCTCTTCAACATATACATCCGCCCATTTCTAAAAATAATCAGAAGATCAGACCTCTGCTTCCACTCCTACGCTGACGACACGCAATTATATTTTCGTATCACCGGACAAAAAGACCATCATCCAGGGCCGTTTTTTCCACTGGGCATGCTGGGCAGTTGCCCGGGGGCCCCACTTGCCTGGAGGGCCCCATCCAGGGCTAATCCTCAGCACTGCAATCTGCTGCTTAATTTGACTGACTGCACTGTTGCTCATTCTAGAATCACTTGCTAGAATCGCCGGCCGCCTGGCATCTAGCTAGCAACCAGTGACGTCAATCAGAGGCTGCGGCCGCCCCAGCATTCATAGCGCACCGCGGCCGCCCCAGCGGCTAGTGAACAAGCTCCGCCATGTTCTTCAGACAGCGTGGGAGAGGGAGCGGAAAGACGGCCCTTGATAGCTGGTGCTGCGTTGCTCTGCTGTGAGTGACACACTGTACTGCACCAGGGCCGGCGGCCTCAAGTAAATCTAACACTGTCTACTTAAGTTTGTTCAAGTTGTGCATCAAACACAGCCACTGTCTGTGCCCCTCAAAAGCTGCCACTGTGCCCAAACACTGCCGCTGTGCCCATCAAAGCTGTCACTGTGCCCATCAAACACAGCCACTGTCTGTGCCCATCAAAGCTGCACTTGTGCCCATCAAACACAGGCACTGTCTTTGACCCTCAAAAGCTGCCACTGTGCCCATCAAACACTGCCACTGTGCCCATCAAACACTGCCACTGTGCCCATCATACACAGCCACTGTCTGTGCCCATGAAAAGCTGCCCACTGTGCCCATCAAACACTGCCATTGTGCCCATCAAAGCTGCCACTGTGCCCATCAAACACATCCACTGTGCCCATCAAACACAGCCACTGTGCCCATCATAGCTGCCACTGTGCCCATCAAAAGCCTGCCACTGTGCCCATCAAACCGCTGCCACTGTGCCCATCAAAAGCTGTCTCTGTGCCCATCAAACACAGATACTGTGCCCATCAAAAGCTGCCACTGTGCCCATCAAAAGCTGTCAGTGTGCCCAAACACAGCCACTGTGCCCATCAAATGCTGCCACTGTGCCCATCAAAAGCTGTCACTGTGCCCATCAAACACAGCTACTGTGACCCATCAAAGCTGCCAATGTGCCCATCAAAGCTGCCAATGTGCCCATCAAAGCTGCCACTTTTTTTTTGTGCCATCAAACACAGCCACTGTGCCCATCAAAGCTACCACTGTGCCCATCAATCACAGCCAGTGTGCCCATCAAACACATGGCCACTGTGGCCATCAAAAGCTGTCACTGTGCCCATCAAACACAGCTACTGTGCCCATCAAAGCTGCCATGTGCATCAAACACAGCCTGTGTGCCATTCAAACACAGAACTGTGCCACAAGCTGCCACTGGGCCTTTCAAAAGCTGCCACTGTGCCCATCAAACACAGCCACAGATGGCCCTGTGCAGGAGAGCTTATTCTTTGAAAAAAAAAACAGACTTACTGGCTGGATCACAAGATGAAAATAGAAGAAAGGAAGCCTAAAAAAGAAAATACATACAGTCATCACACCCAAGAATTGGAAAGCTGCAATATAATAACTGGTTGCTTTGGGTTTAAACCAAATGCCGACTGCCCCACGTACATTTACTGCGGCAGGGAGGCCGCTCTGGGCAGAATCACACACATGTACGTGATTCCGCACTTCCGGATCTAGGGCGTGATTGGAAGACAGCGAGATAGCCAATCAAGGAGTCCCAGGGGACGAGATGGAAATTGTCCAATGATAACAAGAAAAAGCAGTAAAATAGATTCCCTGCAACAGAACCCCCCATTAACAACAGAAAACCCCCAGTCAACAATGGACTGCTTGTTACAATATACCCCTCCAGCAACAAATAGATCCCCCCATTCAACAACATAGATCCCCCCTGCAACATTGGGACTGCTTGCTACAATATACCTCCCAGCAGCATCAATAGATTCCCCCATTAACAACAGATACCCCACAACAATGACTGCTTGCTACAATATACCCCCGGCAGCAACAAGAAAATCTGACTGCAGCCAGCATCATAAGACCCTCCAACAGCCAGCAACAACAGACCTAAACCTCTCTCCCTCAACAGTAGGCCCACCTAAAAGACAAAAACAAAGTCTGATCCCCGGGAACATAAGACCACTGACCCTGTAGCAACAATCAATTATACCCCTGCAGCAACACCCCAGTGACCCTTTCCATTACATACATTGAGTGCTGGAGGTGCCGGTTCCTGCTGAAAAAAAAAAAGCCCTGTGTATATTCTTATATATAATATATATATAATAATATATATATATATATATAATATATATATATATATATATATAGAGCGTATAGATAGAGAGATCGATAGAAAATATAGATATATATATAATATATATATATATATTATATCATATATATATAGAATACATATATATATATACATACATACACACAGTATATATATATATCTCATGAATTATACACAGAATGAACATCCTATTAACCCCCTAGGGGATTGATAACAGATATAATTTCTTACTGTATAGATCCTATGATTCTACATCAATAAGTATGTAGTACTGTACTGAGCTGTAATCATAAATCCCATTGGTATCACGCCGGCACTTACAAATAGCACTTTATATTTACATTATTTTTTCTGGTTCATAATGGGATTTTTTATTTTATTTTTTTCAAATAACAATTTTTTTATTGAAAAAAACCGACCTTCGGCAGTGGTCATAAAGATGGGATTTTGTCTTCAATTGGTACAGCATTCTATTCTACAGGTTCTCTGCTTTTGGAAAATATATATCACTGGAGGACTTTTATATAATTTTCAAGTCCAAAAATGTGCAATTCATAATTTACACTTCAAAAAAAAAAAAAAAAACCCCTCTGTGGAACTGTGATGGTCATGTGACTTGTTTACTATGATGTCATAGTGAGCTAGGTGAGATAGGTGACTCTCCATGGAAACGAAATAGGAAGCTCAGTGCAGGTGCACCTGGATGGTCATGTGGACTCGGTTGCTAGGCAACCATCACTGTTCTCTTTCCACTGTGATGTCACTAACTGCTTCAGGCAGCATTATATGAATCAGAGACAGACCAGCTGCCACCAGAACTCTACTGAGTGTTGTACAGAGAAGACGCGATTTGCGAAGCTCTTGCGACTTGTAGCGTTTTTATTATTAGATTACAATGAAGCGATTTCGTAACCAAAATAAGGTACATCCTCTGGTCATCAAAGAGGAATCTACAGAGCAGAATAGGAATTCCTCCCCCCGAGGATCTCCAGCCTGCTTTACAACATGATGCCCAGCCCAATGTAGCTGCCCAGGGGAAGGGGTTATTGGTAGCAGAATTGTGGGAGGTATTAGGGCAGCTGGGCGCAGCATCAGAAGGTTTTTCAAAACCCAAAAAGATTGTTGAAAAAAAGCAACAGAAGACCCATCAGGTAAGGAAACCATAATGATCTATATAGTGTATATATAATATAAGGTAGGTATAGTGTACTATCTATTGTATATATAATATAAGGATTGTTGTCATTTCCTATACACATACTGGGATCAGCACTATATACCCGGATTAGAGTCTCCCCTATATACACAAATCTCTGATTATACATGAAACACATATTAGGCTCACTGCACCACAAGGCTATTTTTAGCCAAGTGGCAGTTATTTTTCAAATCCCAGCGGCCTCAGCTGAAAATAACTGTCATTTTTTTTTTTTTTTTTCAAACAAAATGGATGTTATTATTGTGTGTAAAGTTTGGAAATTGAGCCTATTGGAGGGGGCAAATTTACTATAATGTGAGCCTGTGCTGCCTATGGACATTTCAAGTAGAAATCTATCCATTTAAATGAGTATTAAACCCAAATCCAAAAATGTATTATATTGCAGCTTACTGATCATTAGATGTAATTGGCTGCATTCGTTTTGCATTAGTTTTCTTTTAAGGCTTCTTCCCCCTGCGTTTTTACCTGGTAATCTGGTTAGTAACACATCCCCTGTATTAAAGTGCCCCCCACTATTAGGCAGGAAGTACAGCCTACATATACAGTATAATAATATAAGCCAATATGGCTTCCCGCTTGTAGAAGATCAGTGGGCCAAGGCACCAAGATCTCAGCGCTGTGATCAGATTAGATTACTGTCTTTTGGTTACTGTCTTGAAGGCAGAAAAGTGTACCTGAAGGTTTAAGTCTGGTTAGCCAGAGGTTAGCTGTTAGAGACATCGTCACGGGGAACTTTCACTTACACTTGTTCTGGCACAAAAAGCCATGTACAAAGATTGAACTGCCAAGCAAAAAAATAACTAGTATTTTACAGGAAACACATGAAACCAAGAAATATTTAATAACAGACAACCCTTTGTTTCCCACTGGCAACAAAAGCCAATGTACAAAAGAAAAAAAATATCAACAATCACTATATATAATTAAAGAAAATTGTTTAAAATGTCCACAAATGTGTAACATAAATACATGATTGATGTATAAATAGCAGGACTAATAACTATTTCTTCTTTTCTCTCTCCAGGAGTAAATGATGTCCTGTCCTCCAGCGACAGAGAGCCAGCTCAACGGACTACCACCAAGGACAACCATCAAACTCCAACCACCCTACCTTCACATGGGTCATTCAACAGTGACATCAAGGGCAAGTCATGTGTGGTAATGCCAACAGTGCCGCCAACAGTGCCGAGAAGGAAAGGTCATGCGCAGTGGTCACAAACACTGGTGTGATGAAAGATCAGTCATGCCCAGTAGTCTCCAACAAGTATATCATGAAGGACCAGTTCCGCACAGTTTTCAACACTGTTGCCGTGAATAAGTCAGCCTTTTGGAATACCCCTACTAAACTTATACCACCACAAACCATAGCCAGTGATTTACCCTACAAAACTTTACCACCACAAACCATAGGCCATCTAATACAGTCCTATCCAACAGTGCCAAGAAGGACTGGCCATGCCCAGTGTTCAGCAAACTCTGGTCCTTCATGCACCAATCACGCACAGTTCTCACACTGTTTGCCTTGAAGGATAAGTCAGCCGCATGTATACGTTACACCCCTGACACCACCACAAACCATAGGCCATCTCCACCAGTCCCATCCAACAGTGCCAAAAAAAAAAGGACTGGTCATGCACAGCGGTCCCCAACACCAGTGCCGTGAAGAGCCAATCACGTACTGTGGTCCTCACCACCGTTGCTAAGAAGGATAGAGCATGCACCGTGTTACCCTCCAACACTAACACCAGCAAAAAACATAAATCATCTATACCAGTCCCAGTCAAGAAGGCCCGATCACCCACAGTGGTCACCAAGACAGGTGCCAGGAAAGATCGGTCTTGCATAGTGGTCCCCAATACCAGTGCCGTGAAGAGAGCACTAAAGATCGTCAACAATGCTGCCACGGTCCCTGCATATGCTGCAAAACTGCAATGTGCAAAACACTGGTGCCATGAAGGATCCGTCACCTTCAATGCTGCCAAATCGCTGATGCCATGTTGGATCGATCCACATGCAGTGCTGCCAAATGCTGGTGCCATGCAGGATCAGTCCACGTTCAGTGATCCCCATACCACCTGGTGTCGTGAAGGACCAGTCACCTACAGTGGCCCCCAAAACCAATGTCATATGGGACAAGTTATACAGACTGGCCATGGAAAAAGGCTTCACCTTCCATGAGATACTTTGGAGAGGGGGTCTTTCGGTAAGGTGATGTTGGCCTCTCATCCTGCCACTAGCAAGATGCTGGCGGTGAAGATAATTGAAAAGAAAAATTACCCTTATCCCAGGATTTGCCTTATAGAAAGTCAACTGCTGGAAAAAGTCAGAGACAACTTGTTTATTACCCATCTGTATGACTCATTCCAATCAAAGGTAAGTCATTTTATCTTCTATTTCTTTATCTCTTTCCTGTATTGAACTCCCCTACTGATCCTGACCCTCTTAAATAGTTCTGTAAATGGTGCCTTTTTTGGGAATCAAATGTAATAATGTGCCTCTTTTTTTTTTTCCACACAGGACCAACTTGTTCTTGTCATGGAATATCTGAGCGGAGGGGATCTCTCGCAACTGATCAACCATTCAGCTCCACTTCCTGAGGACACCATAAGGTAAGACCGATGACTGGGTCACACTAGAGTTGGGGGTGGCTGACCACTGAGGACAGGCAGTGACAAAGCCAGGCCCTTCCAACTCAGCCCCATCCATCCATACACCTATGATTATATAGGAAGAAGTCTGTTTAACTGTAGATTTAATTAGTCCTGTGATGGTTTTGAATGCTAATATATTTCTTTCTCCATTAAAATCTCACTGCGGACATACTATGCGGCCTGGAGTTCCTGCATTCTAAGAAGATCGTGCACAGGTAATGATTGCATTAACTGATTAACAATGGAGTATATAATGGGTCACTGTACCTAAATTATTTTTAGTTATGTGTAAATAATGATGGGAGGAATAATGCTGGAGGAATGGTGTTGGCTTCTTAAAATTTTTGGTGAATCGGGACAATTCCTAGTTATTTAGCCTTCCATGATGTCTCATTCCATCTGCTGCAGAAGTCTCAGGGCTCATGCCACAATCTATTATTAAAAAAATTCAGTAGGAGGCGTTAGAGTTCCTCATAATGAAAATATAGCAGGTGGGCGGGCTGAGAACTCAGTAAACAGCGATCCTACTGAAGGCAAATTTAAAAGAAACTGTTATCAACCCATAAATATTATGTCATATACTGTATATATAAAAAATATATTTTCCATCCTTAGTAAACTTGATATGCATAGCTCACCATCCACTTCTTTTCTTTTCAGAGATCTAAAGCCAGCTAATATTCTATTGGATGACGACGGACGTGCTAAAATTGCGATTTGGGTTTGTCAAAAAGCCGTGTTTCAGAATACACAAAGAATTCGAGAATATTGCCGGGACATTGCCTTACATGGCTCCAGAGGTAAGTAGCCTACAACTCGCCTGATATTAGACTTAGGTCATCTATTCAGATATACCAATTATCCTTATTGTATACATAAAAAGTTAAGTGGTGCTCCCCCTTTCACTAAATGGAGAATTTTTCCACTGATACTCCAGTGTTTTCAGTGGGTTTCAAGCCAGAACTTTATCCCCAACAAAAGGTGGGAAGTTTTGAGCAGCAGTGTTGAAGCTACTTTTGTAGGCCCAAATGGAGACATAAAAATAAGATAAAAGCTCATCCTGCTTTAGTCACTTTAACATAGTGAGGCTTCTGAACATTGAGTTGTTGGGGTCAACATACCTTTATAAAGGGGCACAAAACCACTCTCTCTAATTGTCATGTTGACACGGATGAACTTGGGTTCAGTCAGAACCTGGAAGTTCTGACCAACCCCAACCAATCAAATAAAACTGCCAATTTATTTTATCCACTCCACCTAACACAAAAAAAAAAGTTTTGACTATACATACACTTTAAACCCCACCTCCAATATTCACAAGCTCTGCCCCAGTTTGATGTCTTTTTGATCAAGATTTTGGAACTCCTGGCAGGCTTCCTATACCACATATGCCAACATGGAGTCATGTCTGTGCTTGAACCAACAATGTTCTCATACTTCTTTCTTATGTTTTTACAGGTCCTTCGAGAATTCCATACTATACCCTGGTTGATTATTTTTCACTGGGAATAATAGTATACGAGATGGCTGTAGGGAAACACCCGTTCTGGAAAGACCAGAAGCTCCACGGGAATGCTGAGGACAGTGAACTCTAAAGAATGTTTATTATCCACCAAAAATGAACCGTCATCTCCGTAACCTCATAGAAACGGGTAAGTATTCGTAGAGCTTTAGCTATTGGGAAGGTATAAAATCCTTTCCAGGTTTATATATATTGTTGTTAGGATTTTCAAAAATATAATTTCACATTCTTACCTAACACACATTTATGTAGATCAGGGGCCTCTATGTTTTAAAACAAAGGGCCAGTTTACTGTCTTTCAGACTTTAAGGGGGCCAGTCTGTTGCCAGTAGGAATAGAAAGTTCCCCAGCATTAGTAGAATTAACCCCTTCTTGCCGCTGCCTCTGGCCCTTTAAGAGCGCACTAAGAA
>CM053030.1:49794374-49831766 GCA_028564925.1 Lithobates sylvaticus
AAAGACATCTAAAGCCCCATACACACGGTCGGACTTTTTCATCAATTTGGTCCGATCGGACAAGGTTGTTGAAAAATCAGACCGTGTGTATGCACCATCGGACAGTGTTCGTCGGTTTGTCCGTCGGACAAAGTCTTATCTCCTGCTGGAAAGATTTCCCGTCAACCCGGTCCGATCACACCAAATCCGAGCGTGTGTACGCTTGTCCGACGGACAAAGTGCTACGCATGCTCAGAAGAAATTCTGTGACGGAAGCGCTCGGTCAGGTAAAACTACCTTTCCTAATCGACACAGCACATTCGTCACGCTGCAATGTTAAAATGTCTTTAATGCAGCGCATTCTCTTTTTCTTTACAATGCAACAAGAATGACATGTTTTAGCTGCTCCTATTCACCCGCACTTCTCACAAACTTACTTCTTTATTACTTTGCAGCATTTATACACTACATGTTTATTTTTACTCTGAACGGAAAAGAATCTTTGTTATTTTTTTACCATGATTTGTCTTTTTTTTTTTTTTTTTGGGGAATACATATTTGTATTTTTTTTTTTTTTTTTTTTTTGGAGGGGGGTTGTGTGTCTCAAATTACCAAAAACACATTATTTACATTTGTATTTCTTGCTTAAATTTACTAGGAGGTTGTTTGTTGTTGTTGCCCCTTGTTAATTCTACTTTAGGATTAGTGAAATGTACCAGCCTACTCAAAGAAAAACTGTCATTGTAGCAAAGTAAAACACAATAGTCAATGATTATTTCAAATCAAAAAAACCTTTATTTAGGTCACACCAACAAACCAAAGAGGAACGCAGCCATGGTGAAACTTGGGGAATTTGCAAAGTCTTGGCCCCCCACGGCAACCATCATTGTCCAAGCGTAGAAAATTGGGGGCCTGAGGAGTACGTATATTAAGGGGAGTGCAATCTGGTCGTGAAGTCCAAAGTATCCGGAACTGCAGCAGATGCCATCTAGGTCCCCAGGCTCTGGTACTACAAGAGGCTCCATCTTCTCTCACACCAGACTGATTGCAGGTCGTCACTCTCAGGTCTTCCTTCCACGCTTCCTTCCACGCTGTGGCTGTCGTGCTGGTGGGGTGGCAGAAGGAGGAGGAGGAGGAGGAGGAGGCGGAGCATGGTAGCTATGGCAAACATGTGTGAGTGGGGTCATCTCCCCAGCCCTACCCTTATTTAGGACATGGAGGATGAGCCCCTCACACATGTTGCGTTGCCCCACCTCCATACCCATCATTTTTGTGACAACCACCGAGCCAAAGGTCTCCTCGTCGGCGGGTGTGGCATGTAGGGAGTCTGAAGCCTCTCTGATCATGCGGAGCGCTGACTGTGCCGCATAATCCCCCCTTCTCGCCCTTTTGTAGGGAAGGCGGAGGAGAGGGATTTGGGAGTCAGTCAGGCTCCGAGGCCTAGCCCCCTCTTGGCTGCCACTACCCAGCTGGTGGCTGCCACTAACCCCTGCCTCCTCCTGACTGCCACCTTCCACAGCCACCTCCTGGCTGAGGTCTTCCTGTGTAGGAAAAAGGGACATAGTTTCAGTTATTTGTTCATCAAACACACACAATTCTCATCTAGTGACTGGTGCAAAATGTTTACAAATAGAAAACCATACAATTCTCAGCCCAGCAGTTTAGATTCTGGCCCCAAATGTCTCCCACACCACTGTCTGTTGATATGTCAAACACGTTAGGAACTAAGCAATTGGCGATCCTGAATTAAGTGAACATCATTCATTATTCCCATAAATGGTAACAAAACTACTATACCTGGAACAAGCTGGGCTCCTCCACCTCTTCCAGACTGGAAGGCCCAGGTTGCTCCTCGGAAGCCTCATCAGGGGTGGGCTGTGCGCAAGGAAGCGTGGAAGGAGGAGTTGAGGTTGGCTCCGTGACATCAGCCTGGTCCTTCAGAAAATGGAGACTCTGATAGTACCAGAGCTTGGGGACATAGACCTCATCTGCTGAAGTTGCAGTTTCCTCAGACTTCACGACCTTCTTCCTCTCCCTGATATACGCACTCCTCAGGCTGCCAATTTTCTTTCTAATATCATCAACAGTTGCCGTGGGGAACCTTGGCTTGACAAATTCCACAAGTTCCTCCAGGGCTGCGTGCCTCTTTGGTTTGTTGGTGTAATGTGGGTGTATACCCTGCCACAATATGGGAAAATCCCTGTATTTGGCAATGAAGAGGGGGAGAAAACTCATGTCGTTGAATCCCTTCATATCAATCTCTGCAAGACACAACAACACACCAAACCCTATAAATTATGTCAGGCTAAACTCTCCTAATCTTCTCCATAAAGAAGCCTCAAGTTCAAATCAGTCTAGGCTAGTTATGTACCAACGTTAAATTGTACCTTCGTTTGTAGCGATCGTCTCGTGTGAGTTTTCTCTCCCCTCGTCTCCCAGATCGTGGCTACGACACAGGCGTGTGACGTTTTATATACACTGCGCATGCTTCAAACTCCGCCCGCCCCTGACGATCTTTCTCGTCTATTCCCCACCCCTTCTCTTTACGGCGTAGTGGGGAGAGCACATGGCGGGGACACAGCAGGTGCGCCACAAATATCCCACCAACGAGGAGGAGGACGAGGAAAGTCCGGAGGCAGAAACGTCCCGATCCCGGAACCTGAAATTCAAGGCCTCCAATATGTCATTTGGAGAAATGTTGGAGATGGTGGACATATTAAAGAGGAGCGACTATGATGGGAAGTATGGGCCTTACCTCAACCCCAATGTCCGCAAGGCCAAGATCATGTCTAAAGTTGTGAGAAGGCTGTACAATAATTTTGGGGTACAACGATCCAAGGAGCAACTCAGGAAACGCTGGTCAGACCTGAAACTGAGGGAGGCCGATCAGTACAGAAAGATCAAGAGAATTCTTCAAAAAAGTAAGTAGTTGTGTTTTGTGTTTGATTTCTTGCTTGCATACTGCTCCATTGTGTTTTGATTTTTACCAAGTTGTACATTCCAAAATGGCCACTTTCAGGTTCGTCTGTGCATTCGATCGTACTCAGCCTCGATCTTTCTGCCACTGTCATGGTCGTGTGTGTGTGCATTCGATCGTACGCAACCTCGATCGTTCGGCCACTTATAATACGATGTTTGGTGTTTTTTTGGGGAAAGGAAGTTTGTTCTCACTAGAAATGTCATCAAGAATGTAAAGCCAATTTATTCAATGTAAAGGAGAGGTCACTCAGTAGCTGTTTACCCATCTGGACTCTAGAGCACTAGTGCTGGGACACCCAAACCCCCTTTTTATTATGCTTTTCCACACATGTGCTCCAGTGGATACTAGAGGGGGGTCTCCATCACACAAACTTCTACCAAAAAGCTAGTCAGTTTAGCACCTTTACAAAGTGACTTCATTCATGTAGTTGACATTTGTAACTGGCCAAACTAAAATAGTGTCCGTCACTTTCAAGCAATGTTTGTCATTTCCTATTTCTGCCCTCAATAGCTTGTGTTGCTAAATCTTCCTTTTGGACATTCTCATAGGGGAGCGAAAACTTGGGCCGTCTGAGGAAACCCCCAAACCAACACCTACCAAAAAAGGGGAAAGAGCAGAAGCAGAGGAGGAGGAGGAGGAGGAAGGAGAGATCATCGAACTTGGAGAAATTGTCACCACAACAGGTGAGTGTGGGAGAACACAGCTACTGGTAAGCTAATCCATGTATGGCTGCCTCATTTCCAACACCCCATTTTTGTTTGTTTGTGGTTTTTAGGTGACGTGGATGTTGTGGAAGAAAAATCGCACTTTACCACAGAGAGTGCCCACGTACTCATCGGAGAGATAATGGTCTGCAATAGAGATCTAGATTACATAAAGCAAAACATCAATGATGTTCAACAAAAATTGAAGAACATCATTGATGTTTTAGGAAAAATATGAAAACGCACCAAGTAATTAACACACATTTGTGCCAGCTTCAGAACACATTTGCAACTTAAAAACTGTCTGAAATTTGGAACATGCACACATTGTGTCCACATGTGCTAGCTCCCACCATGGTGGATGAATGGCAACGTTTTTTTGGGGGTGCAAACACTTTACGAACTACGAAAGTGGTTGTGGTGAAGGGGTTGCACCCCCAAAAAACGTCCATTCATCCCCATGATGGAAAATGGCACTTTTGAAGCTTCTAGGCATGTGTTTTACCATCTAATGACCATTTTCAGTCCCAAATTGTGTGCATGTTCCAAATTTCCACTTTTCGGGGGTGACCCCCCCATGTGATGAAGGCAAGATCAAACACACTTTGAACATATAGTCATGTCTGATCTTGTCTTCACTTTACAAAGTTGAACTTTCCAAGTTCCTAGGTTCTGTTTTGCTCCATGCCTGGTTTTACCAATTGCGGAATGTTTGTAAACAATGTTGTAAATAACCAAGATGTTGTCAGTTTTGGCGTGAAGATTGTAAACGCACTTGGGAATGTTTTCCTAGTAAACTTTTATTTTTCTAAATGTGTGGCTTCCTTATTTAAAAAACACAATGCATTATGTATGTAAAATGAAAAGGATATGGGGGGCAATGGGTGTTATTTACTAAAGGCAAATCCACTTTGCACTCCAATTTTCTTTCCCGGGGAACTTTTTCAATGCACTTGTAGAGCATAGCGGATTTGACTTATGTAAATGACACCCACAGTGCTTTGTACGAAAACACGGAGCACAGCATTTTGGAGAATACACACATGTCAGACCTGGTGATGAAAAGGAGTATTTTGGGTGTCAGTTATGCAGTACAAACCTTCTCTAGACCAAAGATTAGGTAGCAAACACACAACATGAGAATAATCTTTTTGGGAAGAAGAGACTGTTACCTCCTTTTGCCCAGAAAGTGCATTCCCACTGTCGAAGGCAAAGGGAAAAAATGTCAAAGTAAAATAAGCTAAAAAGAAGACTGAAATGACATGAAATCATAGGTTGGTTAAAATATCAGATTTATTAAAAAATGCCTCTCACACATCGTCAGGCAGAGCAATGGCCCCCCTACCCACAAAGTACTGCATATATTGGTCCCGGACCACACGGGCATTTAGAGGGGGCAAGCCTGGACGTGCCACTCGAAGGGCTGTGAGTTCGGCATTTGGAGGGCCCTCCACATCTGGGCCAACGGGCACCACATAGTTCCTGTTATGTCTTTTGAGGAAGTTGTGCAATATGCAACAGGCAAGAACTATGTGGTTCAGTTTGTATTCCGCCAAGTTAAATGCCGTCAGGAACAGGCGGAAGCGGCTGGCCAGGATGCCAAAAGCGTTCTCCACAACTCTTCTGGCTCTGGACAGCCTGTAGTTGAAGACCCTCTGGTCCGGGGTGAGGGTCCTCATCGGGAACGGCCTCATCACATGGGGAGTCAACGCAAACGCTTCATCTGCGACAAAGACGAAGGGGAGTCCTTCGGCATTCTCCTCTGGAGGTGGCAAGCACAGACTGCCACTTTGGAGACGCCAGTAGAACTCCGTGTGCGTAATGGCCCCACCATCCGATATCCGGCCGCCGTTCATCCCCACGTCCACATACATAAACTCGTATGTTGCCGACACCACCGCCAACATCACTACACTATTAAACCCTTTATAATTATAATAGTAGGACCCCGAGTTGGGCGGTGGGACGATGCGGACGTGTTTCCCATCAATTGCCCCTCCGCAGTTAGGAAAGTCCCAACGGCTGGCAAAGTGGGAGGCCACAGTCTGCCATTCCTGTGGCGTGGAAGGGAACTGTGGAGTGAAACAAGAAAAAAAAAATTAGTCACTTTGCACCTAAACATTGCAAGCAGATTAGACAATCAACATCTTGGAACAAGAGCATTGTCTAAAATTGGAGGCTGGAAAGTATTTGCACAGAAAAGTAGAGGCTCCCCTTCACAGATTACTCACCCCCCCATCAATCCCCCCACTTCTGATGGGCCATTGGCAATAACTAGGGGTTTTGGGGGGGGGGGGTGGTGGACAGCTAACCCTCTGCACTTCATTGATTGGCAAATGGCTCAATAATAATGTGGGCTAGTTTGGCCAGACCCTCTGTACTTAAAACTATTGGCCGGCCACAGGAAAGATCAAATAACATTTCAACCCCCCCCCCCCCCCCAAAAAAGGCAGGCACAGTGTGACATTATTAAATTACCAAGCAAGCTAATAGGAGGGAAAGAAGACAAAAAAATAGGAAATGGAATGTATGGAGGCAGTCCCTTGCACTACATGCTTTGCTGAATTCATCCCTAAAGATGCGCACTATAAAGAGGTAGGTATATAGTGTGTATGGACCTTGGGAAAGCCAGCAGATAAAGGATTGGTACCATCTGACAGAGCAGTTGGGGGAGGGGGTTCCTAATGAGTTTGCCCCCCCCCCCCCACCAAAAGAACAAAAAAAGGGGGCTCTACATGAAGTAAACCACACAGCAAACATTTGTGCATATTTTAGGGGGTGTTTTGGGGCAAACAATACTATGCAGCAGACAAAAGACATTGCTTAAGTGACTAGGCCATAGGTGTCTATTGGGGCAGAAGAGCATGCTGGTGAGGTAAGTGAAGGGAAAAATGCATGAAGGAGAAAAGGGGCACAGCATATTAGAACATATTGCAATCATGGTAATTAGGGAAGGAGGTCAAAAATACAAGTCATTAGCAAACAGAGCATACATAGAAGGGAATAGTAAAGTAGAAATGTTACCTTAATATAGTCCTCCTGCAGGACCTGAATGATGGCAGAACAGGTCTCTGGAATAATGATTCCCAGGGCCTGGGGAGAGATACCTGAAGAGAACTTCAAATCCTGAAGACTTCTCCCTGTCGCCAAGTACCTCAACGTGGCAACAAGCCTCTGCTCCGGAGTAATGGCTTGTCTCATGCAGGTATCCTGCCGGCTGATAAAGGGGGTCAGCAAAGCCAAAAGACGGTGAAAATCGGGGTCCGTCATCCTGAGAAAGTTCCTGAAATCATCAGGATTATTCTCCCGGATCTCACGAAGCAAAGGCATGTGCGAGAACTGGTCACGCTGAAGCAACCAATTCTTGGTCCACATACTCCTCGTCACTCTGTTCATGGACGGGTCTTGGGTCAAAGCTAAAAGCCCGACACCAATTCCGCGTACAGCACGAACTCGGCGACGAGTACGCACGGGAAACATCGCTCAGAAGGTCACAAAAGGTCGGCTGGTCAGAACGGACAAACAGAAAGCACCGATAAACAGCAAGGCCTGAAAGAACGAAGTGAATACCAGCAACGAGCAGACAATAAGCAGTGCAAATCAAAGCGTCCTATATCAAGATATAGGCCGCAATGACCAACAAATGCGAACTGACTACACGCACTAATAAACAGATACGCACGACAAGCACAAACTGAAGAGCAGTAACGATCTGAGTCAGAAAACTGAGAAGCGCGAATCTTAAGTCACCAAACTTCCACTAACTCTCGATAAACACGGGATCAGCAGAAGGAGCCCAACGGGTGCCTGACGTGGTGCTGAACTTCCCTTTTGTAATCTCGTGGACGACGACTTACGTCACGACGTTCTTCCGGACCGGATATTCCGACAACGTAGTCCGACCGTGTGTACGCAACGCCAACATCGGACAAAGTACGTCGGACAAAGTCCGACTGACCTGGTCCGCGGATTGTCCGAGCGTGTGTATGGGGCTTTACAACCTGTGTGGCTATAAATGCTAGAATATTTTCCTTATCACTCATTAGAACTGAAGAATTGAAATAAGCTACGAAACGTCTTCATTATACAGAGCATAAGCCTAGTTGAAATTGACTAACTACTATTGCTGTACTATGAGAGATTTCACATACATTCCTGCTATTGTTTATTATACTTCATTATTGTTTTCAAACATATCTTCAACATAAATTATTACACAGAGGTAAATCAGCACAGCCTTAGGGAAAAATATGAACTAGAGGAAGTGAGTAGTGCCGCCTCACCTACGCCAGAAGCTGCGTCACCCTGTCAGGGATGTGACACCATCTATCTACAATGATCTCTAACTAATAACCCGGATTTGTGGTTTTCCTCACACAGAAGTGAAAATTAAGAACATCCATAATGAAGACGTTAACTGAGGATTCTTTCATTCAGTTAGTCATTTAATTACATTACTCTTATATCTTCCAAAATGGGACGTGACAGTCGCCTGCATGAACTGCCTTAATTCCTATTGTTATTGAACTATGTTTAGGGAGATTACAACAATTTTTTTAAAATTCTGCCCATTTAGATACCTGATATCAACACAATCCCTGTAAAATTAGGACTTACACTTTGTTTTAATAACAATATGATTTTATTGAGTGTGTGTGTGGGTATATGTATATATATATTTTTTAGGGTTACAATCACTTGAATATCATCATTGTACATACTGTAAATAAATAAAACATCCCCTAGTGTGTTTTTGTAGCCAAAATTAATATACCCGGTCTTATTTTTGGGGAAATGTACATTACCCACACCTGTCCCCTCTACTCTGTTTGTTACCCACTCCTGACCCCTGTACTCTGTACATTACATTCTCCTGATCCCTGAACTTTGTACATTACATTCTCCTGACCCCAGCACTATTTACATTACACACACCTGTCCCTTGTGTGTTACCCATTCCTGACCCCTGCACTCTGTATATTGCATTCTCCTGTCCCCTGCACTATGTATTACACACACCTGTGCCCTCCACACTGTTTGTTACCCATTCCTGATGCCTACAGTCTGTACATTACATTCTCCTGACCCCTGCACTTTGTGCATTACATTCTCCCGACCCCTGCACTTTGTACATTACATCCTCCTGACCCCTGCACTATGTACATAACAGACACCTGACCCCTGCACTTTGTACATTACATTCTCCTGACCCCAGCACTATGTACATTACACACACCTGTCCCTTAAGTGTTACCCATTCCCGATCCCTGCACTCTGTATATTGCATTCTCCCTGCACTATGTATTACACACACCTGTGCCCTCCACACTGTTTGTTACCCATCCCTGATGCCTACAGTCTGTACATTACATTCTCCTGACCCCTGCACTATATACATAACAGACACCTGTCCCCTCCAGTCTGTGCGTTACCCACTCCTGCCCCCTGCACTTCTGTACATTGCACACACCTATCCCTTTCACTGTGCATTACTCACTCCTTACCCCTCTACTCTGTACCTTACATTCTCCTGACACCTGTGCTATGTAAATTACACACACCTGTCCTCTCCATTCTGTGTGTTACCCACTCCTGATCCCTGCACTTTGTACATTACATTCTCCTGACACCTGCACTATATACATTACACACACCTGTCCCCTGTGTATTACCCACTCCTGACCCCTGCACTCTGTATATTACATACTTCTCCCACTTGCACTCTGTTTATTAAATACTTTTGAACCCTGTGCTCTGTACTTAGACTCAAGCTTTAGGCCCCCTTCCACAATTAGTGTAATTTTGCTACAGTATGTTGTGTGCGCCTCCTCATTTTTCTCCGCTGGTTGCCTGTAAGCCAAGAAAAGGGTTTGGAGGGTATGCTGGAGGGGGATTGGGGCCCTGTCAGGAAGGCTCTGTGGGGCCCCATGATTAAAATGATAACCAGGACAAACAGAGAGGGTGAATCACCTCAATGGGGAAACAAACCCTATTTAAACACTTGGCAGGGGTTCTAACCCTTTAAAAATGTTTTGATTAGAGTTAAACTTTGAAACAATGTTTTCCTCTTTGCTCCAGCTCTTGAACTTCTCAGCAACAAATAACACACTATTGCATATGTGGCTTCACTCTCACTCCCGCCACTAGACTTTATTCTTCATGCATACAACAAAAATGTAATATATTGCAGCTTATCAGTCCTTAGATGTGGTGGCTGCATCCGTTCCCTTTATTTTCACCTGGTGATCCTGCCAATTATACACTTTCTATGCCAGGGTGACAAAACTCACTCACCATACTTGGGAGGAGCGGCGTTGTCACCCTAGGCCGCTCTCCTGCTTGGATTTCATACTTTCCCTCCTCTCCTCATCTCTATTACATAAGGAGGAGGTGTTTTGTAGTTCAGAGAAGATAGATGGGACATTGTTTAGGATTTCAGCTCAGTGCATAGGAATTTACAAGGAGGACACTGGAAATCTGACAGGATCAACAGGTATTTTGCTGTAATTGCAGAAAATGTTCTGGAAAAAACAAAACAAATGCAGCCACCACTTCTAAGGACTAGTAAGATGTAATATATCACATTTTTATTGTTGGGTTTAACCACTTCCGGACCGCCGATATGTTCTTACTTTGAAGGAGGGTATCGTTTTTGGTGGCAGCTAGCTGCAATAACCCCGGGATCCTTTCGGCCGGCGGTCCGCTACAAGATAAAAGTGGTCTATGCGGCGGATTCGCCGCAAGCTCTCTTTTATCAGCTGTGAGAGAGGGGCCCTCCCAACGCGCTCCGGTGCTCTCCGCTGCTTACTGGAGCCATCGGCAGCGGCGGAGGCGATCGGTCCTCTCTGTGGCTGGGCATGGAGACGAGTGAGGGGGGGAAGATGGCCCCACCTGTCTCCATGACATTGCAGGGCGGAAGCAATGTCAAAATGTCACTTCCGCCCATAGCTATTAAAGGGCCATTTTTTTTTAATCATTTTTTTTTTAATCATTTTTTTTTTGCATTTTAGTGTAAATATGAGATCTGAGGTCTTTTTGACCCCAGATATCATATTTAAGAGGTCCTGTAAAGATTTTTTCTATTACAAGGGATGTTTACATTCCTTGTAATAGCAATAAAAGTGACACCATTTAGATTTTTTATAAAAACTGTGTAAAAATAAAAAATAACAGGTAAAATGAATAAAATGAACGAGCTCTCGTGCAAACAAACCACACATATGAGGTATCGCCATGATCGGTAGAGCGAGAGCAATAATTGACATGTTGGGTATCAATTTGCTCGGTGTAACATTATCTTTTACAATATAGAAAAAACAAATTGGGCTAACTTTACTGTTGTCTTATTTTTTAATTAAAAAAAGTGTATTTTTTCCCCCAAAAAAGTGCGCTTGTAAGACCACTGCGCAAATACGGTGTGACAGAAAGTATTGCAACGACCGCCATTTTATTCTCTAGGGTGTTAGAAAAAAAAATGTATAATGTTTGGGGGTTCTAAATAATTTTGTAGCAAAAAAAAATGTTTTTAACTTGTGAACACCACATCTAAAAAAGAGGCTCAGTCCTTAAGTGGTTAAATATCCTTTTACCTTAGTGCTATAGACTAAACTCTTTTGAACAAGACCCACTTGCCTTGTGTTCTTATGTACTGTATATCTTCTGATGTTACACTCTTGTGTTCAGGTTCTCGCTATAATGATGGACGAGTTCACGGATGTGGAGATTTTCTGCGACATTCTGGAAGCAGCTAATAAAAGGAACGTATTTGTCTACCTGCTCCTGGATGTCACCAAACTGCAAAGCTTCAATGAAATGTGTGAGAAACTGCAGGTTGAAGACATCCATCTTAAGGTATGGGACATAGGCTTCCATCATTCCATACAGGGGGTAAAATAACCTCTCCTAACCTCCCTCTCCTAAACGCAAGAGAATCGCACTCAGGCCGCAAAGCGCACAAAATCTTGCTGCGTTTTGCCTTTTCCTGCGGCTGGCGGTCAAAGTAGTTCAAGTGTACATGAAGCCTAAAACTGTGTACAATGCGGCTGATAAGGCAGTACAGCCAGCCCTCCTGTACTGGGCCCGGACCCCATCAGTTCAAAAGGGGGGGAGGCCATGGCACCTGCTGAGCAGGAGGGTCAGCTGTACTACCTTACTGCAGACAACGATCCTCTTCAGCCTTCCTCTGCAGTGCTGCCGGCTTCTCTTCCTTTCCCTCCCTCCAGCTGTGCTGCAGGGGATCAGTTCTTGCATCAGTGCCCCCATCCCTCTGCTTTCCAGGCCCCCCTGTGCACCTTTTTGTACAGAAAACGAGAGCACTGCATATTGAAAAGAGAAGGTCATTTTAATAACATTCAAATAAAACTGCTTGTGTAGTAACTCCATAGCTCCCAACTGTCCCTGATTTCGAGGGACTGTCCCAGATTTGGAGCAATGTCCCTCTGTCCCTCATTCCTCCTCATTTGTCCCTCATTTTGGTCTGATCTATATAGTTGTATATAAAATACACTTTTTATCTTTCAAAAAGTGTTTCCCAGTGCTAAACCTTTCATCCAAATTCTAAATTGCTGCATTTGTAAATTTTAAAAGCCAATATAAAGGAATAGTAGTGGTAAAAAAAAGTCATTTTTTTTGGTTAATTCTCCTTTAAGGGGGGTGTGTCAGGGGGCGTGTCCTATGCCTACATATGTTTGTTAGTAGGTGGCCCTCATTCCTATCTCAAAATGTTGGGAGGTATGAGCAACTGTATAAGCTACATTTTTTTCCATGAAAGTGAAGTTTCCCTTACTAACTTACTGATTTTGGCATTTCCAGAATATTTGCGTCAGGAGCGTAACTGGTGATGTGTACTGTGCGAAATCCGGCAAGAAATTCTTTGGTCAGATCCATGAAAAGTTCATCATATCGGACTGGAGATGTGTCCTATCAGGGACATACAGGTGGGTGCAAAACTAACATTGGTATCAGTATTATATATATTGTAAAATTTGTTCTATACTATACAATACTAAAGGTAGAGGACATAACTTGGGAATTCTAGGACTTGACTTTGTATTAGGGTCACCATACACCTTCTAATCTGATCCTACAATCTTTGGACGATCAAATTTAGATCTAACAAAACTATGTTATACGAGGATCTACCTAATCCATCCAATCGTGGTGTATCCAACCAGGAAGGCCCTTGCTCTACATAGTTGTCTGTAGATCTAAAGAAGATTGTACAATTGGATCCCAACATGTGTGCCGCATACACACAACCGGACTTTCCGGCAGAAAAGGCCTGACGGAATCATCCGATCGTGTGTGGGATAATAAAAAAAAAATGACGACGGACCTAGAAATAGAACATGTTTCAAATCTTTCCGACGGAATCAAAACCGTTCGTCTGTATGCTGGTCCGACGGACCAAATACGACGCAAGTGCAGTTATTGGCTACTGGCTATTGAACTTCCTTTTCTAGTCCCGTCGTACGTCATCACGTTCAAAACGAACAGACTTTGGTCCGTTTGTGTGTGGGCAAGTCCGTTCGTTCGGTCCGGTCTTGTGTGGGCAAGACCGTTCGCTCGGAACTCCGTCGGAACTCCATCGGGAAGACCGCCGAAGTTTATTCTGGCGGAAAGTCCGGTCGAGGATTTAGACGGGGAGAAGAAGGTGCAGGACTGGGAGCTAATTTAGGTGTACTGTATGCAAATGCATAGCTCCCAACTGTCCCTGATTTTCGAGGGACTGTCCCTCATTCGGAGCAATGTCCCTCTATCCCTCTTTCCTCCCCATTTGTCCCTCATTTTGGTCTGATCTATATAGTTGTATATAAAATGCACTTTTTATCTATCAAAAAAGTGTTTTCCAGTGCTAAACCTTTCATCTGATTTCTAAATTGCTGCATTTGTAGATTCCACAAGCCAATATAAAGGAAATGTAGTTGTAAAAAAAGCACTTGTGGGTTTAACCAATCTTGTTTTTTTTTTTGTACAATTCTCCTTTAAGGGGCGTGGCAAGAGGTGTGTCCTATGCCGGCATACTTTTGCTGATAGGTGTCCCTAAATCTCAAAAAGTTGGGAGGTATGCAAATGTACCAATAAGGAACATGCTGTAAGAAGTAGGAGTGAGCAACAGGATGGCCTCACCAGACGCTGGCTGCTCTTCCACTATTCATTTAGCTGGCCTGGTTTGGCAACAGGACACCCACTTTATCACTTCAGTCTATAAACAGAAAGTGGTGTCACCCTGGTGTTGCTGTGTCACAAAACTGTCAAAGCTGTAATGGACAGAAATTCAAATAATTTGTCAGGTATACAAGCGCCCTTTATCCACATTAACGCTTCAGCGTAGGGAATGAGGCTTTTTTAATGCACATTTTTGCAAGTGATTTTAATAGTGAAGTGCCATACAGGAGTTTCTTTGGAGCAGGATCGCGTGTTTTTGGCCCCATAGACCGTTATTGTGGGAGTGTCTAAAAAATAGACATGTGCATGACGAAAAAAAATTGTTTTGTTTCGTTTTGATTCGTTAATCAAGTTATTTCGTTTAGTTCAATTTGGTTGATTCGTTCAATTCGTATTCAGAATTTTCCTTCGAATTTACCGATTTTTTTTTAATAGGGCATACAGGTATGTCCCCTTTAAGATGCAGCATTGTGGGTGCGCCGCCGGAGTGGAAGAACGGGCATTTCCCAGTTCTGCCTAGTGATATGACAGAGATCACTGCTCTCTGTGATCGGGAGCAGTGGTCGCTGTCATGTCAGTGGTAGCCCATCCCCCCCAAATTAGAATCACACCCTAGGACACACTTAATCCCTTGATCTCCCCCTAGTGTTTAACCCCTTCCCTGCCAGTGTCATTTACACAGTAATCAGTGCATTTTTATAGCACTGATCGCTGTATAAATGACAATGGTCCAAAATAGTGTCAAAAGTGTCCGATGTGTCCGCCATAATGTAGCAGTCACAATATAAAAATCGCAGATCGCTGCCCTTACTAAAAAAAAAAAAAAAAAAGAATAATAAAAATGCCATAAAACTATCCCCTATGTTGTAGACGCTAGAACTTTTGCGCAAACCAATCAATATACGCTTATTGCGTTTTTTTTTTTTTAACCAAAAATATGTAGAAGAATACGTATCGGCCTTTAATGAGGAAAAAAATTGTTTTTTTATATATTTTTGGGGGATATTTATTATAGCAAAAAGTAAAAAATATTGCTTTTTTTTTTCAAAATTGTCGTTCTTTTTTTGTTTATAGCGCAAAAAATAAAAAAAATGCAGAGGTGATCAAATACCACCGAAAGAAAGCTCTATTTGTGGGAAAAAAAGGAAATCAATTTTGTTTGGGTGCAACGTCGCACGACCGCGCAATTGTCAGTTAAAGCGACGCAGTGCCGAATCGCAAAAAGTGCTCTGGTCAGGAAGGGGGTAAAATCTTCCGCGGTTAGAAAATACAATACTCATATTTTATAGCAGATGTACATTACTGTACACAGTGCTGATTTTGGACCTTCTGTTCTGTTTCAACTAACAGACTGAACATTAGTTTTAATATAAATATGGTTTCCTTCTTTGTTCATTTTTTTATTTTTTTTTGGAGGACAGGTACTTATGTCATGGCGTGATAAACCTGAAATATTATATAGGACACCCCTGCTCCAGTTTGATACATTTTGTACTTTTTATAGTTTTATATCACCTGTAATTATTTCTTTTATAACGTATTTATCTCCCATCTTGTCTATGTAAATAGAAGAATAATGTTTATTAGATGAGGGAAAGCAACAGCGATGTGAATAGAGACTTCAAAGCTCGTGTGTAATCTAGAACTAATAAACACAGGAGTTTTCATCTTGTTCCTTCTTTCTGAGAATCATGTATAATTAATGAGACAGGTGGAGGTGTACTCTGCCGCGGGCACAGGGTGTGGGATTCGGGTGGGTTGTGCCACATGCTGTGTTTGTATAACCGCCTGTTGCCCCAGTGCTGGTCATAAACAGCAATCAGAGTCGGCAGAAAAATGTTATTTCAACTCCCTAAAATTCGCTATATTCTCCGTCAGTTAAAGAATTACGGATTGATCTGGGAAGGTATTTAAAGTTTGTAGTAAAAAAGCCGATGGGTGAAAAAGATGCGAGGAAAAAACATTTTGTGTACAAGCGATTCAACTCAAAATTAGGATGAAAGTATTTAACCACTTGCTTACTGGGCACTTAAACCCCCCTCCTGCCCAGACCAATTTTCAGCTTTCGGCGGTGACGCACTTTGAATGACAATTGCGCGGTCATACAACACTGTACCCAAATGACATTTTTATCATTTTTTTCCCACAAATAGAGCTTTCTTTTGGTGGTATTTAATCACAGCTGGGTTTTTATTTTTTGCTAAACAAAGAAAAAAAAGATGGAAAATTTTGAAAAAAAAAAAAATCATGTTTAAATGTTTGTTATAAAATTTAACAAACAGGTAATTTTTCTGCTTCATTGATATGCGCTGATGAGGCGGCACTGGTGGGCACTTATAGGCTGCACTGGTGGGCACTAATAGGCTGCACTGATGGGCACTAATAGGAACAGTTAAGGTGGCACTGATGGGCACTGATAGGCACAGATAAGGTGGCACTGATGGGGACAGATAAGTCGGTACTGATGGGCACAGATAAGGCGGCACTGATGGCTACTGATAAGATGGCACTGATGGGCCCTGATGGGTTGCACGGATGGGTGGCACAGATGGGTGGCACTGATGGGCACTAATAGGTACCACTGACAGATGGCACTGATGGGCACTGATAGGTGGCACTGATGGGCAATGATGGGTGGCACTGATGGCACTGATAGGTGGCACTGATGTGCAGCACTGTTCTTGAGGCACTGATTGTGGGCACTGATAGGCGACACTGTTGCCTACTGCTAGGTGGCACTTGTAGGGGGCATAGGTGGTCACTGGTGATCTGGCGGCAGCTCGCAGTGATTGGGACTGATGTCCCTCTCACTGCCGCCAGTGATCGGCTGTGTTGACATCACATGATAAGCTGTCATTGGCAGACAGCTGATCAGATGGTAAGGGGTCTCATAGACTCGCTGATCACAGAGCGCACTGCGCGCGCCCTTCAGGGGGCGCGCAGGCTGCTCGTGCACGGGACGACGTCAATAGACGTAGTCCCGGCAATGCAGGTCCACGCTGTAGCCGTCATTCGGCTATAGCGCGGATCTCAAGTGGTTAACCACATGCCAGAGTAAGCAAATCTAATACAGGAGAGGAGCCTGTAATGAGTAAGGTAAGGCTGGAATTTAGCTTTAAAGCATCTGGAAATTTTTATACAATAAACTATTTTCATACAAGGGAACCTTTTTTTTTTTTTTTTTTTTTTTAAGAGCGGAGCTCTTTATAGTTTATATCCTTCAGTCAAGTATTTAATATGTGAGATACATTTATTTATTTTCCCTGATCCGAAAAAATGATACCTTAGCATTCCATAATCACAAGCCCTAAAGAGATGGATTAAAGGATCCATAATGGATATAATGACAGGATGGTGTAACATTGGCATGTTAAGGTGTAATTTAGGAAAAGCTGTAAAATTTCACCTTTAATGTTGCTTAATTAGGTTCTGCTGAAATAGCCTGGAGTGAGCTAGTGCTGGTTTAATGCAAATATTAACGTGTACCAAAAGAGGACATATAGAAATTATTATTTTTATTATCAGGGCTTTTTTTTCAGCGGGAACGTGGGGGGAACGCAGTTCCGGCACCTCCAGCACTGAATGTATCTAATGGCAAGGGGTGCTGGGGTGTGCTGGAGGGGTCTACTGATGCTGGCTGCTGGGAGAGCTATTGTTGCTGGAGGGGATCTGTTTTTGTGTGGTGGCCTATTGTTTTTGGTGGGGGAATCTATTGTTGCTGGGGGAGGTTATGTTGCTTGGGGGGTCAACTGCTGCTGGAAAGGATCTACTGTTAAAGGAGGGGTCTTTGTTTCTGGCTGCTGGAGAGTCTATTGATGCTGGCCGCTGGGAGATCTGGTCTTGCTGCCGGGGTCTATTGTTGCTGAGATGATATTGATTTGTTGCAGGGGTCCTATGTTGCAGGGGTCCTATGTTGCAGGGGTCCTATGTTGCTGGGGGGTCTATTGTTGCTGAGGGGGGGTATATTGCTGCTGGCTGCAGGGGATCTATTGTACTGCTTTTCTTGTTATCATTACCAATTTCCATACAAATTACTGACATAATCATACTTGGCTCTGTATTCTCTGAATGAGACGGTGCTAAAAGGTGGGTAGGGGGTACAACCAAGAGATGTTGCTCGGAGGTGGGTAGGGGGGCAGAGACAAGAAGTGACTCAGTAGGTGGGAGTTCCGGCACCTATTCTCCTATGAGAAAAAAAGCCCTGATTATTATTATTACAATACAGGATTTATATTTTTGAGAAGTTTGCGCAGTGCTTTACAATATACTGTAAAGCGAGACAGTAGAGTTACAATACAGTTCAATACAGAAGAATTAGGTGGGCCTTGCCCATGAAACTTACAATCTAAAGATTGTATAATGACTGAGTAATGAATATTTAAAACATTGTAAGTGGATAAAGAACCTTAAAGCCCAAATGAGGTTGAAATAAAGCAGTTAGATAGTGTGCACAAAGGTTATATTAAAAATTAATTTACTGTACTTAGTAGTTCCATTGCTCTCAGCACCAGCCCATATTTCATGGCACAGGTAGCAGGTTGCCGTCAAGGGCCACTGTGTGTAAACAGTGGTCCCTCTGCAGTGGTACAACACGCCCCCTCTGCTAGTCACAGCTAGAGCTCTCCAATCAGAAAAGCTCACATTCTGATTGCAACACTCTACCTGTGACTAGCAGGAGGGCATGTTGGACTGCTGCAGAGAGACTGTGGCTTCCACATGTTTTTTTTATGAATACTGTTTCTTTACAACCAGAGTCTTCCAATGGCTATAGTTACATAGTTACATAGTAGGTGAAAGTCCATCAAGTCCAACCTGTGTGTGTGATTATATGTCAGTATTACATTGTATATCCCTGTATGTTGTGTACCGTTCAGGTGCTTATCTAATAGTTTCTTGAAACTATCGATGCCCCCCCCCCCCCCGCTGAGACCACCGCCTGTGGAAGAGAATTCCACATCCTTGTCGCTCTTACAGTAAAGAACCCTCTACGTAGTTTAAGGTTAAACCTCTTTTCTTCTAATTTAAATGAGTGGCCACGTGTCTTGTTAAAATCCCTTCTGCGGAAATTTTTTATCCCTATTGTGGGGTCACCAGTATGGTATTTGTATATTGAAATCATATCCTCATATCCTCATATGCTCACAGTCAGGGGCGGGACTGTGAGAGGAGCCGAGACTAGCCGAACTCGGATTTCTTTATGTTGTCGGCGCTCGGCTCCTCTCGCAATCAGTGGAGGTGGGGGGACTGCGAGAGGAGCCGAGACTAGCCAAAAATACACGCGGCTTTCGGTATATCAGCTCCGCTCGCTCCCTTCTTAAAAATCAGCGGGAGATCGGCCGGGATCGGCGTATAACACGCACCCAAGATTTTCCCCTGATTTTAAGGGGAAAAAAGGTGCGTGTTATACGCCGATAAATACAGTATCTACAGGTGATATTTGGGAAGGGACCCGAGGGAGCATCATCCTTGCCTAGGTGAGGAATGATTGAGTGGAAGTGAGAACCACTTAAAAAAAGATACTTGCCCCCCCCTAAAAGAATGCTGCAAATATGTAATAGGATGGGGAAGAGGAAGAGAATGATAGCAAGATTTATTTTTGAGTTATGTTTTGCTATAAGTCCTTAAATCCTAATAAAGACTACATGAGCTTCTCCAGCTGTCACAGCTTCAGGGATACATCTTTTCGTTTCAGAGAATGACGTTACATAAACTAGGTGATCATTTCTTTCATATATGCTGCACAGGGGTCAGCAGAGCCCATGCCAAAATCTGAGAATTACACAGGAATCCTGACAGTTGCATTCTTCTCTCTTGCTTGGAACCTGGGGCTGTAGCTTACAGTTTATAAAACTGGTTATCTGAGAACTGCTTCTTGACAGTGACAAATGGCCCCCTGAAACAGGCTAGGGAACACTGAGGAGCTTGGGGGGAAAAACAGTTACATTTTCAAACTGGGATAGTGAAGGATAGGTGTAGGCGATAAAATGGATCAGTCAGTGACCATTAACCCCTTCAGCCCCGGACCAATTTGCAGCCAAAGGACCAGGCCCCTTTTTGCGATTGGGCACTGCGTCGCTTTAACTGACAATTGCGCGGTCGTGCGACGTGGCTCCCAAACAAAATTGGCGTCCTTTTTTTCCCACAAATAGAGATTTCTTTTGGTGGTATTTGATCGCCTCTGCGGTTTTTATTTTTTGCGCTATAAACAAAAATAAAGCAATTTTGAAAAAAATGCATTATTTTTTACTTCTTGCTATAATAAATATCCCCAAAAAATATATAAAAAAACGTTTTTTTTCCTCAGTTTAGGCCGATACGTATTCTTCTACATATTTTTGGTATAAAAAAAAATCGCAATTAGCTATTATTGATTGGTTTGCGCAAAAGTTATAGCGTTTTACAAAATAGGGGATAGTTTTATAGCATTTTTTATTAATATTTTTTTTTTTTACTAGTAATGGCGGCGATCAGCGATTTTTATTGTGACTGCGACATTATGGCGGACACATCGGACATTTTTGACACATTTTTGGGACCATTGTCATTTATACAGCAATCAATGCTATTTAAATGCATTGATTCCTGTATAAATGACACTGGCAGTGAAAGAGTTAACCACTAGGGGGCGGGGAGGGGTTATGGTCTGTGACGTGTGTGTTTTTTTTACATTAGGGGGCGTGGCTGACGTCTGACATCACTGATCGGCTTTCCCGATGACAGGGAACAGCCGATTAGTGACAGGCGGGGAGAGGTGTATTTACACAGACCTCTCCCGTTCTTCAGCTCTGTGACCCGATCGCGGGACACCAGCCCGTGTGTGACCCCATGGCTAGGCAATTAAAGGGGACGTATATATACGTGCTTTTGCCTAGCCGTGCCATTCTGCCGACGTATATGTGCAGGAGGCGGTCGGGAAGCGGTTAATATGTAACCACCTTACTAATACTGTTGGGTTTGATCAAGAAGGATGTTGGGTTGTGTAGACACACCTGCCTTTGTTTTATGGAAGAGTATACCAAGACTAGAGATTGAAGAGTCAGACTCAGGTCATATCAACAAATGCTGACTAGTTCACAGTCTTGAGAGCACTCAATCAGCAATGAACGGAAGTGTCTGCTTGGATAAGTAATAATAATAAAGTAATAATAATAAAGTGCCTTCAACATTTTGGAACACTCCAGATGAATCTGACTAATAAGTACTACTAGCTTTCCAATGACCTGGATAAATAAGACCCTTCACAATCAACAATGACGTTTTTTTTTTTTTTAAAACAAAAAGAGGGGTTTGGGACTTTAAATGAGGTGTGTAGGATCACACATCTCTATCCCTAAATCTATATGCAAGAAAGAGAGGGTTTGAGACTTTAAATGAGGTAGGTCTAGCATGGCTCAAAGATGAGTCAATGTAAGAAGACATGTTTTATTCAATACATTAAAAAACATGACGTAGCAAAATGAGTACATGCATGGTAAACAAGCATATCAATCACATATTATTAACCAGATATTAATGAAAATAATCATAGCAACTTAGAGATGACTTAAACCGTGCAGGTTTAGGAGATATCCGGGGGTAGCTACAGGTAAGCCTTATTATAGGCTTACCTGTAGCAAAAAGTGGTTGTACAACCACTTTAAACTTTAGTGCCTCACTGAAATGTTGTTTTCATACTAATTTTGTTTATTAACGTTTGAAGGAATAAACACAATATGGCACAGCTATGTAACTATGGTTCAGGGTGTGATGGAAATAATAAAAATAAGTATGATGTACAAAAGTTATTACAATTCGTCAATTTAGGCATGGAGGGTACAATACAGCAGTATAGTTTGGAGTAAGTTATCTCAATATCATATAGTGAAAGAATAGGGTTGTAAGTCACAATCATAAAATAATAATTTGGGGTGGCCTAAGCCTTGAGCTACCAGGTGGATAGGATCAAGCGGAGAGTAGGGGATTGATAGGATCGCATGTCCATGTAGATTATGGATGTAGGGGCAGTTTAGAGTAGACATGTGCACAATAGAAAAATTTGTTTAGTTTCGTTTCGTTTCTGTTCGTTTCCGTTGATTCGTAACGATTCGTAATTTCGTAAGTCGTCGGTGTTCGTATTCGGACTCGTTCGTATTTTCGTAGAGTTATTTTTTCGTTGATTCGTTTTTCCGTTAGTCTAATTTTCGTTTATTCGAAATTCGTATTTTCGTATTTTCGTTATATTTTGTATTCGTACGCATTCGTATTTTCGTAGATTTAGTTACATTCGTACTTTCGTAAGATTGATTTATTCGTACTTTCGTAACATTGTTTTCGTAGTTTTATCGGAGCATAATTCATTCATAATTTTATGTAATGTGTATGCTATTATTACATTGTAAGAGACACGGAAAATTACGAATCAAAAAAAAAAAAAAAAAAAGTTACGAATGTACGAATTTTTTCGCTCAATCCATTCGAAGCACGTTAAGCAGCGCCATTGTAAGAGACACGGAAAATTACGAATCGACAAACAAAAAAAAAAAAAGTTACAAATGTACGAATTTTTTCGTTCAATCCATTCGAAGCACGTTAAGCAGCACCATTGTAAGAGACACAGAAAATTACGAATCAACAAACAAAAAAAAAGTTACGAATGTACAAATTTTTTCGTTCAATCCATTCGAAGCACGTTAAGCAGCGCCATTGTAAGAGACACGGAAAATTACGAATCAACAAACAAAAAAAAAAGTTATGAATGTACGAATTTTTTCGTTCAATCCATTCGAAGCACGTTAAGCAGCGCCATTGTAAGAGACACGGAAAATTATGATTCAACAAACAAAAAAAAAAGTTACGAATGTATGAATTTTTTCGCTCATTTTGATTTTCGTTGTTTCTGTTTTCGTTTTTCGGATTTTCATTCTTTCGTAGTTTCGTTGTTTCTAATTTAATTATTTCGTATTTTCGTTGTTTTTCATATTCGTTCGTTTCGATAGTTCGTTATTCGTTAGAATTTTTAGCGAACCATTCGTTCATTCGTACGATAACGAATGAACAAATATAACGAATTTGAACGGAAAACGAATTCGTAACTAAACGAATTGCACATGTCTAGTTGAGAGGGGGAATTGGAGACAGGACAGATGAGTCCTATGGACACACTCCCTCTTAAAGGACCAAAAGGTCTTGGTCAGATCCTGCTTGGAGATATTAGGGGACCCAGGGAAGCCAGATGGACAAATAGTTATCTTTTTTGCCAGTCAGTTTAGCTTCTAGCTTTTTATGTAGCACAGTATCGATCCTTGACTTAGTTCCAGTCAAGGAGAGGATAGGTACTTTTGGCAATTGTTTGCTTGGCTGCTGTTAGAACATGTAGTAGTAATTTGAATTGAGTCTTGAGTAAAGACCTGGGGGGTTGAAATTTAAAAGTTCATGTTGGACTAGAAAAGAGATCATGTAGTCCATTAGTTCAGGGATCATCTGGAAATTTTTCTTCCAGGAAATTCTGTGCTACACAACAGGTCCACCTACGTTGTATTTGGAGAAAAGGTTTTCATCCTTCCACACCCTCTGAAGCAAAGTGGTGATTATTCAAATACATAGTGAGCAATTTGGGTTAGTACAAAATACTGTGTTAGAACTTTATAATTGTTCTTGCTGACAGTGTATTGTGGGAGCAGGATTTGATTATATGCCATATTTAGTGACCAATGTGCATCCAATTCTAGCCCAAATTCTGCTGACCATTTTTTAATATAAATGGGGGAAAGTTACATATAATAGAATATAGAATATTAGAGTGATCATCTCCGGTGCGTCAGAATCTGAATGGCATCTTTGTTCAAATGGGGTAAGGGAACCTTTTGGTTTGCGTACATTCACTTGCAGGGAAAGTTTGATTTGCAGATAGTGGAATAGCTTTTGTAGCCAGGTGTTGGGCTACTAAGTGATGGAGGAGAGGGGACATGATTGAGTATACAACAGGTTGATTTTTTTCTCTGCAATGTTTGTGAATAGATTATTGCATGATCTTCCTGCCTCTAGAGGGAGGCCACTTTTCTTGATCTTGGAAGCAAAGGATTTTGGGACTTGTAGTCCCCCAGCTAACACTTACTGAAGATTGAAGCCGTCAGGAAAAAATACAACTTCCATGGGAGTCAGAGTAATAGTGAATTCTATAAATTCTAGCAAACATATAAGCACTCCACCCATTTAGCATATATGTCCAATCTATACAGTAGATGCACTTACTGTATGTGCCTTTTATGTATTTGCATGCATTCCTCTGTCCTCTCTCCTATGCCATTACTTCCATCATCCTCTCATTCATAGCAACTAAATCTCTCCCTTGATATGCAGGTTAATACCAGTGACTGAGGCCAGCCATACATGGTTCATATCTCAGCTGGTTCAGCAGGCTGAGATTCAAACTGTCAATGGGCAGGCTAAATGTACCAAGTTAATCGATTGATTAACTTGAGTACAACCAGCCTGCTGGATTCTGGATTCTCTTGCGATTATCGCCAGCGGCTAGCGATAATCACTGTCTTCTCTCGGGAGGGTAGGTATCCTCTACCCACCCCTGACCCCCCCCCCCCCCCCCCACGCACCGGGAGCAGACAATTGCTTGGCTGTTGGGATTCCCCTGTCAGCTCTTTCTGTGTTGCCTAGGCTCTTGCCTTGAGGATGCAGGAAAGTTCAGTTGGATGCTGCCACTCTGCCAGCCACTGTGGGAAGAGAAAGCAACACAGCATTGCTGCATAGTCTAGCACCCCAGTAAGGGTTCTGTGCAAGGCAGTTAGAGTTTTAGTGACACCGCCCATTCAAATGTTAGATAACCAGTGCCACAGTCTTCTTCAGTGGTCTGAAACCCAGAGACATCCATAACGATTGTCATCTGTGGTCTCCCACCATCTACACTGCAGCCACTATGCACTCTTCACATCATCCTATTGCTGCACCCGAACCTGCTCATTCCCTTCTTCTACATCGGAGCCTCATTTTCAGCTGGGATTGGTGAGAGGGCAGTCGCCCAACATTTACTCTATCCCTCTCTTAGGGACACTGCTAACAGACATCTTTCTCACTTTTCTCTATTCCTCTCATTTGGACACCTTTACTCTCACTTCAATTAGGGAGATCCTATTACTCCCCCCCCCCCCATTTACTGTAAGAAGATTTAACTCAGATCATACTTATGTTCATCATTGTCCCATATACTTCAACTGTTAAGGGGTGCCAATGTTTGCCAACAGAAGATGCAACTTCAAACATGAACTGCCCCTTCTTGATACATATATCCAGCAATGACTCAGGGTTGCATTCCTCTTTTTTTCTGCTTTGTTAAGCATAGAAATACTCGTTTCATAACTGCACCATATATAGCCAAGGCTTGGAAGTCCCAGGTGTGCAGCTGTTGCCGTGTGGTGCCTGTACGAATTAACAGCAGATCTTCCGTTCACAGTCTGAGCTGCATTCTGGAAAACCCTGTTACAGACTACGCTGCTCTACCTAGTAGTTAATTGCTATTTTTTTTCAACCTAGCTAATTGTCTAAGATCAATTGACTGTGTATTGCTTCATATTAATTGCTTCCACTACTAATCTGAAATTCTTTAAAATGTTCAATATAATAGTGTTGACTAAACTTTTAGCTGCCTTGACCTGCTTACAAGGTCAAGGCAGTTAAGAAGGACAGGTATCATTGAGCAGCCATCACGGGAGTAGAGCTACACTTGCAACCTGAGGGTTCTATTTCCTGCAGTAGGATCAGAAATGATTTAGCCCTTCTTGTAGTAAGATATGTGGTATTGGTATAATTAGAAGTAGGTTTCCAAATATATTTAGGCGGTACCTAGAAATATATACTGAAAATAGTGGCAAGTATTTCTGTAGCTGTAAAGACAATCATAGCCATATGCTCATTAGGTCTTTATTGTGATAAACTTCCTGACCAGTTAGGCCTGTGATAAGTTTGCTCTCAGGGCAATAAAGCACTGTCTGACTGTACACAATGGAAGCCGCTGTAGAGAATTTTCTTCAAAAGAAACCTGTTTAGTTTTTGCCATGGATGTACACATTTGGTTATTTTCATTCATGTGACATCAAAGCAATCATCAGATCAGCAAGTCATAATCCCCTCCAGTACTGGGCAGGCTATACACTGTGCCACTCGTGGTTGCAGGATAGAAATTTGCACGATTTCCCCATCAACACAGACAGTGCTGACAGAGGAATCCCAACTGAGAGCAGAGCAGACAGTGATTATCGCTAGCCGCTGGCAATAATCGCAAGAGAATCCAGAATCAGGCAGGCTGGTTGAACTCAAGTTGATCGATCAATAAACTTGGTACATTTAGCCTGCCCATTGACGGTTGGAATCTTGGTCTGCTGAACCAGCTGAGATACGAACCATGTATGGCTGGCCTCAGTCACTGGTATTGACCTGCATATCAAGGGAGAGATTTAACTGCTATGAATGAGAGGATGATGGAAGGAATGGCATAGGAGAGAGGACAGATGAATGCATGCACATACATAAAAGGCACATAAAAGGCACATACGGTAGGTGCATCTACTGTATAGATTAGACATATATGCTGGATAGGCGGAGACAGTGCTTATATGTTTGCTAAGTTAAATTGAAAATAAATGAGTATTCTGAATGGGACTTATAAAGCATCTTATTTTATTGTACTATTTTGTAAATATTCTGTTGGACTTTTCATCTGTGGCTGGGATCCAATAAAGGCAACATTGTCTGTAAAAGAACCAAGGTTGCCTGGAATTTGATTGGAGAAGGTTGTGTTCTATACCTGTTTTCACCACACAACGATAATAACAATTAATTGATTATTATTTATCGATATAGACAACCCTTGGTAATCAGGTGGTGCACTTGGACAAGATCCCTGGAGATGCATTCATTGAAGGCCAAAGGGGTATGAAATCCTGGGAGAAGTTTGGGTTTTTGAGTGATGGGCATAATGGGTTTGTATTGTGACTGGAGGCTTGTGTCCAGATTTGTATTGTGAGTTTATTGATGGGGTTAGTCAGAAAATGTCTATCAAGAGGGTTGAGGCAAAAGATGTTAACTTTAGAGGGTTGCATTCTCTTGACTTGAAGGCCACCCAAAGGGGTGTCTCGTGTGTCGCATGGAACATGGGAATTTGGGCCAATTGGGCTGCATAATAGTATTTATGTGAATGAAATTGGAGGATGCATGTTGAATGTTGTTTTATCCAAGAAGTTGTCTTATATGACCCTTTTTTGATGTCATGTAATGTTCGGTGTGTAATATGGTAGAGAATGGATATTAGGGAAATACAGAGTGTACCGCAGATTTAGTCACCTATCTCAATTTGTCTTTCTATCTCTAGTATAATCGTTTAGTTAATATAGTTTAATTTGACTTCATTTACGTTTTATTTATTCCTCTGTATTTTGATTAACATTAGTGCTGTCATGGAACAATAGAGTAGAAGAATTTATATTGGCTCTGGTTCTTCTTAAAAATGTGTTTTTTGGAACAAAGCAAAAGCTTCGGTGCCAGAACTGGGTGCTGCCTGCACAGCTGTCATCATTATCTATCACTCTTAAACAAAACCTTATCTAATATATACACACATTCAGCTTTAGCCGTATCCAATGCTAGTCATTAGCAGTGTGATCGGTTAGGTACTAACTAGCAAAAGTGAGCATACCATCTGAATTAATTCAGATATGACCAGGATACAGCTAACTTGGGGAACTAAGTAACTTATTTGATATACATTTTTATGTTGCTATTTTTTGCGCCTTTTTTTCTAATATGTAAAAAAAACTAAAACAACATCAAAGTCCGCCAAAATAGGCAAAAAACGTTTTTACATTTTTTTCAAACTTTGGTTTATTATTTTTTTCTTTTTTTTATCATGAATGATCATGGTCCCTGATAATGCATGATGTGATTTCAAAAAGAAAAATGTAAAAAAAATATAAAAACTAAAATGTGATTTCAAAAATAAAACTATAACCAAAAAAGTAATTATGTGTCCTTTCCTGTGTGGGTTTTGTTTTTGTTATTTAAGCTTTCTAATCAAAATAAAAAAAAAAAATGTTTAATTAGTAGTATGGTTAAAAAAAAAAGCTCCACTGAGAGAAACAACACTAAATCTATTTAAATTGTTTTGTATATATATATATATATTTTTTTTAAACACTTTGTGCATGCTTTGTGCAGGCACTTGGCTGTATGATTGTTGGCAGACTTTGTATAACTGACAAGTCAGTTGATCGTATATCTGTTAGAAGAATGAGTTTGGAACTGTTCCTCCTCTGAGTCATCAAGCTTTGGGTGTTACAACACAGCTATAGAAGGATAGGGTTCTTGCCAACGTTAAACTCCTGTTTGATACAATTGGTTAATGTGATGCAATAATTTCATATTTAACATTAAAGTTTATGTCAAGCAAAAAAATAATAATTCTGGTTAATTTAGTTAAATGAGTTAAATTAAATTAGTTCAATAAAGTCAAATCTCTGCCAGGTTTCTACTGCTATTTGGAGCTCCGCTAAAGAGATTAACACTCACTTCCTGTTCTATTTCAGAAATAAAAATCTGATAGGAGTTCTAGTCTCTTCCTACTCTCTGTGTTGCTGTTGGAGAGTTCCCCTTCCTTTCTGTCTGCTAAAATGGTGTCAGCAGGGCAGGAAGTGGGGGGCAAGACTATTTATTAGAATAAAGAATATTTATTTAGAAGTTAATTAGAATTTATTTTTGCCATACACTTTAATGAAGCCCTAGATAGCAAAAAAAAAACTACTCTATCCAAACCCAAAAAAATAAAAATGTTTTGGTTGAGTAAAAACTTTAAAAATACAAAGGTAGCACTGCCCCCTTGGGGGTAGCTTAGAATTGCATGTTCTTCTGTGCAGCCTTAACCCTGTGAATTTTCAAGCCCTCCTGACATTCTAGGTTTAGACATGTTGCGTATACCTTTAAATAACACACTGACACAATGCAAATAGTTTTAGCTAGTAGTAGAGTAGAGTCTCAAAGAGGGTATTACTCAACCAAGCCCTGGATTGACAGCCAAGACCTGGTTGAAATAGTCCCAAATGCAATTAAATGACAGTTATAAATGGCAGAAAAATTATATCAATATACACAGTAACAGACAATAAGTGAATGGATTTCTCAAAAAAGTTATTAGGTGCTGCAAATATTACTACTGCTAAAGAGGGACCACAGGCTGGCCTATTATACCCTAATCCTAATGAGAGAGAAATAATATAGGTTCTAGTGTAGTGTCACCTTTAAGAGTACTAAAATAGCAAAGTTCAGAACGCAAGGCCTTGCAGTATCTTCACTGGCAGTTGGAGCTCAAAGAAACAAGGATTCCTAAGTGTGGCACAGTGGTAAGCAATCAAGGCAAAGCAGCTGGGTCTGACCAGTAGCAGTCCTTAAGGCAATTGTGTCTTTATACAGTGTTCAGCGGGATGTGTTCATGACTGGGAACTGGATTTTTGGGCAGGTTCCCTCTCACCAATCTTGGGAACTTTGTAGTAACTTTTTGAAGAGCAATTCAAGTAGATTCTTCCTATTGCAGGTGGGTTGAGATGGCGATTTGCCTGCTGGAACAGTAAGTCGTCCATTTCTGCGGGTTTTAGCGATGCTGCAGTGGTGTCCCTTTTGTAGCGGGTGATATTTGACCCACTTGGGCTGGAACTGCAGGAGCTGTATACCGCATGGTAGGCCGCAGTCCCCTCACACAGCAGTAAACAGATGCTTACTTGATGGGACCTGGGAAGCAAGAGAGCTGGGCCTAGTCTGCCTATCCTTTTATAGCTTCTCCCATAATTCTCCCCCTGGAGCAGATGGCTTGCTGGAAGGTGTAGTTCATAGATAGTCCTGCAGTTCAGTGATGTCTGTTCAGGAGACTACAGTTCCCACAATTCTCTCTTCTCGGCTCAAGATTATGATGCATGTAATCCAAGCCCAGAACTGGGGGAATATAAAGACAGTCTAGAAAGGTGAAGGGCAGGTCTGCAATGTCAGGTAACTGTAGACCGCTCTGGGCTACACAAAGAACATTAGTTGATGCAGGGAATATCCAATTGCCTCTTGGGGGATCAGAAAATATTTTTTTTTCCCTTGCTGGAGCAAATTGGGTCATACTTTGCTGGGGTGGGGGGTTTGCCTTCCTCTGGATCAACTATGAGTATAGGATTGTGTATGTAAGATTGTATATATATTTTTTTCCCTTTTATTGGTTGAACTATGTAACTATGAGAGAGTCCTCACATCGTCTGATAGGAAAGGCTCTTACCGTCACATGCAGTGTGAGTGTGACTGGACCCATGCCTTCCGGCTGTTTGCTCTCTGACAGCTGGAAAATCACCAATAAGACAAGAAAACTGCACCTACTGTCAGTGCATGTACTCAGCTCAGTGAGAAATGACAGCAGGAGAAGATTGACATACCAAGCAACTATTGCATTAAGGGTGTTCTAATCATTCCCTTCATGTATCTATAGCTTGACTCCATAATTAAGCTGTCACAATATTAAGGCAGGATGATTATATCAGTGATGGGAAAAAAGGGACAGAAAAGTAGAAAAAATTTGTCAGAGACCATTGAACTTCTTAAGGGGAATGAACATATTTTTTTTTAATGTATTTTCTTTCTTTGCTGTTATATTTTCTTTATAAAATGAATTGGTGTGCAGTTAAAGTAGAACTTTAGGCAAAAATTATGTTTTTAATTTTAGATAGAGTAAGGGAGGGTTATAACCCCTGTGAGGTTTATTTTTGTCCTCTTTGTCCCATTGTGGAGATTTCCCTTCACTTCCTGTCCCGTAGCCAAACAGGAAGCGAGAGGAAAATCTCTGCAAATTAAGGGAATCTCTTGGGGACCCCCAGGTCACCAGAAATAGTGTCCCCATTGGAAGATTCCCCCTCTATTACTTTTCTGGGGACAACCCAAAATTTGGGATTTTCTTTTACTTCCACTTTCAACAATAATAGTAGACAGGACAAATAGAGAGGGTGGATCTCCCTAACGGGGAACAGACAGAAATAAAAACTGTCAGGAGGGGGCGTGGCCTAGGCATGGCAGCGTGAAGACGCATCTTCACAGGGCTCCCGACTGGCAGCCCTCCTGCAGCCATACAGCAACCCATCACTGAGCATTACCCGAACTTGCCTGACTCCTCGAACATCTGTGGAACCCGCCTGCCATCTACCTGCTACTGAGACCAGCATGGGCTTCTTGTGGTCACTTCAGTCGCCAAGATGGCAGCTACGGACACAGCGGAGGTCATTAGTGTGCCTAATCCTCCTCCACGGACGGCGGATGACCACACAATGCCGCCCTTTTCACCCCCCAGTGACCTCTCTCCCTAAAAAAAGTGCTAAAAAAACAAACAAAAATACACAAAACATTTAAAATAAATCTAACCTCTTTTCCCTTGCATGACTTTTTTTTTTTGAACACAGTAGAAAAAAAAGGAGTCAAAAACTATTTTTTTTATACTATGTACAGTATGTACCTTTTTTTTCTTTTGGCTAAAAAAAATCGACAAAAACACAAAGGAGAAGACACAAAATAATTTTTTACTTATAGTTATATTTGTTATTTTTAAAATCACATTATGCATGATCAGTGACCAGGATCATGCATGCTAAACAAAAAGCATAACACAAAAAAAAAATCAAATAAAAGTAAATTTTTTTAAATAAAAAAAAAGGATGCATTAGGGTGAAAAAAAAAGTAGGTTTACAACCCCTTTAAGGAACACTACACTTTTTATTCATTTTATCAGTATTATTCTTTTATATTCAAGATTAGTACTAAAAACATTGTTGTACAGAGCAGGAATGTGTAAAAATTATCCTTCCAGGGTTTTAATATATGTTGGGTATGGCTATTTATTTGTATTCTTAAAGCATTCTACAATTGTGATCATGCTAATGTACCGCAGACTCTGGGCATACTTATTTTTTAGCAGGTGTTCCCTTAGATCTGAAAATATTTCAAGGGTTCATCCAAGGTAAAAAGGTTGAGAAAGGCTGGCATAGTGATTTATTATTTGCATTTGCGATACACCTGATCTTTATCAGGACAGGTTTGCGTGTGTGTGTGTGGTCTTAAACATCTATGTTTTCTTGAACACGTTTTTCTTTTGTATGTGTTTATTTGTCACTGCTTAGGAAAAATGGGTTCTTCTTGGTTTATTGTAAAAATCAATTGCTTAGAATTTTCTAAAAATTATATTTTTTTAAAAGAATTTTCTCTTGCTGTGTCCGGTTTATTACAAAATTTCGCTTTTTAGTACTATTTGTGCCTGGCAAAAAAATAAAAAATAAAAATTGGGTTTGCTTTTGGGGGACAAATAATCATTTTTACAGTTTACATTACATTCCTTGTATTAATAGGGAATGTGCTTTTTTGCTCTTCCACAGCCATGTGTTGTGAATGTCCCTTTTTTCCAACCAGTAATAGTAAAGACTGTATTTTTTTTCATCATCTTCTTTTTATTTAAAAAGGCCATTAAAAATATACATACACGAGTGTCTACAATTGTCCCTATCCCTGTACATTGCACACTCACATTGGTCCCTACCCTCAAGTAGCCCACAATCCAAGGTCCCCATTCCTATACTAGGGCCAATTTTTGGACAGAAGCCAATTAACCTACCTGCATGTCTTTGGATTGTGGGAGGAAACCGGAGTACCTGGAGGAATCCCGCGCAGGCACAGGGAGAACATGCAAACTCCAGGCAGGTAGTGTCGTGGTTGGGATTTGAACCAGCGACCCTTCTTACTGCTAGGTGAGAGTGCTAACCACTACACCACTGTGCTGCCTCATTGTCTTGTTGAGTACCTGTGTATTGTATTGTTGAGTATTAGTGCGATTAGGTACGATGCCCGGCGGGTGTGGAGAGGCGACTCGTTGTATATCTTGTGGCATGTATGCGTTCCTTGATCATCCTTGATCATCTGATCGAGGGTGAAGACTGCTGTGCAAAATGTAAAGCGCATTGTTTCTCTGGAATCCCAGGTTCTGAATCTGGGGAAGCAACTGTCAGCACTGAGAAGTCCCTCCATACTAAAGGAGAGCCAGAAACGTACACGGCAGGTGACGGCAGGGGCCAGCACAGAGACTGGTGGAGACAAAGAGGTGCAGGCACTAGTAAAGAGTAGATGGGTGACAGTCAGGAAGGGTAGAGGGGCAAGTGCCAGGGAGGCCGACCCAGGGCTGGAGCATCCCAATAAGTACGCTCCATTGAGTGACAAGTCAAGGACCAGCACTGCTGGAGCTGAGGGACTCTCCTAGCTGCCGGGGGAAGAACTCCTCCAGCGAGAGTGGGGGGGGGGAAGCGAAGGGAAAGGAAAGACAGATTCTGGTGGTAGGGGACTCAATTCTTAGAAGGACAGAGAGGCCAATCTGTAATAAAGACCTGAAGCGCTGAACTGTATGTTGTCTACCGGGCACTCAGGTTCGACACATCACAGATCTGGTGGACAGATTACTGGGAGGGGCTGGGGAAGACCGGCTGTCATGGTGCACGTTGGCACCAATGACAAAGTCAGAGGCAGATGGAGTGTCCAAAGGAACGATTTTAGGGACTTGGGAGCTAAATTAAGGAAAAGTACCCCCAAGGTAGTATTCTCAGGAATACTACCGGTACATCGAGCCACACCAGAAAGGCAGAGGGAGATTAGGGAAGTAAACAAGTGGCTGAAGAGCTGGTGTAGTAAGGAGGGGTTTGGGTTCCTGGAGGACTGGGTCGACTTCTCAGTCGATAACCAGTACTATAGAAGGGACGGACTGCACCTTAATGAGGAGGGTGCAGATCAGCTGGGAATGAAGATGGCCAAAAAGTTAAAGGGGTTTTTAAACTAGGCGATGGGGGGAGGGTCCAGAGGTAGAGATAGTGAGCGTGGAACATATTACAGAGGGTAGTATTGGGGGCATTAGTGGTAGGTTGACCAAAGCACAATTGGGCTCACTCACAATTTTGCCTAAGAACACAGCCGTGAATAAAGAATGGTCCAAAAACATCCTCTGAAAGCAACTTCCTTCAACCACTCAAGAACAGTTTGGTGATGAACAATGCCTTTTCCAGCATTATGGAGCACCTTGCCATAAAGAAAAAGTGATAAGTGGCTTAGGGAACAAAACATTAAAATTTTGGGTCCATGGCCAGGAAACTCCCCAGACTTTAATCCCATTGAGAACTTGTGGTCAATCCTCAAGTGGCAAGTGAACAAAAAACCCACAACAGGTAACAAACTCCAAGCACTGATTATGCAAGAATGGGCTGCCATCAGTCAGGATGTGGCCCAGAAGTTGAATGACAGCGTGCCAGGGAGAAATGCAGAGGTCTTAAAAAAAGAGAGGCCAACACTGCAAATATTGGCTCTTTGCGTAAACTTAATGTAATTGTCAATAAAAGCCTTTGACTCTTACAAAATACTTGTAATTATACTTCAGTATATCATAGTAATGGGAAGTTTTCCCCCGTGAGGGTTTTTAGGCAGCTAGGTGTAGATAATGAGAGAAGTAGACGTTTGGTAAAAAGTACAACATTTTTTCTCTTTATTGAAAAAATTTGTTATTACATGAGTGTTAGGATGTGAGCTCGAGCGAGACTATATTCATGCCAAATACATCAAATAGCAAACGTGGGGGTCATATACAGCATGTGATAATGACTGTTGCATAACAATCTGACGCGTTTCGACCCAGTTTGCTAAAAAAATAAAAATTTGTAATAATGATGTATATATCAAATTTGTTAAAAAACAAGATGTAAAATATGTAAAAAGATGTTTAGTAACTCATAGTACATAGTTACCACTGCATTTGAAGATGCCTCTCAGTCAGGGGGTCCCCCACATAGCTATCAGGCCATTTTGTGCGCCCCCATGACGCAACGGAGTACCAAGAAGGGGACAAGGATCCAATCAATCCCCTCACACTTTTCTTGGACGGCCAGACCTCTATCTTCAAACTTTAAAGAGTAAGTTATAACCATTCATCATTAATCCTTTAGACATCAAATTAGATTGCAGTAGCTCCTAATCTTCTACACTCATCTACCTCTCATTATCAGTTTTATTAGTCTTACACCGTTTATGATAATTTATTTTTATATATCTCTCTCAGTTCATTATTCCTTTTATGACCACGTGTGTTACTCTATTTGTACACAACACTCACATTCATTCATCCTTTTTCCACGTTTTATATAACCTCTCCAACACTATTTCCAATCTGTCAGGAATGGATCCGTCCGCTGGTAAGAACCATCATTTGGCGTGCAGTACTGTGGTCCACCAGCAGGTGTCTCCTGGCAGTTTATAACTGTCAGGAGAGGCCTTCCCTGCTGGGATATCATCTTTGGGCCGCAGTACTGGCGTCCACCAGCGGATGGATCCTGGCAGTGTGGAGCAGACAGCCCTTTCTCCGATCAGCTGTCACATGAGGCCAATCACTGGCAGATTATAAATACCCGGCCAGCCCTCACACACTGGCCTTGGTATCTTTCTTCCTTGTGCCCTGAACCTGAGACCCGTGACCTGTATCCTGTATCCTGAGACCTGTAACCTGTACCTTGTACCCTTCCCTTCCTATTCCGGTGTTCCTGCGTTCCTGCTCCTTTGTTGCCTTTCCCATCCTTAGTTTCCCTCTCCCATCCTGCCCTTTGTTCATTCTGCTGATCTCCCGTGCATGACCCTGGCTTGGCTAAACGTTTATGATTCCGGTACTGCCCGTTTATTGTACATATTGTTTGTTTGTAGTTTTGTGGTTTGTAGTACACTATTTGTCTTCACTCTTTATCATTTATTTAAATAAACACTTATTATTTCACTTATATGTGTTTGGGTTTCCTCTGTGCAGTCCACACAGTCTGGTCTACTAATTTCCCTGATAGTATACCAAGGCCATCCCTGACCAGACGTGGCTGCATTGAGGAACCATCCTGGTTTGTTAGTCTGCCAATATGGATTACAATGAAATCCTTTATTATTCTCTGCTGGCAGAAGAGGATGGTGAATCTTGTTGTCAGATCTTAAAAGGATGGACTAGTGACCAGCTGATGGAAACCATCCGATCAGCTCATTCCCTGGTGGATGAAGGCTATATGTTATTTGAGGATGTTCAGCACCTAATTAAATTATGTGCAAAGCCAGCCCTGTCATGTTTTCCAGAAGGAAGTGATGATTTCTCTCCCCCTTCAATTATGGCCAAGTTGAATCTCTGGTATGGTTGTTAGAGGATGATCCAGCCTATTTCATTGAACGGTATTCCTCTTGTTCACAGCAGGTGTTGACTGATTGCATCCATTCAGTGCAATCTCTGGTTAGTCAGGCTGTGTGTGAACCAGCGTTTGTCCAACCTGTGCTGCAAGCATGGTCAGATCTCTTGTATTTAGCTAAGCCACAACATCCCAGCCCTGTCATTAATCACCTGCCTTCTCAAGTATCAATCTCCCCATTGCCTATGGCAACCTCAGCTACAGCCCAGTTTTCTCTGCTTTCTACCAAAAACTATTATCCAGTCGCCAAGTGTAGCACCTATCCTGCCTTCAGCCCACCTGCCTCTTCTCCTCCACCTGTAACAGTCCCACCAATTCCTCCTCCAGCCACTGTTCCTTGGTCTTCATTTTGCCCGGAAACTTTCTTTTCTTACAGCCCTGCACCCACGTACAAAGCTGCAGTGGCTAAGCCAAAAAAGAAACGGAAGTTCTTTCCGACCCACACTATCCTGCCAGTAACCCAGCCTGACGTCCCAGTTCCTGCTACCCAGTCTGACGTCCCAGTTCCTGCTACCCAGTCTGACGTCCCAGTTCCTGCTACCCAGCCTGACGTCCCAGTTCCTGCTACCCAGCCTGACGTCCAGTTCCTGCTACCCAGCCTGACGTCCCAGTTCCTGCTACCCAGCCTGACGTCCCAGTTCCTGCTACCCAGCCTGACGTCCCAGTTCCTGCTACCCAGCCTGACGTCCCAGTTCCTGCTACCCAGCCTGACGTCCCAGTTCCTGCTACCCAGCCTGACGTCCCAGTTCCTGCTACCCAGCCTGACGTCCCAGTTCCTGCTACCCAGCCTGACGTCCCAGTTCCTGCTACCCAGCCTGACGTCCCAGTTCCTGCTACCCAGCCTGACGTCCCAGTTCCTGCTACCCAGCCTGACGTCCCAGTTCCTGCTACCCAGCCTGACGTCCCAGTTCCTGCTACCCAGCTGGATGACCCGCTGCCAGCTTTCCAGCCTGATGACCCGCTGCCAGCTTTCCAGCCTGATGACCCGCTGCCAGCTTTCCAGCCTGATGACCCGCTGCCAGCTTTCCAGCCTGATGACCCGCTACCAGCTTTCCGGCCTGATGACCCGCTGCCAGCTTTCCAGCCTGATGACCCGCTGCCAGCTTTCCAGCCTGATGACCCGCTGCCAGCTTTCCCGCCTGATGACCCGCTGCCAGCTTTCCCGCCTGATGACCCGCTGCCAGCTTTCCCGCCTGGTGACCCGCTGCCAGCTTTCCCGCCTGATGACCCGCTGCCAGCTTTCCAGCCTGATGACCCGCTGCCAGCTTTCCAGCCT